>JAVJIF010031828.1:0-381189 GCA_038442645.1 Agave tequilana | reverse complement strand
TGACAGATCAGCCTAACGGCTAGTTTTTTGTTTGGCCTATATAAACCCCATTGTTGGCCCAAGGTTACAATCACCATAATTAGTGTATTTTGATGATTACAAAACATATTAGTTATTTGTACTAAACATTTGTTTTTAAGTGTGTTTTCAGATTTCTATTCATACTAGAAGTCTTCTCTCACAAATACAAGGTTTTGGACTCAAGTCAACTCCAATTGGGCTCAAGATGCAAAATGAGATCAGTGAAGATAGCCCATCTTGAAGCATAGCCTTGAAGTCTTTTAGAAGTTTGTAAGTTTAGAATGTTAAAGTTTGAATATAGGAAAATTTGGCTCTAGGATTTGCACACACACACTTGTTTCATATATTTTTCTATGTTTGAAAAATGGGGAAAATGGCTATTTCTAAGTTTTATGCCTTAGTTTTATATACAGTACCAAAAGCTTCATATCTTGACAATCTTGTTTTAAAACATGTGTATAAATATTTTCTGCATAATACTTAGCTATATGTATTTTTAAAATATTTCTCAAAATTTTCTAACTCAAAACAGCCCAGTTTTTCTGTTTCAGGCAACTTCGGTCGACCGGCGATGTGTCTGGACATGCACTGTTGTGCATGTCTGTCGGTCGACGGACCGGCGACCGACGGAGAGCAAATGCTCTCGGGATGTTTCGGTCGACTGGACCGGTCGACGGAAGAAGGAACTGTGTTTCCTCCTTTGGATCGGTCGACACGGATCGGTCGACACGGGAGCACAAGGCTACTTCAGCTAGGCTGGCGGTCGACCGGACCGGTCGACCGCCAAGCCTGCAACTTAGCAACGCTCTTTCCTCTTTGGGATTTTCTGAAAAACTTGTTTCTTTTCTGCTTTAACAGATTTTGGAGAGTTGTTGGGGGGCTTTTGCAGGTTGAATTAGGTGTAAAGAAAATGTTTTAACTTATTTTCAACCCTATAAATAGAGGAGAAGTCTCTCCTTCATATCACCTTGAAAAATCCAAGTTTACATTGTTTTCAAAAAGAAAAGAAGAGTTTAAAGCCTTCATTCCAATTCTTTTGAGAGCTAGTTTTCAGTTGTGTTTGATTACTAATATCACTCTACAACTGAAGTTTTCTCACCACACTTCATAGAGCCAAAAATCCTATACTCATTCTATAGTGAAGTTGTAATTGAAGTGAGAGTGTTTGTAAAAGAGTTTGAGAAAGTTAGTGATTTTGTTGTGATCACTTGGTTCTTGTAATCCTTCCTTGTGGAGCAACCTCTTCGGTAGAGGTCCTTTTGTACTCGGTGGAGCTCGGTGCTCGGTCTTCGGTAGACCAATTGTAAAGGCATCCTCGGTGGATAGTAAAAACCTTCACGGAGGTGAAGGCGGGGACTAGAGCAAGTGTGCTCGAACCTCGAAACAAATCATCTTGTTGCGATTGCCTTTGCGTTATTCTTGCTTTCATTTCTCCTGCTTTATATTGTCTTGAATTATTTGCTTGAGAACTAACCCTCTACTTGTGCAATCTAGTCTGTTTACTTTACTTGCTATACTTGTTGTGTTAAATTGTGTGCATTTCATTTCTCATCATCATACTTGGCATTGATCGATCACACCTCAATACAACACGGTTGCATTGCGCACCTCTAACCCAATCTAGGGGAATTGGAGGAAGGAGTTCAGAACCTCACAAGGGGTATTCGGCTCTTAGTCGTGTTTTGAGAGATCGTTGCATCACTCATTTAATTTAAAGTTTAAAAAGATCATTAGATTAGCATTCACACCTATTCACCCCCCCCCCTCTAGGTGTTTTTCAATTGGTATCAGAGCTTGGACTCTAGGATTGGTTTAACAACCTTAGAGAAGATCCTAATTTGCATCATTTCATTCATATTCATATAGTAAAAATGGCCGATGGAATTAAGACCCCTCCTAAGTTTGATGGACTTAACTTTCCCATAGAAGGTTAAGATGACCGTTGTTTTTGCAATCTCTAGGTAGCCGAGTTGCAAAGGCCGTGACTAAGTCCTTTAGTGTACCCCCCGGTGACGAATCCACTTGTCCGAAATAGAGACTAAGGAATTCGATGCCAATGCCAAAGCTCACTATGCACTTCTACAAGCCCTTAATGATGATGATATTGTAGGGTTATCCATTGCAAATCCGCATATGAGATTTGGTCACACTTGATAGTCACTCATGAGGGGACCTCACAAGTAAAGAAGGCTAAGATTGACCTTCTTCGGTCTCAATATGAAACATTTAGCATGCAAGATAATGAAACCATAGATGATATGGTTACAAGATTTACCAAGATTACTAATGGACTCTCTTCTTTAGGTGAAGATATCAACAATGATCAAAGAGTAAGGAAGATCATCCGGGCTTCCTCCTTCATGGGAAGTTAAAGCAACAACCTTGAAGGAACTCAACGACAATGAAGAGATGGAGCTTATAGGTCTCATTGGGAACCTTAAAACCCATGAGATGGAAAGGAAAGCAAGGGAGGACATGGCTCCTATCAAGAAGAAGACTATTGCCTTCAAGTGTCAATCATCACACCCGACGAAGATGATGAAGAAGAAGATGACGAAGAGCTCTCACTTCTAGTCAAAAAATGTTCGGAGGATGTACAACAAGGCGAAATTCCAAGGTAGAAGGAGATGGCAAGGAGGCAAAGACAAGAAAGAAAGATCATATGCTTCAATTGCCAAAGACCGGGACACATTGTTGCGGAGTGTCCGGACAAAGCTAAGCCCTCCACTTCAAAGAAGCCTTACAAGAAGAAGGCTATGAAGGCAACTTGGGATTCGGAGACCGAATCCGAAGAAGAGATCGACACCGCCAACATGTGCTTCATGGCAAATGAAAGCACAAGCAAGGTAACCACTTCAACCCCTCTTGATGATGAACTCTCCATGGATGAACTAGGAGAAGCTTTTGTTGAGTTGTCACAAAATTATGATTTCTTAAAGAAAAAGTATTTAAAAATGAAAAAGGAAAATGAATCTTTAAGTCATCAAGTTTTTTACTTACAAAAGAAAAGGATGATTTGGTTTCCACCTTGGCCACTACTAAAATAATTTGAAAAATATAAGATTTCTTGCAAAGGTAAGGCCCCACTAATTGATTCAAATGAAGTTTCTATGCTTAAGGAAAGATTAGACTTTTTAAGTGTTGTTTTGAAAAATTGTGAATTAACAAGAAGAAAATGGGCTATGTTTCCTAAGAAGCAAGCCCCAAAGAAAAATGCTCATGCTCATGTTCATGTTCATGCTACACAACCTAAAAAACATGGCAAAACCCCAAAACATGCTCACACTACACATACACATCATGCTTTCATGTATAGAAAAGTGTACTCATGTTCACATTGCGGGCGGAAAGGACACTTAGCTAATTTTGTTATGATAGACTAAGTGCATCACATCATAATGTTTGGGTTCGTAACACTAACTTTCAAGGACCCAAGAAAGTTGGGTACCAAAGTCAACAATTTTTTAAATGAGTGGTACTTTCCAAAGCCCAACGACGTAGAGGTTTGTGGTATCTTGATAGCGGTTGCTCAAGGCACATGACTGGGACATCAACAACTTTGCAACCCTATCAAGATATCATGAAGGTGGCACCGTCACCTTCGGAGATGACGCCAAGGGTAAAATCATCGGTATTGGTAATGTAAAATCGGCACCTCTCCTTTAATTGAAAATGTAGTTTTAGTTGATGCCCTCAAGCATAATCTCTTGAGTGTTAGTCAACTTTGTGATAAAAGTTTTGATGTTGTTTTTGATAATGTTGCTTGTAAAGTAATGATAGAACTTCCAATGTTTGTGTATTTTCCGGTTTTCGTGAAAGTAATGTTTATATGATTGATATGTTAAATATGTCTTGTAATATTACTTTTTGAAAGCCCTCGATGATGACTCTTGGTTGTGGCATAGGAGATTAGGGCATATTTCTTTTGATCATATTTCTAGATTAAATTCAAAGGAAATGGTGAAAGGTATTCCTTGCTTGAATTTGAAAAGGACCGAGTTTGTGACTCATGTCAATTTGGGAAAAAAACTAAGTCTTCTTTCAAGTCAATTAAGGATATCATGACATCACGTCCTTTGGAGTTAATCCATATGGATCTTTTGGCCCTACACAAACCAAAAGTCTAAGTGGGAATAGATTTGCTTATGTTTGGTTGATGATTTTCAAGGTTTACTTGGGTTTCTTTCTTGAACACAAAAAATCAAGCATTTTCGTATTCCAAACTTTTAAGAAAAGAGTTGAAAAAGAAAAGGATTCTTTGATTTTGAGAATAAGAAGTGATAGAGGAGGTGAATTCATTAACCAACCCTTACCCACTTTTGTGATGAACATGGAATAAAGCATGAACTTTCTTGTCCTAGACTCCACAACAAAATGGAGTAGTTGAACGGAAAAATAGAACATTACAAGAGATGGCTAGGACAATGCTAAGTGAATACGGTCTACCACATTATTTGTGGGCCGAGGCCGTTAATACATCATGCTACATATCTAATCGTGTTTTCTTGTGTAAAAATACAACTAAAACTTCTTTTGAAATGTATTTTTCTAGAAAACCTAATGTTTCCTATTTTAAAGTTTTTGGTTGCAAATGTTTTGTTTAAACACAAAAGATAATTTAGGAAAATTTGATGCTAGATCTTATGAGGCTATTTTTGTAGGTTACTCAAACACTAGTAAAGCTTATAGAGTTTTCATTAGATCATTTTTGACTATTGAAGAGTCTATTCATGTTAAGTTTGAGGAATCTAACAAGTTTGTTAAGAATGTTGTAGAAATAGATGCTTTGCATGAAGGCTTGGAGAAAGTCACCTTGGAGGATGCTTCTACCATGGGAGACAAGCAAAGGATGATGATGGAAGTGAAGCCAAAGTGGAAGAGGCCCCAAGGAAATGAACATCAAACAAATGAGGTGGAGCCTACTCAACCACTACCTAAGGATTGGAGATTCAATCCTCATCATCCCAAGGACCTCGTCATAGGTGAAGTATCAAAAGGGGTAACTACTCGCTCTAAAATTCAAGATTATTGTGGCCACTTTGCATTTATTTCACACATAGAACCTAAAAAATGTCCTCGAGGCCGAGGCCGATTCATATTGGTTGCTAGCTATGCAAAAGGAGCTCAATCAATTTGAGCGCAACCAAGTATGGCACCTTGTTCCTAGGCCCCACGATAGACCAACAATTGGTACTAAGTGGATCTTTAAGAACAAGTTGGATGAATCGGGTAATGTAGTTAGAAACAAGGCTAGGTTAGTTGCCCAAGGTTACACTCAAATCGAAGGGATCGATTTTGAAGAAACTTTGCACCCGTAGCACGGCTTGAAGCCATACGGATGACCTTAGCTTTTGCCTCATTTAAAGATTTCAAATTATTTCAAATGGATGTAAAGAGTGCTTTTCTTAATGGTTATATTGATGAGGAGGTGTATGTTGAACAACCCCCCGGTTGTTGATTCTACACACCTAATTTTGTTTACAAATTAGATAAGGCTCTTTATGGTTTAAAACAAGCCCCTAGGGCTTGGTATGAAAGACTTTCTTCATTTTTGATTTCAAATGATTTTAAGAAGGTAAAATTGACACAACTTTGTTTACAAAACATGTAGAAAATGACATTCTTATTGTGCAATTTATGTAGATGATATTATTTTTGGTTCTACTAATGAATCTCTTGCAAAGCTTTTGAGTCATGCATGAAGGATGAATTTGAAATGTCTATGATGGGGGAGCTCAACTATTTTCTTGGACTCCAAATCAAGCAAAGGAAGGATGGATCTTCATCAATCAAGCCAAGTACACAAAGGAACTAATCAAAAGGTTTGGGCTTGAAGAATCTAAAGTAAGCAAAACTCCCATGGCAACAACTACAAAGCTTGACAAGGATGAACAAGGTAAAAGTGTAGACATTAACTTTATAGAAGCATGATTGGTAGCTTGCTTTATTTGACGGCTAGTAGGCCGGATATTTTTTCCGTTTGTCTTTGTGCACGTTTTCAATCTTGTCCTAAAGAATCTCACATAATAGCGGTTAAACGCATAATTAGATACCTTAAGGGCACTATTGAAATGGGTTTATGGTATCCTAAAATCGGATTATTTGAAATGAAGAGTTTTCGGATGCCGACTATGCGGGTTGTAGGGTAGATAGGAAGAGCACAAGTGGAACATGTCAATTTTAGGTAATTGTCTTGTATCTTGGTCTTCCAAAAAGCAAAATTCGGTAGCCCTATCAACCGCCGAGGCGGAGTATGTTGCGGCCGGAGCTTGTTGTGCACAAGTTCTTGGATGAAACATACTCTCCTTGACTATGATTTACACTTTGATCATGTTAAATATTTTGTGATAATACTAGTACTATTCACATGACAAAGAATGCAAATCAACATAGTAAAACCAAACACATTGACATTAGGTATCACTTTCTTAGAGATCATTATGAGAAAGGTGATATTGTTATTGATATGTTTCTACCGATTTTCAACTTGCCGATATTTTTACTAAACCATTAGACTATGCTAGATTTTCATTTATTTGTGGTGAGTTGAATGTTTGCATTATGGATTCTTAAAAATAAATTTTTTTTTCAATGGTATTTTAACCCTTTTTGATGTATGACAAAAAGGGGGAGAATAAGTTTAAGAGTTTGATATTTTGAATTTGAATAAGTTTAGTTGATATTATTTAAGTTTTGTTTCATGAAGAAAAAGGAAGTTTGTGTTTATTTGAGTTTTTGAACAAAAACTATTGTGTTTGTTAAATGCTTTATGTATGCTTACATAGCTTTTCATATTCATGATAAATACATAGCATTATTTGAGGGGGAGTTTTCCAAACTCCTCTTTCATGTTTATTTAAATAACCTATATGTTTTGTCATCATCAAAAAGGGGGAGATTGTTGGCCCAAGGTTACAATCACCCATGATTAGTGTATTTTGATGATTACAAAACATATTAGTTATTTGTACTAATGACATTTGTTGTTTAAGTGTGTTTTCAGATTTCTATTCATACTAGAAGTCTTCTCTCACAAATACAAGGTTTTGGACTCAAGTCAACTCCAATTGGGCTCAAGATGCAAAATTGAAGATCAAGTGAAGATAGCCCATCTTGAAGCATAGCCTTGAAGTCTTTTAGAAGTTTGTAAGTTTAGAATGTTAAAGTTTGAATATAGGAAATTTGGCTCTAGGATTTGCACACACACTTGTTTCATATATTTTCTATGTTTTGAAAAATGGGAAAATGGCTATTTCTAAGTTTTATGCTTTAGTTTATATATACATGTACCAAAAGCTTCATATCTTGACAATCTTGTTTAAAACATGTGTATAAACTATTTTCTGCATAATACTTAGCTATATGTATTTTTAAAATATTTCTCAAAATTTTCTAACTCAAAACAACCCAGTTTTTGTTTCAGGCAACTTCGGTCGACCGGCCCGGTCGACCGGCGATGTGTCTGGACATGCACTGTTTGTGCATGTCTGTCGGTCGACCGGACCGGTCGACCGACGGAGAGCAAATTGCTCTCGGGATGTTTCGGTCGACTGGACCGGTCGACCGGAAGAAGGAAACTGTGTTTCCTCCTTTGGATCGGTCGATCGGATCGGTCGACCGGGAGCCAACGGCTACTTCCAGTTAGGCTGGCGGTCGACCGGACCGGTCGACCGCCAAGCCTGCAACTTAGCAACGGCTCTTTCCTCTTGGGATTTTCTGAAAAACTGTTTTCTTTTTCTGCTTTAACAGATTTTTGGAGAGTTGTTGGGGGGCTTTTGCAGGTTGAATTAGGTGTAAAGAAAATGTTTTTAACTTATTTTCAACCCTATAAATAGAGGAGAAGTCTCTCCTTCATATCACTTTGAAAAATCCTCAAGTTTACATTGTTTTCAAAAGAGAAAAGAAAAGAGTTTAAAGCCTTCATTCCAATTCTTTTTGAGCTAGTTTTTCAGTTGTGTTTGATTACTAATATCACTCTACAACTGAAGTTTTCTCACCACACTTCATAGAGCCAAAAATCCTATACTCATTCTATAGTGAAGTTGTAATTGAAGTGAGAGTGTTTGTAAAAGAGTTTGAGAAAAGTGTAGTGATCTTGTTGTGATCACTTGGTTCTTGTAATCCTTCCTTGTGGAGCAACCTCTTCGGTAGAGGTCCTTTGCACTCGGTGGAGCTCGGTGCTCGGTCTTCGGTAGACCAATTGTAAAGGCATCCTCAGTGGATAGTGGAAACCCTTCACGGAGGTGAAGGCGGGGACTAGAGCAAGTGTGCTCGAACCTCGAAACAAATCATCTTGTTTGCGATTGCCTTTGCGTTATCTTGCTTTCAATTTCTCCTGCTTTATATTGTCTTGAATTATTTGCTTGAGAACTAACCCTCTACTTGTGCAATCTAGTCTTGTTTACTTTACTTACTATACTTGTTGTGTTAAATTGTGTGCATTTCATTTCTCATCATCATACTTGGCATTGATCGATCACACCTCAATACAACACGGTTGCATTGCGCACCTCTAACCCATATCTAGGGGAATTGGGAGGAAGGAGTTCAGAACCTCGCAAGGGGTATTCGGCTCTTAGTCGTGTTTGAGAGATCGTTGCATCACTCATTTAATAAAGTTTAAAAAGATCATTAGATTAGCATTCACACCTATTCACCCCCCTCTAGGTGTTTTTCACCCATTTCTTTGAGATTTTGGCCAAGATTTTCAAGAGCAAAAATTCTACTTTTCTGAAGTGTTTTTACAAGTTTTAAAAAGTGTTTTAGAGCTTTAAAAGATTTCATCTTTATTGTTTTTCAAGGGTTTTGGAAAATTAAAGAAAACTAGGTTTTTGGGATATTGTTTTGGATTTATATTTCTATCATCTACAAGAGATTTCCAAGTAGTTTTTCTTTATTATTTGCTTTCAAAGACACCTTGATATCCACTTGAGCTATATCTCCTATCCTAATCTATTAGGATCTTTGTTTGTGGAAAAAGGAAAGTGTTTGAGGTTGATTAAGCCTCCAAGTTGTAAATACCCTTGCTTTTGTTGTATCCCTCTTTGGTAGAGTTGATCGGGTGATTGGGTTGCTCCTCTTTGGTAGAGGTTGAGATTGTGGTTTGCTCCCTCTAGTGAGAGGTGGAGCTTGGTTTGTAACCCTCTTCGGTAGAGGTGTTTGTGGTTGTTTGGCTACGGGCCTACCCCTCGGTTGTGAGGCGGTGTTTGAGAGAGGAGTTCGGTACTCCTATTGTTGTAACAAATCCTCCTCGGTGGAGGTTCCCTCGGTGGGAGTCCTCGGTGGACAAGATAGTGGATTAGAAATCCTTCTCGGTGAAGGCGGGGACGTAGAGCTAGGGGCTCGAACTCAGAACATATCTTTGTGTTTGCATTTGATCCATTGTCTCTAAACTCTCTCTCTCTTTATTTGTGTTGTGCATTGCATCTTTCATTCATATCATATTTATTTGTGTTGTGCCTTGCATCTTTTATATGCTCATCATCCTTATATGCTTGGCTTGCTTGTGTGTGTGCCTCACTTATACTTAACCACAAGAGCTTCATATAGCACCTCAACCCTTATCTAGGGGAATCAAAAGAGTTAGTCCAGAGCCCTTCACAGGGAATTCGGCTACACTTGTTGGTTGTATTAAGTGTGTTGCAAATTAGTTTTTAGCTTCCGCATTTAGCTTCTAGATTAGCACTATCACCTATTCACCCCCCCTACCATTGCGGAAAGACCTTATAATCCATCGCCGTCTCTTGTCATTGTCAGGAAATAGCCGTAGCTTAGATACCACTTGTTGCAGGCAAAGAAGCGAAACAATGGCTATATCCCTTTTAGCGCCAATGAACCCTGAAGAATGCCTTCAGGTAGGAGATAATACTCGAATTCATGAGCAAAATAACAGCAACTCAAATTCACGAGCAAATAAGAAGAAAAACTCAAAGTTATTCAATCAAAATTCATTGAATTAAATTACAAAGATACAGTGGCCTTAAATATGCTCAAAACTAGAGTACTAACCTCTAGGATTCCCAAAGAAAATAAAAGAAAACAAAATTTGGAGCTCAAATCAAACTCGAAAACTAAACCCTAAACCGACTATGAATGTGTTGATACGCGACTGGCGGTCGACTTGGCAGTTGACGGCTAGTCAAAAGTGTGCATTGCAGGTCCACCCGATCGACCGGCTAAAAATGCCCTATTTCTGAGGACTGCGACCATATCACAGTCCTCACATAAATTCCCTATTTCTGAGGACTCGACATCGCAACCTCTTTATTAGTACATGTTTCAGAGTCTTTATAGGAGTCGCTGTTCTCATAAAAATGACATACTTCTGAGTTTTTATAGGACTGCAAGCATGATCGCAATCATTACAAAAACGCCCTATTTTGACTCTTTATCATGATCGCAGTCCTCACAAAAACACAAATTTCAGCCTATACTGCGACTGCGACAATGATCGTAATCCTTACAAAATGCTCTAGTTTTCAATTAATAAAAAGACTGTGACCATAGTCGTAGTCTTCTAATAAAAGACTGTGACCATAGTCGCAATCCTCACATAAAACTGGAATCTGAACCGCAGTCTTTATATCAGCATCGCCATCATCAGCAAACCCCCGTTCACGGCATCGAATGATCCCCAATACTTTTCAGAGCTAAATGCCACATTAATCACAAACACAAATAAAACTCATCGCGAGTATGAACAAACAAGGTCTGCAAAAGGTCAATCCCAAAAAAAAATTGACTAGGGGGCTTCGTCCCCTGAGGCCCTCGGGAGGGGGCTCCCCGCCTCCTTTCAACCCCCAGGCGACCTGACAACGCAAATCGACCCATAAATTACTTTGCGTCGGGTCAGGGTTGGGTGGAAGCAACGTCAGAAGCAATAGAGAAAGTTAAAGAGGAAAAGAAAATATAAAAACAAGTGGTTGTTGGGAAAAATCATTTTATGTTGACGTGGATGAGACTGTAGCGAATAAAATTAAGAAGCTGAGTTTTTTTTTCTAATTATGAAGTAAAGTAGATACTCTAGTGAATTTTTTTTTTTAATATTTATCACCTCAGACCTGAAATTGGAAAGTTTTTCTTTTTCCTTTTCTTTCAGGTAGAAATTAATTTCGACAAAATTTGGGTCCTTGATAGTTACTTCAGCCCCATTACTCCTCTCTTTTTTCTTGTTCATGGGAAAAAGGCCTGTAGGCAACCCCATTACTTAATCAATTGGCCCTCACAGAGCTTATGTGGGCTGATCCAATTATCTTAGTGATCTGGGCCTAATTATTCCAGGCCTCCTTTCAAATGTCTTCTCAACTAACAACCTTTGATTGAAAGAAAGCTCCCTGTTCAACATACCAGTGAAAAAGATAACAACGCCTGTTTGTTTGAAGGAAAATGGCCTAGAAAATAGGTGTTTTCTCTGATCTTTATGGACCTCACGAGCTTTTCGTTCAATTCTGTTTGTTTGCCTTAAAAAAATTGAATTCTTAGAAAATAACCTTGTCAGTTTACCTCCCGTCTTTCCTGAAAACCTTAGAAATTCTGACAAGGCCTATAAAATTTTTTTGATGGTTTGGACTGTGTTAGGACTTGATTTTTTTATCATAATATTTACAATTTTGTTTTTTGTACCCAGTTTTCTTTGAACTCCAAGCAGGACTTGGGGGAAAATGAGCTGGGCCCCAAAAAAAGAAAATCTCTTTGCAGGCGGTTTTCAAGGTCAGATTTTTTCAGAGAAAACTGACTCATGTCAGTTTTCTTGAGACTGTTTTCCTTGCCAAACGGCCCATAGTTCCGAACTGACCTAGGCCGAGGGACCGGACCTCGACTTTCGGACTATATGATTAGGGCTAACCTAATTTAAGGCTTTAAAAGTTTTTAAAGCCGTGACCGGGGCTTACCATAAATTTTTCTAGCTCCTATGAGGATAGTCCGATATAACCGAACTCCTTTTAAAACCAGTCCTTGAAGGTTCAAGAGATCCCGTTGCTCTTTCTTAAGACAATTGTGATTTCCTAGAAAGAACCGTTTAATGTTTTTAAAAGATATTTTCCTGACCGATTATGTATTACCTTTTGAGAAAATAAGAAGATTTAAAACCTTAAGTTTATGAGATGTACTGTTGAAATCTCTGAACTGTATTTACATGTATTAATTGAATCGCGGTGTGTAATATTTTTAGTTTAGATACCTTTTTAACTTTGTTAAAAAAAAAAAAAAAAAAAAAAGAGAGAGAGAGTGAAGAGGTCACCAGCTCATTAATCTAACTCTATCATGATGACAAAAGAAATAATGTGAGAATCTCTCGAAGTGGATAATAAATAACTTCTTATGTTACGGAGAAGAAGATTTGAATCCTCGAGTCCTTGTTGTCCAAAAGAGAGATGGTTGCATGTTCCAAACTTCGAATCAAAATGCAAATGTGGTTATGTGCATATAAAAAAGTCCATACAAATTACAATTGGAATGCAACACATCAAAATCTTCTTTCTTCTTTTGATTTAATATATCTAATTGCTTTTCTTTGAATAATAACTATAAAGAAAAAAATAACGATTCTCTTATTGAATTCCTTCAAAGGAAAAACTTAATTTTAGTAAAAGAAAAAGCGACTCCGCTGGGGATCGAACCCAGAATCTCTGGTTTCGTAGACCAGCGCCTTATCCATTGGGCCACGGAGTCGTTGAACTTTCGGCACTAATTTCAATTTAATCAACTTCAATAAATTAATCTAGTACACTCTACATCAATGAAATCCCATAAACACCTGGGCCCAAACATCATATAAATTTTTCATTGCCACAAAGGAATGTACACTTGCTCTGCACATGACTCCCATAGTAAACCCCACTACAAACATCTCTTTGATCCTCATACTCAATGTTTTCATCCATGTTACCAACCATTCATCATACCATTGTCCACCTCCGGCCAATCAAACGGCCAATCGGACATCGACAAGACCGACGCCGGCGATCCTGAGCAGTATTGTTCGCTATCGAGATCCGACAGCACCCCGTCCAGGCTGTTGCAGCATTGCTCCGGACCACTGCCGCAGAGGTCGACACACAGAGCACCGCGATCGGTCTCAACTTCTGCGTTCTCGACACACGTCTCTTCAAGCAGCTCCATCAGGAGGTCGTCATGGATCTCCTGCACCTCCACAGTGAACTCATAAGCCTCACTAGATGCCATTGCCATATTCACACACACACAATGCGCACAAAATAAGACTACAAAGTATCAAGAAGGGGATATGAGTATGTGCCAAATGAGGCCCCCTCAAGCATTGCTTATATAGTGCGTTGCGACAAAAAATAAGTACGGAATCGGTCCCTGTCAGGTGACTAATTTTTAGACAGTGAGTTGGCATGCAGCCACCGACAGTAGATGCATCCCATCTGTCGATCAATTTTAATAATAAAATCATTAGAGGGTCGGAATCCTAAAAAATAGCCACATGGGTTGATGTGATCGCTTGGATTGTGACACAAAGAAGGGGCCTAGCGACCAATGGAGGGCATTGGTATCATGGAGCAATGGAGGGAGACAATGGAGAAAGAGAGGACACTTTGGATTGAAAAGTGAGGGATGATTCTCCTTTTTTTTTTTTTTTTTTTTTTTTTTTTAATTTTTTTATATCTGTTGAGAGTTTTGTTTAGATCTGGTTTGGTTCTGGTTGGCCATGTGCTCATGGTTGCAAGCTTGGCACACATGATGGTGTTGGTGGGTTGAGAGATTTTGGGATCTTATTTGTGGGCCATATTTGGTTTAATCATTTGGAGTGGGTGTGGATGATGGGAAACTGCACCAAACATCTAATGGGTCCATATATAGCTAGATCATGTATAAATTTGAAAGCAAATAGTCCAAGTCTATTATTAATGCTTCTTGGTCCTAACTAAAACTTAAAAAATGATTAAATAGAGGCTATGAAATAGTCTGGTCTTAAACCTGAAACCTCTCATGATTACCCCGTGCCTTTGTGTACTGCTCTATGTTGGAATTGAAGAATATAAATGTGAATCTTCGAGTTGAATTATGGCGAGATCCGTTGATCGAATCAATTGGATGATGGTTGGAGTGTGTTCTCCTTCCATTGGGGATGAACGTGGTATATTCACATGTTCAATTCCGACTTCGAATGAATGAGATATTCAAGTCTAAAGATTGCTTAATTCAAAGTCAAAATGGGACTAAAGGTAGCTAAAAACATTTAGTCCCACATTGGCCGTGAGATGGAAGTTCATGGTGTTTAAATAGAGAAAATTGAGAACAAAGGGCGTGCCCTTTGGGTAATTGGAGTTTTCGCGCAGGGAACTATGCTCGCACATGCGCGCACCGCCGCTGGCGGCGGCGGCCGGGCCTGGTCCTGGGTCTAGGTTCGAGTTCCCTACCCGGCCTGGTTCTTTTTGAATTGGGTCTCACGGGTATGGGTTGCGAGCATACCCGAACCAGACCCGCTCCGCTCCGCTCCGGATCCGAACCGCTCCAGTTGGATAGCCAACAGTTGTGACTGTTGGGTGCGTCAGTTGGACAGCCAACAATTGTGACTATTGGGTCGAAAGGTTGCAACCTTTCGTTGGGTTCGGACCCGTTAGCCCCTCCTGGAGCGCTATAAATAGCGCTCCAGTTTCTCATTCTAAACACACCAAATCAGAAAATCTCTTCTCTCTCTATACGTTCTGAACTGGGAAGTGGAATCTGAAGCAACTTCCAGCGAGAAGTGGGAAAGTCAGTTTCCGAAGCGACTTCCAAAGAAGATTCTGCAAAATTCGATCTGAAAGAGGGCTCAGAAAATTCAACAGATTCTTGAAATAGAATTGTTGTCTGAATCTGGGACTTTGAAGAAGAATATTCTTCAACCTTCCTTCGTCTTCTACAGTGGGTGCTCCTCCAAAGTAAAGGCAAATATTCACCCGAAATTTGTCTTTGTCCTGCTGCTTCAACGATCCTGTGAAGGTACTGGTTGACTACGGTTCGACCGTACGGTGATTTGATAGTGCTATCCAAATACCGTGAAGGAGTGTTGTATCTTGGGAGACCAGCGTCCATTAACCGGTTAGCACCGGTGCGGGGGACGTAATTGTCTTAAGGAGATTCGCTCTAAAAGCTTACCTCACTCCAAATACTGTATAAGTGAATTCATTTCTTTATACAGGGGATATACTTAACAGTATATCGAGACTGATTTATATCAGTCTAATTGGTGTTTAACCAAGGAAGGAAATTGAAAGGTGGTTCTTAAATTAAGGAACGTTCTATTGAACGAAAAACCTCCCACCTGATATTTGCCGACCTGGCCAATTAGATTGTTGATATTTCAGTGATCTTGAATAGTTGTCAGATTGATTCCTGTTAAGCAGAAACCAACAATCTTAAGACAATTACGATTGAAGTTTCTTACTTCTGTTCTGCTTGAACTTGCAGAAAATGTCTGAGACTAATCAAGATAGTACTAGTAAGGTACCAAACATGCAGTTACAAGCTTTGATGCCAACTCTACTTCCTAACCCGAAGCCGGAGAAGCCAGGAAAATTTGACGGCACAGAATTCAAGAGGTGGCAACAGAAGATGCTCTTCTACTTGACCACTCTTCATCTGGCCAGATTCCTGCAAGAAGATCCACCAGAGCCCGCAACTGATGCATGAACTCAATGTGACTTCCTTTGCCGAAATTATATATTAAATGGACTGGATGACTCTCTTACAATGTCTATAGTCCTATCACAACGGCAAAGAAGTTATGGGCCAGTCTTGACAAGAAGTACAAGACTGAGGATGCTGGTACCAAGAAGTTCATCGTAGGACGATTTCTGGAGTACAAAAGTAAGACTGTAATCAGTCAGGTGCAAGAGTTCCAACTTATCTTGCACGAGATAGAAGCCGAAGGTATGATCCTACCTGAAACATTTCAGGTTGCTACTATCGTAGAGAAACTCCCACCTGCGTAGAGAGATTTCAAGAACTACCTGAAGCACAAGCGAAAGGAGTTGAAGTTGGAAGATCTCATTGTGAGGCTTCGAATCGAGAAGGACAACAGAAAGTCTGAGAAAAGGAGCAGTAAGAACTCCTATGAAGCAAAAGCCAATGTGATCGAAGACTCAAAGGGGAAAGCGTCTACTTCCAAAGGCTTAAAGCGGAAGAAGACTTCCCAGGGGTACAAAGGCAAGGTCCAAGAAGGCAAGAACATGCGCTTCAAAGGAACTTACTACATCTACAATAAAGAGGGGCATAAGGCGAATGAATGTCGCAGCCGCCTCAAAAAGAACAAGAAGAGCCATCCACAGGTAAACTTAACCGACCATGAGTCGCCAAGCTTTCAGCTGTGGTGTTAGAAGTGAATCTGACAACCAACAATAAGGATTGGTGGGTAGACACTAGGGCTACTCAGCACATCTGCTCTGAGAAATTATTATTATCTGAATATCAAATATTAGAGCAAGATGAGCAACTATTCATGAAAAATTCAGCCGTCTCAAGGTTGAAGGAAAAGGCAAGGTAATCCTGAAGTGGACATCGGGGAAAGAGCTTACTCTGAACGATGTGCTACATGTTCCAGATATCCACAAGAATCTGATCTCTGGATCAATACTTAGTAAGAAAGGATTTAGAATGGTTTTTGAATCAGATAAATTTGTACTTACTAAGAGAAGGATGTATGTGGGAAAAGGTTATCTTGTTGATGGACTTTTTAAAGTCAATGTTGCAGTGGTAGATAAAAAGTCTGTGTATTTGTACCCGAAGCTTATAAATAAAGAAAAATCTTCTGTTTATTTGCTTGAGTCTCCTAATTTGTGGCATGCTAGATTAGGGCATGTAAATTACAAGTCATTAAAGAACTTGTCTAATCTGGGATATATTCCTAAACTCAACTTGAAAGAAATTCGTAAGTATGAGATTTGTGTTGAGGCCAAGTTGGCGAAAAATTCATTTCACTCAATTGATCAAAATATAGAACCTTTAGGGTTAATTCATAGCGATCTGTGTGACTTGAAATTTATGCCAACTAGAGGCGGTAAAAAGTATTTTATTACTTTTATTGATGACTGTACAAGATACTGTTATGTGTATCTTTTAAACAGTAAGGAGAGGCAATAAATATGTTTATAACATATAAAGCCGAAGTTGAGAATCAACTCAACAAGAAAATCAAGATTCTAAAATCCGATAGAGGCGGAGAATATGAATCAAATGATTTTAGTGAGTTATGTGCTAATTTTGGTATAATCCATCAAACTACAGCACCATACACTCCTCAGCAAAATGGAATTGCTGAATGGAGAATAGAACTTTGAAGGAGATGGCCAATTCCATGCTTGTAAGTTCTGGAGATCCGCAGAACTTGTGGGGGAAGATCTATTAACTGCAATTATATTCTAAATAGAGTACCCCACAAGAAACTTGGTCTAATACCATTCGAGTTATGGCATGGAAGGACACCTTCCCACCATTACTTCAAAATGTGGGGGTGTCTTGCAAAGGTGCTGGCACTATTACCTAAAAAGACTAAGTTGGGAGCAAAAAACTATGGACTGCATATTCATAGGCTATGCCTTGAATAGTAGTGCCTACAGATTTCTGGTTCATAAATCAGAAATACCAGATATTCATGTAAACATGATTATCGAATCTAGAGATGCTGTGTTCTTTGAAAATATTTTGCCATATAAACGGGAAATAGATAAGACTTCTGGGAAAAGAACACATGAGATGGCATTCAGGGACGAAAGCCCCGAGGAACCGACTGTTAATGCGGAAATTGAACCAAGAAGAAGTCAGAGATCTAGAATCTCAAAATTTTTGGTCCAGATTTCATAGCATACGCTATTGAAAGTGAGCCTCAAACATTTAAAGAGGCTATGTCAACCCCAGAAGCACAAATGTGGAAAGTAGCTATAAATAGCGAAATAGAATCCATACTAAGTAATCATACTTGGGAATTGGTAAACTTGCCTCCAGACAGTAAACCAATTGGGTGTAAGTGGATTTTCAAACGAAAATTAAAACCCGATGGATCTATCGATAAGTACAAGGCTAGATTAGTAGCCAAGGGTTATCGACAAAAGGAAGGACTTGACTACTTTGATACTTATTTACCAGTAACAAGAATAATGTCCATTCGGATGTTGATTGCAATTGCAGTATTACATAACTTAGATATCCATCAAATGGATGTCAAGACTGCATTCTTAAATGGTGAATTAAATGAAGAGATATATATGGAGCAACCTAAAGGATTTATAGTCAAGGGCCAAGAACACAAGGTGTGTAAATGGTAAAATCCTTATACGGTTTAAAGCAGGCTCCAAAACAATGGCATGAGAAATTTGATAGTGTCATGATCAAAGATGGATTCACTATCAATGAATGCGATAAGTGTGTTTACACGAAAATAGTTGAAAATGCATGTATCATTGTTTGTCTTTATGTAGACGACATGTTGATACTTGGGACTAATATTGCAATTATTAAGTCCACTAAAAGAATGTTATCCAACAGTTTTGACATGAAGGATCTGGGGGGTTGCTGATGTAATTTTAGGAATTAAAATCACCAGAACACCAGATGGAATCAGTCTATCTCAATCTCACTACGTGGATAAGATGATAGAAAGATTCAAGGATCATGGGATAAAAGAGAATACAAATCCTTTTCTCCCACACGTCCACCTTCATAAGAATACAGGAACTGGAATACGCCAGTTGGAGTATTCTCAGATTATCGGAAGTCTAATGTATTTGATGATTACACTAGACCCGATATTACTTATGCTGTAAGCAAGTTAAGCAGATACACTAGTAATCCTAGTGATCTACATTGGACTGCTCTACTACGAGTATTGGGTTACGTATCACATACCAAGGAATATGCCTTGAGATATAGACAGTATCCACCTGTACTTGAAGGATACAGTGATGCTAATTGGATTGCAGATTCTGAGGAATCAAAATCAACTAGCGGATACGTATTTACTTTAGCAGGAGCAGCGGTATCTTGGAAATCTTCTAAGCAAACATGTATTGCCCATTCCACTATGGAATCGAAATTCATAGCCTTAGATAAGGCTGGAGAAGAAGCAGAATGGCTTCGACAATTCTTAGAAGATATACCATTATGGCAAAAGCCAGTGCACGCTATATGTATACACTGCGATAATCAAGCAGCTATATCTAGGGCACAAAATGTTATATACAATGGTAAGTCTAGACATATTCATCGTAGACATAATACCGTGAAGCAGTTGCTCTCAAATGGAATTATCTCTATTGACTTTGTATCGTCAAAGGATAATTTAGCGGATCCGCTTACTAAAAGTTTAAGTGGAGAGCGTATAAACTGCGCATCGAGGGGAATGAGTCTAAAAGCCTAACCATACCGAGTCAGCTTAATGAAAACCTCACTTACCGACTGGAGATCCCACAGACTAAGTTCAAGAGGAAAAACTAGTTATGATTGACTCTGCAAGTAAGCACTTGGGAGCTTGACTCCAATCCATTCCTAAGGTGCACATAAGTGCTTTTCTACAAGTGGATTAAGGATAAGCTTAACGCTTTTAATGATGCCTATATCTTATTACTAAACAAGTGGAGTAGAGTAGACTACTCTTAATAGGACGATCACCTATGTGAGTATAGAGTTGGGTCGGCTCTTTGGGAATTTCTATGGAGGCTGTTATTCCCTAAAGATACTCTCTGAAACCAAGAATGTCCAGGGCCAAAACGGACACAACCGAGAACCAAAGTTGATTTGGAAAGTCACTGTGTGAAGCTTGTTGACTTGGCTTACACTAACGGCTAACAGTTCAAGACCTAGTTAATTGATTAGCAAGTAAGTCCGATAAAGCTTTCGCTATGGAAGGTTCAAGACCTAGTTCACCTATCCTTATGCAGTTTCTTTTCTAATGTACTTTTCACAATAGAGTCAGTCTCTTTGTGTGTCATTTCCTTGAATCTCCATTCATTGTGGGGGATTGTTGGAATTGAAGAATATAAATGTGAATCTTCGAGTTGAATTATGGCGAGATCCGTTGATCGAATCAATTGGATGATGGTTGGAGTGTGTTCTCCTTCCATTGGGGATGAATGTGGTATATTCACATGTTCAATTTCAACTTCGAATGAATGAGATATTCAAGTCTAAAGATTGCCTAATTCAAAGCCAAAATGGGACTAAAGGTAGCTAAAAGCATTTAGTCCCACATTGGCCATGAGATGGAAGTTCATGGTGTTTAAATAGAGAAAATTGAGAACACAGGGCGTGCCCTTTGGGTACTTGGAGTTTTCGCGCAGGGAACTATGCCCGCACATGCGCGCGCACCGCCGCTGGCGGCAGCGGCCGGCCGGGTCCGGGCCTGGGCCTGGGCCTGGGTCTTAGTTCGGGTTCCCTACCCGGCCTGGTTCTTTTTGAATCGGGTCTCACGGGTATGCGTTGCGAGCATACCCGAACCAGACCCGCTCCGCTCCGCTTCGGATCCGAACCGCTCCAGTTGGACAGCCAACAGTTGTGACTATTGGGTCGAAAGGTTGCAACCTTTCGTTGGGTTCGGACCGTTGGCCCCTCCTGGAGCGTTATAAATAGCGCTTCAGTTTCTCATTCTAAACACACCAAATCAGAAAATCTCTTCTCTCTCTATACGTTCTGAACTGGAAAGTGGAGTTCTGAAGCAACTTCCAGCGAGAAGTGGGAAAGTCAGTTTCCGAAGCGACTTCCAAAGAAGATTCTGCAAAATTCGATCTGAAAGAGGGCTCAGAAAATTCAACAGATTCTTGAAATAGAATTGTTGTCTGAATCTGGGACTTCTGAAGAAGAATATTCTTCAACCTTCCTTCGTCTTCTACAGTGGGTGCTCCTCCAAAGTAAAGGCAAATATTCACCCGAAATTTGTCTTTGTCCTGCTGCTTCAACGATCCTGTGAAGGTACTAGTTGACTACGGTTCGACCGTACGGTGATTTGGTAGTGCTATCCAAATACCGTGAATGAGTGTTGTATCTTGGGAGACCAGCGTCCATTAACCCGTTAGCATCGGTGCGGGGGACGTAATTGTCTTAAGGAGATTCGCTCTAAAAACGTACCTCACTCCGAATACTGTATAAGTGAATTCATTTCTTTATACAGGGGATATACTTAACAGTATATCGAGACTGATTTATATCAGTCTAATTGGTGTTTAACCAAGGAAGGAAATTGAAAGGTGGTTCTTAAATTAAGGAACGTTCTATTGAACGAAAAACCTCCCACCTGATATTTGCCGACCTGGCCAATTAGATTGTTGATATTTCAGTGATCTTGAATAGTTGTCAGATTGATTCCTGTTAAGCAGAAACCAACACTCCATAACACCGTAGATTAAACTAATTAATGCAATCAATGTTGCCTCGCCGTGTTTCGGCCGCCCGCCGACAAATTCAATGAATTATACAAGACATATAAACAAATTTTAATTAGGACAAATCTAGCTAGCTTGATCTCTCTAATTAGCTTACTAAAACAGCTACACAAAATATAGTAATTAACTAAAGATAGAATAAGAAACAGTGTATGAGGAATTGGGTACAGTTTGTCATAATCCATGCAACTTGCCATGAGATTCTGGGCAGGGAAGTGTTGCTTTTGATCTGTTTGAAGTTAAATAATTGAAGGCATAAGATATTGTCTAAATAGAGGAGATCAAAAGGTTGAAGGACAAGGAAGCATGTGAGAGCCAGCCAAAATGTTAATGGTGGTGGTGGTTAAATATGTGGGTCATGGACTTAGATCCCATAGATGCTTTGGATCATTGAATGATTCTTATTGAAGAAATGCATGCCTTAGGTTAAGAGCTAAGACAGCTATTAGCAATTTAGAATTAAATAAGATTGCATGGACAAAAGTTAGCTAACCAATAAAGAAACAAATTAGACTCTCACATGTTATTCCACATGGAAGAAAATGCAAAGCAAACAGAGCTTAGAGAATGCAATGGCATGTGATAGCATTAAAAATAAAAGCAAGTCTGTTGTCAGAACCAGACAACCAAGTGGCAACTATGATTGGTTCATTAAATAGCTAAAGTTGGAGTTACATGCAATCCAAATTGCACAAGAGTCTAGTCATTTATTTTATCGTATTTAAATGTTCATGTAATTTTAATTACTGTAGTTTCAATTTTAACAATCTTTTTTTTCTTAGCAGCAGTTACAATTACTTTGACTGCAACTCCGAATTGTAGCAATTGATAATTTTAAAATGAATCAAATAAATGATACTCCGTCAGCATCAAAAAATACTTATTCTATACAATATTTTCTGTCATTTTCTACATTAAACATTTTTTTTGCATTTTTATTTAGTGTACTTGAATTATATTATAACTCTAACTATTTGTAGCTTTTTATCTCTACTATTTGAATGCATACATGTTGTTTGTTTGGTTTGACAATTTATTGCTCCAACTCCAATTGCAGTTAAATAAAAAAAGTTCTCTCAAATATTAATTACTATTAAGGACCACTGTACTAAAATTTTGAAGTTGAAGTGAGGGTATTATATTTATATTCTAACACGCCCTCGCAAGTCGGGCACCCTTTGTTGCGCCCTTCGGAGGAATTCTCAACACGTTGAACACACTAAGATCAGCGTTCCCGAACGTCGAGTCAATCACAAACCATATGACACGGGTCAAAATACAAAAAAGAAAGCGAGAAGCAAATGACTTAATGAGGTTCAACAGTATGTCTACGTCCTCGAGGTAGAAGGGAGAAGGTTCTTATTCAAACAACTGAGTTACAAGGGTTACAAATTGATCCAGAGATTCAACTCAAGAATCTACGCAAATTAGTCGTAGAATTCTATCAAACAAACTAACTCAAGAACTCTCAATACAATTCAACTTATCGATTCAAAGCTGGCATCAATGAGAGTGCAGAAAACCTTCCTTATGTAGCCAGAGGAGAGAGCCACTCGAAGGAAATCAAATCGGATACGAATCCACATCAAAATAGAAACTCAATCCAACTTAAAATCGCCAAAACTGCTGCCCGGTCGATCGCCCAGTCGACCAGCTCCATGTGCAATCGATTGTGCGGTCGATCGCCAAGCCAAAAGTCCCGCTCCAGAAAAAACAACTGAGTCTCTGTTAAATCTCAGAGTTCACATGTGGCCGACCACACGGTCGACTACTCTCCTTATGCGGTCGACCGTCCAGTCAACCACCCAGCTTTGTTTCAACCTTGTGCATTGTAATACCCTACTCCCCGTTGTACGAATCACCGTATCGGTACGCGATACGACGTACAAAAATTGATTTGACCTCTGTAGTAGTCCGATTGAGCCGATTTCAGTTTCTAAAATTATTTTCTAATATTTGAGATTTTTCAGGATTTTCTGAAATTAATCTCCGTAGTCGGTGTCGACCGATACCGATAACCGGCCTTCCTATTTTTATTTCACAAACGGTGTAGAATTTTGAGAATCGGCCTTCACCGTACATCTTAGAATCATCTTATCTACGTCCAGGTATTTTTGGGGATTTTTCTGAATTTATCGAAAATCCGGGCAAAACCGGTGTCGCCCGTATCGGCGACAACTTCCGAGATTTTTAATTGGCAAACCGGATAGAATTTCTGAAAATCGTCTTCATATTACGTCTCAGGATAATTTTCTCTATTTTCTGTAATTTTTGGGTACCGTTCGGAGCTGGTCAATTATCGGGCCAATATTATAATATTAAAATATTAAATTTTTTAATCTTTTTCTTTTTCTTTTCTTTTCCCTTCTCTTCTTCTCTTCTCTGGCTTCGTCCAGAGAATTCCCACCGACCCAACTCCACCGACCTACTGTAGCACCGCCCCTCTCCCCTTTAAATCCCTTCTCCCTCTCTCTCTCTCCTCTATCTCTCTCTCACTCTCCTCTCTCTCTAATTTCTCTCTCTCTCTTTCTCTCTCTCCACACCTTTATCTCTCTCCCTCTCTTTCTCTCTGGTGCAGTGGAGGTGGCCGGCGCCGGAGCGACGCCGGGGCGGCAACGGAGCCGGGGTGGCGGCCACACCGGCGAGACGGCCGCGCCGGGCAGCGGGCAGCGGCGCCCGGCGGCGCGGCGCAGGTGGGGGGGCGCCAGCCCCCACCTCTCTGTTTCTCCCTCCCTCTAGCAGGTGGACCCGGCTGCCCTGGGCGCCAGGCCGGCGCTGGGGTGGCGCCGACGGCGGCGAGGGAGCGGCGCCGGCGGCGGCACTCGCGGGCGGCGGCGCTCGCGGGCGGCGGGCAGCAGCAGCAGCCTACGGCTGCTGCTGCCGTTGCTTCTAATTGGGTGAAACCCAAATGGTTTGGGTTTGGGTTTAAACCCAAACCCGACCCGTTTACACCGGACCCGACCCATTAAAGGTAAAATTTCATTTAAGCCCCTGTAAATTTCTAAATTTACGTTTAGGCCCCTGAAAAATTACAAATAGCCCCTGGATAATTTCTGTTATTACATATTTAACCTTATTTTATTACTTTCAGTATTCGGGCGATATCTGGAGCATCCGGACTCCGATTCGAGCGATTCTGGATCCGTTGCGATCGTGGGAACGAGAGCTACAGTCCCGTAGCCAGTTGGTGAGTGTTTTTATTTTATAAATTATCTTTTTAGTCTATTAATTGAACTTGGTTGCTTTATTAATGACTGGTAAATCCTAATTGGTACACCATATTAAAACATTATAATAAACACTGTACTTAAATATGCCTAACACCTAATAGACGTAGAGTGTGACACTGGATACCTATTAGGTCATGTTCATGGATCACTGACATCCGGCCCACTATGTCACCATATGTTTGGACACTATCATGTCATGTATCGTATCACAGTAACATTACATGCATACAGTTCCACAGATACGCTATGACACGCGTACTTCATTAGACAGAGTCTTGTCCCTATTCCACTGTCGCACTTACTGACTCACTGGTACACTAAACACCGTAGTGCACGTAGACATCGGTTACACCTCTCACCATTACTTAGATATTGAGATTCACGATATTGAGATTCATGTACACGGATACACAAATATGTTGCACTGGTACACGACTAGACCCACGGACTACCGCATTTTATATCATGTCATGTTTACATATTACTGTTACACCTGCATGTCATGTTTACATATTATTGTTACATTTGCATGTCATGTTTCCATATCACTGTTACACCGGCATATTATGTTGACGTTTCACTGTTACACCGGCATATTATGTTTACGTATCACTGTTATACATGCATGTTATGTTTCCATCGCCCTGTTACCAGTGCATGTATGCTTTCTCTATTACTGTCATAGGAATCCCCGTTCATAGTACATGTATTATTGTTCCATGTACCGTATTCATGTTATATGATTGCTTCATGTTACTGATATGGATATACTCGATACTGGACATGAGAGCTGTTGATATGCGATATGTGGAATCCCACATCTATTGTTCATGTTATATTGTTCATGGTATATTGTTCCCGTGATATTGTTCCCGTTTTCGGGTATATTGTTCTCGTTATATTGTTCTACGCTATCAACAGAGCTCAAGTCCAGTTAACATGTTACCCGTATCATGTACAGTGGTTGTCTTGTTACATTGTATACTTGATATAACAGATCATAATGATAACTGGGGTTTGGGGAGACTTGACGGTTGATTAGATCTTATCGGGTGATGTAGTGGATCCATATTGTTTTCCCACTGCAGGGGACGGTAGGAGGGCTGCCTACCAATTGCTCCATGAGCTCTTGTTACTTGATTCATGCTCCCCTCTTAGCGGAGGGCCCTGGTCCTGGCAGCCAGGGGCTTGTTTAAGGCCGTGATCCCGGGTATGCACGGGATACATCCACCCGATAAGAACTCCTCGACCACGGGTTTCCAATTAACATAATAAAACAGTATACACAATAGTGACGTCGGGAACACTTGATATTTGGTTGCTCTCTCGTTTGGATAATGGTACCCGTAGGCCATGTCCGGATGGGTTCGACTGGGGTGCGGGCTTCAGTATGAACCGCCAGTGGTATGGGACACTGGAAGAGAGTAATTAAAATAGCAGGTGGTACTGATTGCTACTATTGTATAAATGACATGACTTGGACATGACTTGCCTGATACATGTTTAGTTATACTTGTTACTGTTCCTGATCATTTATTCGGTACCGTGTTACTTGTATACTTGTTACTGTATCTGTTTCCTGTTACACTTTCTGTGATGGCATACTACGCATGTTCCACAGTACATCTATTCTGTTTCCTGTATTCCTTGCAGACATCGTGACTGTATATGCACGACACCGTATGATGGTTATATTGTATATGCTCACATGCATGTTCATATTGCATATGCCCACCTGCATGTTCATTTACATCACTACCATATTCATTTCCATCACGTCACCACTAGACAACATTATTTATTATATAAACTGGACACGACTATAGACATGACCCGATGGTAACCGGCTAGGTAGTGATGATACCAAAAGATGACATGTTTATATATTTCTACTGCTTCCTCTATGCTTATGATATAATGTTACTTGTACCACATCATGTATTATACATTAGTATCGTGCTTGTATTATTATGTATATATTCCTGCCTTCTTCATTTTACCACTCACTAGGTCGCTTTCTGACGACCCTGGGTTTGCATGCCCAGATTGGAGATCCGAGTTACCATAGCTTCAGAGAGTGCCTTGGAGTCACATGGGAGATTTCGCATCGGGACTATTCCTAGGTATCTTTGTGCTTTATTTCCGTTATCTTCTTTGTCCCCATTTTTCATATTTGTTATGATTGCTGACCTCTTTCTGCAGGTATTCTTGTACTGCTTTCATGCTGGACCTCATATCTATATGGAGGTATTGTACTGTACTGAGGCTTAACGTACGCGTGAGCGTGTTTTCACCTCGCGTATGTACGTCGCCATAACGTCCCCGTACCTGCGGGATTGGGGCGTTACATAGTGGTATCAGAGCCTAGGTTCACACCTGGTGTGGGTAACCACCTAGGTCAATGCTTGGGCTCTTACCAACAGTACAATCAGGTTCAGATTAACATATCTGTATCTGAATTTGGGCTTCCAGCAACGAGTACAAGAATACCATGTCCTTGACACTTATTCCCTGACTCTTTTGTATTCCTTCCTGACAGTTGTCCACCAGAACATCTGATTTCCTTCTCGCTTTCTTTGCATCTTATTTCTTCCCATCCTTTCGTGTTAGTTCACTCCCCAACTTCTTCATTCCGAGTTCCTTATAGATATCAGAGTGCGCAGCGGAAGTGTCGTGGACCCGTAACATTTTGACTTTGGGGTTGGCAATATTGTTCTCACACCTGGATGGAAATTGCGAGGACGCAATTTTCTGTAAGGTGGGGAGAAATGTAATACCCTACTCCCCGGTGTACGAATCACCGTATCGGTACGCGATACGACGTACAAAAATTGATTTGACCTCTGTAGTAGTCCGATTGAGCCGATTTCAGTTTCTAAAATTATTTTCTAATATTTGAGATTTTTCAGGATTTTCTGAAATTAATCTCCGTAGTCGGTGTCGACCGATACCGATAACCGGCCTTCCTATTTTTATTTCACAAACGGTGTAGAATTTTGAGAATCGGCCTTCACCGTACATCTTAGAATCATCTTATCTACGTCCAGGTATTTTTGGGGATTTTTCTGAATTTATCGAAAATCCGGGCAAAACCGGTGTCGCCCGTATCGGCGACAACTTCCGGGATTTTTAATTGGCAAACCGGATAGAATTTCTGAAAATCGTCTTCATATTACGTCTCAGGATAATTTTCTCTATTTTCTGTAATTTTTGGGTACCGTTCGGAGCTGGTCAATTATCGGGCCAATATTATAATATTAAAATATTAAATTTTTTAATCTTTTTCTTTTTCTTTTCTTTTCCCTTCTCTTCTTCTCTTCTCTGGCTTCGTCCAGAGAATTCCCACCGACCCAACTCCACCGACCTACTGTAGCACCGCCCCTCTCCCCTTTAAATCCCTTCTCCCTCTCTCTCTCTCCTCTATTCTCTCTCTCACTCTCCTCTCTCTCTCTCTAATTTCTCTCTCTCTCTTTCTCTCTCTCCACACCTTTATCTCTCTCCCTCTCTTTCTCTCTGGTGCAGTGGAGGTGGCCGGCGCCGGAGCGACGCCGGGGCGGCAACGGAGCCGGGGTGGCGGCCACACCGGCGAGACGGCCGCGCCGGGCAGCGGGCAGCGGCGCCCGGCGGCGCGGGCGCAGGTGGGGGGGCGCCAGCCCCCACCTCTCTGTTTCTCCCTCCCTCTAGCAGGTGGACCCGGCTGCCCTGGGCGCCAGGCCGGCGCTGGGGTGGCGCCGACGGCGGCGAGGGAGCGGCGCCGGCGGCGGCACTCGCGGGCGGCGGCGCTCGCGGGCGGCGGGCAGCAGCAGCAGCCTACGGCTGCTGCTGCCGTTGCTTCTAATTGGGTGAAACCCAAATGGTTTGGGTTTGGGTTTAAACCCAAACCCGACCCGTTTACACCCGGACCCGACCCATTAAAGGTAAAATTTCATTTAAGCCCCTGTAAATTTCTAAATTTACGTTTAGGCCCCTGAAAAATTACAAATAGCCCCTGGATAATTTCTGTTATTACATATTTAACCCTATTTTATTACTTTCAGTATTCGGGCGATATCTGGAGCATCCGGACTCCGATTCGAGCGATTCTGGATCCGTTGCGATCGTGGGAACGAGAGCTACAGTCCCGTAGCCAGTTGGTGAGTGTTTTTATTTTATAAATTATCTTTTTAGTCTATTAATTGAACTTGGTTGCTTTATTAATGACTGGTAAATCCTAATTGGTACACCATATTAAAACATTATAATAAACACTGTACTTAAATATGCCTAACACCTAATAGACGTAGAGTGTGACACTGGATACCTATTAGGTCATGTTCATGGATCACTGACATCCGGCCCACTATGTCACCATATGTTTGGACACTATCATGTCATGTATCGTATCACAGTAACATTACATGCATACAGTTCCACAGATACGCTATGACACGCGTACTTCATTAGACAGAGTCTTGTCCCTATTCCACTGTCGCACTTACTGACTCACTGGTACACTAAACACCGTAGTGCACGTAGACATCGGTTACACCTCTCACCATTACTTAGATATTGAGATTCACGATATTGAGATTCATGTACACGGATACACAAATATGTTGCACTGGTACACGACTAGACCCACGGACTACCGCATTTCATATCATGTCATGTTTACATATTACTGTTACACCTGCATGTCATGTTTACATATTATTGTTACATTTGCATGTCATGTTTCCATATCACTGTTACACCGGCATATTATGTTGACGTATCACTGTTACACCGGCATATTATGTTTACGTATCACTGTTATACATGCATGTTATGTTTCCATCGCCCTGTTACCAGTGCATGTATGCTTTCTCTATTACTGTCATAGGAATCCCCGTTCATAGTACATGTATTATTGTTCCATGTACCGTATTCATGTTATATGATTGCTTCATGTTACTGATATGGATATACTCGATACTGGACATGAGAGCTGTTGATATGCGATATGTGGAATCCCACATCTATTGTTCATGTTATATTGTTCATGGTATATTGTTCCCGTGATATTGTTCCCGTTTTCGGGTATATTGTTCTCGTTATATTGTTCTACGCTATCAACAGAGCTCAAGTCCAGTTAACATGTTACCCGTATCATGTACAGTGGTTGTCTTGTTACATTGTATACTTGATATAACAGATCATAATGATAACTGGGGTTTGGGGGAGACTTGACGGTTGATTAGATCTTATCGGGTGATGTACTGGATCCATATTGTTTTCCCACTGCAGGGGACGGTAGGAGGGCTGCCTACCAATTGCTCCATGAGCTCTTGTTACTTGATTCATGCTCCCCTCTTAGCGGAGGGCCCTGGTCCTGGCAGCCAGGGGCTTGTTTAAGGCCGTGATCCCGGGTATGCACGGGATACATCCACCCGATAAGAACTCCTCGACCACGGGTTTCCAATTAACATAATAAAACAGTATACACAATAGTGACGTCGGGAACACTTGATATTTGGTTGCTCTCTCGTTTGGATAATGGTACCCATAGGCCATGTCCGGATGGGTTCGACTGGGGTGCGGGCTTCAGTATGAACCGCCAGTGGTATGGGACACTGGAAGAGAGTAATTAAAATAGCAGGTGGTACTGATTGCTACTATTGTATAAATGACATGACTTGGACATGACTTGCCTGATACATGTTTAGTTATACTTGTTACTGTTCCTGATCATTTATTCGGTACCGTGTTACTTGTATACTTGTTACTGTATCTGTTTCCTGTTACACTTTCTGTGATGGCATACTACGCATGTTCCACAGTACATCTATTCTGTTTCCTGTATTCCTTGCAGACATCGTGACTGTATATGCACGACACCGTATGATGGTTATATTGTATATGCTCACATGCATGTTCATATTGCATATGCCCACCTGCATGTTCATTTACATCACTACCATATTCATTTCCATCACGTCACCACTAGACAACATTATTTATTATATAAACTGGACACGACTATAGACATGACCCGATGGTAACCGGCTAGGTAGTGATGATACCAAAAGATGACATGTTTATATATTTCTACTGCTTCCTCTATGCTTATGATATAATGTTACTTGTACCACATCATGTATTATACATTAGTATCGTACTTGTATTATTATGTATATATTCCTGCCTTCTTCATTTTACCACTCACTAGGTCGCTTTCTGACGACCCTGGGTTTGCATGCCCAGATTGGAGATCCGAGTTACCATAGCTTCAGAGAGTGCCTTGGAGTCACATGGGAGATTCCGCATCGGGACTATTCCTAGGTATCTTTGTGCTTTATTTCCGTTATCTTCTTTGTCCCCATTTTTCATATTTGTTATGATTGCTGACCTCTTTCTGCAGGTATTCTTGTACTGCTTTCATGCTGGACCTCATATCTATATGGAGGTATTGTACTGTACTGAGGCTTAACGTACGCGTGAGCGTGTTTTCACCTCGCGTATGTACGTCGCCATAACGTCCCCGTACCTGCGGGATTGGGGCGTTACATGCATGGTAGTACACGTCCCACCACGAGAGGTGATCGACCACCTTGCATCCTTCTACCCATTTCTCTGCTATTTTTCAATGAGCTAAAAAAACTCTATCTTTCATCTTCTCCCCTACAATTCTCTATCTCGGTGAAGATTTTTCAAATCTGAGTCGAACACAATGAATTAAACAATTTCAGCTCATCTAACTGGCTGCGCCATTAGGCTGCCTACATACCCATGCCCAACAGGATCAAGTCACATGTAATTCATCCAAACGAGCTTCACCAAGCTCAACCAACATAAACCAAATTTACAACAAAGAACCTAACTGGCTGAGTCATACGAACCTCCTTACTAATCCGTCATGAAGAATAACGACTTTCAACTTGAGCTTGTTTTGTTTACTAATTTGATATTCACGCTTCTTCACCCACTTTTGTAGATTCAACTTGGCTCCTTTCACTATAAACAATTCAACCTGTTAAATATCCATCACGGCTACATGATCTCCACCTAGTGTCACATCCGGTGAGATCCCAACTAATACGAACCAACTAGAGATGGTGGAGTAGCAACAACCTCCACGCGTTGCGATGCATCCTTGGTTTTCAACATCTCCACCAGCTGAAAGATGGTAGACTTCATAAATAAAGTCTCAACAAACGTGATATGCTTTCTCAACATAATCTTCTTATTTTTGGAGTCTCATAACTTTTAACCTTTCATATTTCTCTAGACACTCAAAAACACAAACTTCTTTGCTCGCGGATTAAACTTTTCATTTTTAACACTAAAGTAGGACAGACATTCAAATACCTACAATAAATCATAGTCTTTAACAATTCCACCCGACCAATATCCAACAGACTTTTCTCTCCTGCATAGTCGATGACAATCTATTCACGAGATAGCTAGCATATTCCAAAATCTAAGCCCAAAATGACTTGTCTAATTGTGCATTAGACAACAAGCACCGAACTTTTACCAGCAAAGGAACGGTTCATCTCCTTAGCCAACCCATGTTTCTAATTGTAAAGTGAATATCAACACCAGTATTCTACCTAAATCGTAGGAATTGATCCTAGTACTCCCCAATATTATCAATTTGGAGCACCTTAATCTTCCTACTAGTATGTTTCTCCATCATATTTTTTCACTTCACCAACATAGTTAGGACTTCAAATTTGTCTCATAGGATATACCCAACAACGCCTAGATAAATTATTAGCAAACGAGATAAAGTATCGATGGCCTCAAAGCGATGCGGTCTTGATAGGACCCTAAACATCAACGTGAACATGATTTAGAAGACTTTTCGAGTGGTGAGTTGCAGTGTCAAATTTCTCCTTCGTCTTCTTGTCCAAAACACAATGTTCACCAAATTTTAACTTGGAGGTCAATACACCTTCTAATAGTCCTTACTTTGCTAACGCTTCCAAAGAATTTAAACCAACTTGTATGATCCTCATTTGTCATAACCTGATTAATTCATTTTTCAAATATTCTAAAACTGTTAAAAATTTTCAGTAACTATATTATCCTTAAGTATTACAAATTGTTGCGTTGAATGCCCTTCAGAACTACCAAAGAGCCACTGGACATCTTGAGAACGCCTACTTTAAGAGTCCTTCTTAGGTCTTGCGCCTCTAAAGCTCCAATTGAAATCAAATTCTTTTTCAACTGAGATACATACCTCACATCATTCAACTTTTTTTATCATCCCATCAAACTACTTGATGCGAACTGTGTCTATCCCTTCAATCTGGCGTGTGTGACTGTCGCCGAATGTCACCAAACCTCCATCTAGTTTTTTAAAACTAGCAAACCACTCCTGTTTGGGACAAACGTGATAGGTAACACCCGTTTTCAAGATCCACTCAGATTCCTCTGAACAGCAAACAATAGGGGTGATATAAAGTGAATAACCAGATGAGTCATAATCATTACCATTATTTGCCTGTGCAATATTGGCCTCTGATTTAAACTCTTTCTTTTTCGGCTTGAGCTTTGGACAATCAATTTTTCAGTGTCCTTCTTCTTTACATTACGCACACTCATTTTTCTTTCAATCTTCACGACTATCAGTTCTGGACTTTTCAATATCTCCCTCGCCCTTCCAATTTTTCGTGCCATTAAACTTAACTACATCGCTCTTCGATTGGTGGATGTTCACAGTCTTCATCGTGGACCGATTAACTCTGGCCATATCTCCAGAAAGCGCCAATACAAAGCGAAAAATCAAACAAAAAAGATCCAAACTAGATAAAGATAAAACTTTTACCTCAAAGTGAAACCCTAGGCAAGTTTTCGAAATGATCTACTCTATCAAATCTGATCCCACGAGTAATCCAAAGCGCTGCTATAAGATCGACACACGATCCCACGAACAGTCCCAATGTCTCTCCGAGATTGACACACAATCTTCACCGAACAGACCATGATGCTCTCGGAATCGACACACGATCCCACGTTGAACCTGAGAAGCTTTGATACCACTTGTTGCGCCCTCCAGAGGAATCCGCCGACAGACAGCGACGACACCGATCACCAAGATTAGCGTTCCCAGACGCCGAGTCAATCATAAACCATATGACACGAACCAAAATACAAAAAAGAGAGAGAGAGAAGCAAACGATTTAACGAGGTAAGGCAATATGCCTACGTCCTCGAGGCAGAAGGTAGAAGATTTTTATTCAAACAACTAAGTTATAAGGGTTATAAATTGATCCTGAGATCCAAATCGAGAATCTACACAAATTAGTCATAGAATTCTCTCAAATAAACTAACCCTAGAACTCTCAATATAATTCTTACTTATCGATTCAAAACCGATATCAATGAGAGTGTAGAAACCCTCCTTATATAGCCAGAGAAGAGAACCAATCGAAGAAAACCAAATCGGATACGAAATCCGCATCAAAACAAACTCGAATCCAACTCAAAATTGCTAGAACCGCTGCTTGGTCGACCGCCTAGTTCACCGGCTCCATGTGCGGTCGACTGCACGGTCAACCACTAAGCCAAAAGTCTAGCTCCAGAAAAAAAACTGTCTCTGTTAAATCTCAGAGTTCACATGCGGTCGACTGTCCAGCTTTGTTTCCTCCTTATGCACGGTTGTGCACGTCCCACCATGACTGGTGGTCGACCGCCCGGCCGACCACCCTGCATCCATCTGCTCATTTCTTTGTTTTTTTTTTCAATGAGATAAAAAACTCAATCTTTTATCTTCTCCCCCCACACCTTTTTCATTGGCAAAACCTGGGTTTTTTTTTTGCACAACAACATTTTTATTTTTAAATCCGCTTTTAAATTCTTGTTCGGTGAGAATTGAACCTGAATTGCTCTGACATCATATTAAGGTCCCTGCCACAGTATCAAACTCCGAAGTTACAATAGTTAAGGTATTTATAACTTAACAATTACAAGAAATGAGAAAATTTAATAAAACACGTGACATGTGATAAAACGATCACAAATTCATAACATGCCACAAACGTTACTGTCTCTCTTTTATATTGGAAGAACACAAGAACCATCAACAATATTAAAAAAAAAAATGTAAGTTACAAAAGAGACCTCTGTACATGTTCCCCTGGGCCTCATTGCCACAATGGAATGTACAGCTCCTCCACACGTGACTCTGCATAGTAGAACCCATCACAACAACTCTCATGGCTCTCATCTTCTTCGTTCATCACCATCTCAGCTGCATCCACGTACCAACCCCTCTCACCATCTACCTCCCCCCAGTCGAATACGTCATCAACGTTCAATATGTAGGTCGTGGAAGATGATTCTGAGCATTCATGGTCATCGAGTTCGTCTAACATGCCATCGAGCCCGCAGTCTCCGCAGTAGTTGTCGACATGAAGACCGATCAGATGATCATCGTTGCTGTCCTCTAGCAGCTCCATGAGGAGGGCACCGTCGTCAACCTCAGGCAACTTATCGGGTTCGTCTAGCATGCCATCAAGCCCGCAGTCCCTGCAGTAGTTGCCGACATGAAGATCGATCAGACGATCATCGTTGCCGTCCTCCAGTAGTTCCATGAGGAGGGCGCCATCATCAACCTCAGGCAACTCCAGAGTGAATTGCCAGGTCTCAGTGGTTAGCACTGACATGTTAAAATTGAAGGAAGAAAGAAGAGGGAGAGAAAGTTGCTACAAATTAAGCACAGGGGGGTGGGAGTTATGTAGCGTGAGGTGGGCCCAGATTGAGGCCGCAATGAGGGCCCATAATATTCCAAAATAAACAAAGAGGGCCCACAGTGAGGCCCTTGGCCCGCAGATAATTGGAGAGTACAAGAGAAAGGGTTGGATTAGAGCTCACATGGGAGCAAGGAGGGGGACAAAGAGCAGCTCAAGAATTATAGGATGCATAAAAGAGATGGGGCCATTGAAGGGTTTGGTTTGATGATAAGTTGGGAATGATGGAATTTTCATATTTTATTAATTATTTTTCTTTTCGATAAACTTTTTTTTTTCTTTTTCAAAACGGCCGTAGTCTAGACTCGAACATAGTAATCTTTATGATTCAACTCCATTACTGTATGACTTAGTATTGTAGACTTGTTTGTTTTGGCATAGAAATGTCTATAAACTTAAGAAGAGTGCTCCATGTTACAACCAAACTACTGTCGTTCAGAGAAAGCTATCCTCATGAAGAAATAAAAAATAAAAAAAACTTTCATATAATAGAGATTTTATTCACAATTGATTTCACGTGATGGTTGTGTGGTAAAAATCTTAAGGCCCAGTCCATGGGTGCTGAAACCATGTGGTCCCACCACTCACTTGGGGGCCCCAATCCTTCATCAAGGTCGTACGGCCAGAATATTTTCATGTATGAAAATACATTTCATTTTCTACTAGATCTTATTAACGAAATGCCGGGGGACCGGAAGGGTTCACTGTTTAGGTAACGAGTCACATAATTAAATCTCCCCTTGTCCTATGCCTCAACATTACTCCCCTTTAAACAAAACCTACTCCATTCTTGACAAATAAAAATAGTGGTAAAGATTTTGAATATAAAAGTGTAGTGGTCAAAATTTGACCTGTACTAAGATGTCACATATCCTAACTATCAAATGCTTCCTTCCGAGAAGTCCTCAACTCCCAGAAACCTGGAGCCTCCATCACACTTTGTCATCCCAGAGCCTCCCTCCGTCTTGAAAACATCCTCGATCTGGAGCTGCATTCCACTATTCCGAGATGTCTACCTCTTCGATGTCTTTACCACTCCGAGGTCTTCTCTGTCCTGAAAGTCCCAGCTCCGAACCTGAAACTCCAACAATAGATCGTCTATGATCTTCGCCAATATTTATGTAACTTTTTTCTCCCCCACGTTCATAACGTGTAACGCACATATCAGTGCAGGCAGTTATAAACAATGACAGATTTTCTGACATGCAATCCTAATCGACCAAAACCAATGATCATAGGCATTACAACAAATCCGGTACATGCAAATCATGCAATAATAATACCTCAATTTCGCTTTCACGCCAGCATCCACGTCAGGTGTATATGATCATTCTTCTCCTAGGAGAAGGGAATCACTTCTCTAATCATCTGAGCACGCATACTACATTACTGCATCAGGCAGTTACCCTATGCCGGTCTTTCCTAGCCTGCAGTTGTCCTCTGTGCGACACACGCATCCATTACCCTGACAATATCCTTTATCAGTTTTTTCCATTCCACCTACTGATTCTCACGCCCAAGTGTCTTAGGCCAGCACCACATTGGTGTTCCTAATCTGAAAGGCATCTTTTCATGTATGTGCTTTGACAGGTGCCATCCAGGGAGCGCCTCAAATCACTTGTGATGGGTGTAATCCACAGTAAGCCTATTTTTATCCACCACAAACTGGTACTTTCGTTGAGAGCTGAGTCCACACTCAAGATCTCCCCCATTCAAATCTTTCTAAAAAAGCCTCTTCCATAGCGCCGACGGCCCCAAGAAAACACAACATCACCCATAATGGTGTCCCATCAAAGGAGAAAACCAACAGTGCTGCCGGGAGCACGATCCCCTCGCCTGTCGTCGGTCAACAACATGCTACCAAGGATATTGGTTCCTCCTCACATCAGGGGCAACCATCAGCATCTCACCGATGCTCTTATTCGAAGGCCAGATCCTTCAGATGCTTCCCGACATGAAGGAGCAGTAAGCCTAGTCAAATCACAACGGGAAGCAAGCAACCCTAAACCGAGGAAGAGCCGCTAGTAAGCAGGAAGCATTAAAGCAACTCAACGACAAACTTCAGGTGCAAATCGCCACCCTCCAGAGAGCCCAGGAGCAAACATATCCAGAAAGCGAGCCTGAAATCGGAGTGATTTGGACTGATTGGCCCATCATAAATCTGAGGTGGCCCAGACTGACGTCCCTCCTACACGAAGACTACTCTGACAATGCAGCCAATTTGCCTCATTTCTTAACAAGAGCTTATCACCGCCAGACTCGAAGAAGAATCGAAGAATCTCCCGACATCCGAGCCCTCGACGAATTGATCCAAAGACAAAACGAGGAGGCTAAACTGCAACTCCAAAGTAGACTAAAACAAGCCGCTGCCAGAATCTCCAACTCTCCTCTCTTTGAAGAGATTCTAGAGTGCGAGTTCTCGAAGAAGTTTGCAACTTCGACCTCTGACTACTACAAGCGAGTGATCTGGTTCAGCACATCAGTAACTTCTGATTAAAGATGGTGGTCCACTCCTGCAACGATCCACTCTTATACCTAACCTTTCTATCTAGTTTGAAAGGCGTGGCCTCGGATTGATTCTACTTCTTGCCACCATATTCTCTTCGCAACTTCAAGGAGGTAACCGAAGCGTTTCTCACTCAATATACCTCTCACTGGGAGGCCAAGAAAAACAACCATCACCTTCTTACTGTCAAAATGAGGCAAGGCGATAACCTCAATTCCTATATCGTTTACTTTCAAAGCCAACTGGCTAAACTTCCCAACTGCAGTGAGGATGTCTCTACACTTGATTGCATCTCAATTTTTCATTATTATTATAACATTTGCACATTTATCCTTGATTATTTTTTATTTAATATTGCTATTTGTAAGTTCACCTAGAGGGGGGGTGAATAGGTGATGGCTAATCTAATGGTCACTTAATGCCAAATAATGCGGAAGTAAAAAGCAATTATGACCTAAACTAAACTCTTACACTAAACACCACATATAACACAAGAGTGTTGCCGAATTCCCCGTGAAGGGCTCTGGACAAACTCCTCAAGATTCTCCTTGAATGGGTTGAGGTGCCGCGTTGGCTCTCTTGGTTAAATACAAGTGTTAGCAAACAATCCCAAGCAAGTATATCAATATGAGCACAAATGAATATATCAAGCATATAAAGATAGAGACAAGATAAGTATGCAAGATATAATCAAGAGACAAAGAGAGAGAGAGTGAGCAATCGCAAACACAAGGGATTTGTTTCGAGGTTCGAGCACATTTGCTCTACATCCCCGCCTTCGACACACGAAGGATTTCCACTATAATCGATCCCAATGGATCACCCGGTGCCTCAACACCAACAAGCTCTCGGACTCTCTAGCCCGTACACATGCAAGCCCACCGGCTCGCCGAGGCCGCACCTCAAACAAGAGTTCGCACCCGAACCCGAAACAACCGAGTCCACACTAGGACCCGAAACAATGCGAACACAACCGTCCGCCTTCTCAAAGAACAAAGTAGAACTTTGGTGATCACAACTCTTGATCACCTAAATTCCTCTCACAAAAATACTCCCTATAGGGTAGATATAGCAATGGATAGCTCAAGTATTGTGTGAGAAAACAAGGAAGAGAATGGTGGAGGAAAACTCAAAGAATCTCTTTTAACACTCTTGATACAAACTCCCCTTTTGATTGAAAATATTTGCTCTCAAATATGTGAAGAAAAACCTCTGAAAAGAGTAGGAAAAACTGGCTCTAAAACTTCTCCAAAATCTTGTAGAAAACAATGACTAAACCCCTAAATTTATAGGCTGTCAAAAACTAGCTGTTGGGGTCTGTCAGACCTGTCGGTCGACCGCCCGGTCGACCGCCAACGGTCAAGAATCCGACCGTTGGAGCCTCCGGTCGACCGCCCGGTCGACCCAAAAGATAGAGAGCACTGCTCTCAGTTCCGGTCGACTGGGTCGGCAGACCGGCCATCTGCCAGGTCAAGGTGTGCACGTCGTGCACGTCGGTCGACCGAGCCGGTCGGCCGACTTCAGCCCTAGTCGACTTGGTCGGTCGACTAGTCTACTTGCTGAAGCCTGAAACTGAAAAACTGGGATTTAAAACTTGGTCTTTTTGATTGAAATAAAATCCCATAAAATACTTAAAAATCTACAAAAATAGTTTTACCAATATTCTTTGATAAACAAACATGCTTGCACAAAATCAAGGCATGTTATAAATGATTTGGACTATTTTTGTAATATGGAAATATTGGCTCAATTGAAAACTTGTATTTTCCAAAATCTTGTTTTTCCAAAACTCCTTTAAATATAAACTAGATATTTTGAACTCATTAAAGTATAGTGTGTATGGATATGATCCACTACACAAATAAGATGAAATATCTAAGTTTTTGACATTAAGCTCTAAACATGATTTTGATTAAAAGATATGTATATAAGAAATTCCAAAAACCAAAGTATTTTTTCAAAGTAAAAATTCTTTTCTAAAACTAAAAATCTTTTATGAAAACATATCTATCAAGAGTGTGTGTGTACATGTACTTGAGCAATTCACCAACTATTCTATCCTTTACATTTTAACTAAAACAAAATCTTCTAAAAACTAAATCTTATACCTAGACACAAGTCTTGATCTTGAAGTCTTCCCTTGAAGTCTTCTCATCATCTTGACTTGGTCCAAATGCAATCCAACGAGCTCGACTTCTCTTGAGTACTTGATGTGATCTTGATGCATAGGCTCGTGAATCAACCGGTGCTAGCTCCAAAATATGTCTTTAAATCCTTTGTTGAAGCTCCACACCTACTAAGATCTTGATAACAAATCTGTCACTAATTAAACACAAGATCATTAGTAAACATAAGTACATGAGTTGATCATCATCAAAACTAGAGTGATGGGCCTTTGGGCCAACAATCTCCCCCTTTTTGATGATGACAAAACTCATGAAATTATATATGCATGGATTAAAGTAAAGCTCCAAAGAAGCTCCCCCTTAACTCATGCATACCAAATAAACAAAATAAATATGCAATGAGGCACATAAACATGTATGCAAATGTAGGAGTAAACATGCTAATCAAGCATAAAACAAAATCACAAAATCTTTTTCTCCTATTTGCAAAACAAAACATATAAACATATATGCATAAACATAAATTCTTTTATAAAAACATGCATATATAGCAAATACCTCTCCCCTTTTTGTCAATCATCAACAAAGGGGTTAAGGTAAAAACAAAATCATCAAATCTTTCTCACCCCCTTTTTTTTTGTCATAAACAAAGAGACCAATAAAGGGCCAAACAAACATATCAATAAAAGGTTATATGTGATATACATTCATGAAGAGGAAGACGTTTAAGTAACTTCCCTACAATATACATTACATGAAAGAGGGATGACAAGCCCTAATTCACATAACGTATAATATGTAATGCATAAGAGGAGATGTGAAGCTCCCCCTACACACGTGTACCATATAAAGAAGAGTTGTCGAGCTCCTCAATATACAATACACTTAACATGAATCTATATGTAGAAGAGATGTTAAGCTCTCCTTGTATATAGGCAAAAAAAAAAAATTTTAATCAATTTTTTTTATTTTTTTAAAAGGTATCAGAGCTTTTGTAAAACAAACAAATTTTAAGATACCAAAATGAAAATGATCATTATTGTAAATCATATTGATACCAATTGAAATTTAACAAAAATGAAGTTGAAACATATTGATACCAATAGTAAACATAATGATCAAAAATTTTTATTTTTCATTATAAACTTTGTGCTTCTAAAAAAATGTGAACCAATTGAAAGTTAAGCACATGAAAATCATATATATGTATGAAATGAGTATACCAATTGACATTGATACATACATATATAAGAAAATAAAATATGAGCATATACAAAAATTATCAATTTAGATACCAATTGAAAAGATCCAATGATACCAATTGAAAATGACAATGTAAATCAAGTATATAACTCATAACTTATGCCTCCCAACCAAGTTCAAGATTAAAATATTTTTCTCATAAAGCATATATGAACATGACTCCCATCCATCCGCCCATAAAGGGTAGAGTTTTCAAAAATAGATTTGAAAATATTTTAGCATTGAAAATACTACCAAATGAAGAATAATTAACTAGTTAAAATAATTTTTAAAAAACTAGTTAAAGATCCTTCAAAAACATGAAATCAAAGCATATGTTTTTCATGAATCATACCAAATACAAGAATTGACACTCGATCTATGAAGCTCAAAAAATATGTTCATGAAACAAAGTCATGACAAAATAAATAAAGTGTGAGTGTTCAAAAGTCATGTAAATAGCATTTTCATGAAAATAGACATTGAAACTCAAAAAGTGTGAGTATCATTTTTAAATCATAAAATTCATTTTTCATAAAAACAAAGCACACTTCTAGGTATATGTATGATTTATTCAATCCTAATAATACACATACATATCCCAAACATAAAAGAGTCTATCAATTGTATTTGCATGAAGGCAAGAGACTCACGGGTATACATGTATATTTATTAGATTTGAATTAAAAATACATATACATGAAGTAAAATCATAAAATTTGGCAAAGCATGTATAAATGGAAGAATCATCAAAATTAGGTTATACATGTGCATATAGTGGGTACAAATGAGCATGAAGTGCAAACATATATAAATCACGTGTAACTCACTATTTGTACATGTATAATATAAGTTTTGATAAAAACTACATCTAAGCATGTTTTTACCACATGAAGCACATAAAACATGAACATGCTATATGATATTACAAAAGAATAAGCATGTAAATGAAAAGTAGGAGTTTAGAGATCGTTACCAACTCCAAAGCTCCAAACATGGTGGTCTTTCCCATCAAACCTCCTTGATAGCGGTGCTCCAAATATGTGTCATTTTAGTTCAAGTGCACCCACCATCAAGGCACCAAATCTCTCACGTCTTGAGAGATCCTTCACCTACATCAAAAACACACGGTGGGAGTTTTGGTACCCATTTTCTTTTGGGTCCTTGAGGGTTAGTCTTGTAAGGCACCCAAACATTTTTATTTTTAGCAAAATTAATATGATGTAATCTATCAAAACAAAATTTTGCTAAATGGCCTTTGCGGCCACAATGTGTACATTTGTACACCTTAGAATGCTTATGTGTAGGAGTGTGATCATGACGTGCAACATAAGCATATGCATGATGATGTTGTGCATGAATGTGTGGAGTTTGTTTCTTTGAAAACAAAGACTCCAATCTAAAATGGTTGAATGCACACGAGTTCAAAGTTGAACTCAAACAATCCATTTTATTTTTCAAAATATTAATCTCACTAGTGGTGGCATGTAAAGCATGGTGAGATAAAGAATCATTTTTCTTTTTCTTTTTAGAAACAAAATTTTTTCATTTTCAAAAACTTTTCTTTTCAAAGATTTATTTTCTTGAAAAACAACTTCCTTTTGTTTTTCCACCAAATCAATTTTATCCTTCAAAATAGTGTTCCCTTCACACAAATCATTTAATTTAGACATAAGGGAAACATTTTCATTTTTTAAAACATTATTTTCTTTTTCTAAGCATGCAATCTTAGATTTAAATGAATCTTGTTCTATATGCATGCAATCAAATTTCTTTTTCAAATTTTTATTTTCTTTCTTAATCATGTCATATTTCTCAAGTAGGAGTTGACAAAAAGTGGTAAGCTCATCATATGACATGTCCTCATCCTCGGATTCGGTAGTTACCTCAAGGGGTTATCCCCTTGGACCATATAGCACTTGTTGGAGGTGTCGCTTCCAACATCCGAATCGCTCCCCGCATAATATAGATCCTTTTCGCCGAGGGAGGTGAGGGTATTCCATACTACAAAAGCCGAATCAAAGTTAGAAACTCTAGATAAATAAACATCATCTAGGGTAGACTTTAAAGCATTAAGGGCTTTTGCATTAGCCTCAATATTCTTACCATATAAACAATAATCATTATTAGAGATGGCAAGATAAACATGATAACCTAGGGCCTTGAGGTACAAAGACATCATAACCTTCCAAATTTGGATGTTAAGAATGTCAAAGGTAGGTGGTGACATGAAATCCATGGTGAGTGTACAAAATATTGTGATTAGCCTAAAATGAGGATCTTTTACTCTAGGTTGTTAGACCAAATCAGAGTACCAAGCTCTGATACCAATTGTAAGTTCACCTAGAGGGGGGGTGAATAGGTGATGGCTAATCTAATGGTCACTTAATGCCAAATAATGCGGAAGTAAAAAAGCAATTATGACCTAAACTAAACTCTTACACTAAACACCACATATAACACAAGAGTGTTGCCGAATTCCCCGTGAAGGGCTCTGGACAAACTCCTCTAGATTCCCCTTGAATGGGTTGAGGTGCCGCGTTGGCTCTCTTGGTTGAATACAAGTGTTAGCAAACAATCCCAAGCAAGTATATCAATATGAGCACAAATGAATATATCAAGCATATAAAGATAGAGACAAGATAAGTATGCAAGATATATCAAGAGACAAAGAGAGAGTGTGAGCAATCGCAAACACAAGGGATTTGTTTCGAGGTTCAAGCACACTTGCTCTACATCCCCGCCTTCGACACACGAAGGATTTCCACTATAATCGATCCCAATGGATCACCCGGTGCCTCAACACCTACAAGCTCTCGGACTCTCTAGACCGTACAACGCAAGCCCACCGGCTCGCCGAGGCCGCACCTCAAACAAGAGTTCGCACCCGAACCCGAAACAACCGAGTCCACACTAGGACCCGAAACAATGCGAACACAACCGTCCGCCTTCTCAAAGAATAAAGTAGAACTTTGGTGATCACAACTCTTGATCACCTAAATTCCTCTCACAAAAACACTCCCTATAGGGTAGATATAGCAATGGATAGCTCAAGTGTTGTGTGAGAAAACAAGGAAAAGAATTGTGGAGGAAAACTCAAAGAATCTCTTTTAACACTCTTGATAAAAACTCCCCTTTTGATTGGAAATATTTGCTCTCAAATATGTGAAGAAAAACCTCTGAAAAGAGTAGGAAAAACTGGCTCTAAAACTTCTCTAAAATCTTGTAGAAAACAATGACCAAACCCCTAAATTTATAGGCTGTCAAAAACTAGCCGTTGGGGTCTGTCAGACCTGTCGGTCGACCGCCCGGTCGACCGCCAACGGTCAAGAATCCGACCGTTGGAGCCTCCGGTCGACCGCCCGGTCGACCCAAAAGAACAGAGAGCACTGCTCTCAGTTTCAGTCGACTGGGTCGGCAGACCGGCTATCTGCCAGGTCAAGGCGTGCACGTCGTGCACGTCGGTCGACCGAGCCGGTCGGCCGACTTCAGCCCTAGTCGACTTGGTCGGTCGACTAGTCGACTTGCTGAAGCCTGAAACTGAAAAACTGGGATTTAAAACTTGGTCTTTTGATTGAAATAAAATCCCATAAAATACTTAAAAATCTACAAAAATAGTTTTACCAATATTCTTTGATAAACAAACATGCTTGCACAAAATCAAGGCATGTTATAAATGATTTGGACTATTTTTGTAATATGGAAATATTGGCTCAATTGAAAACTTGTATTTTCCAAAATCTTGTTTTTCCAAAACTCCTTTAAATATAAACTAGATATTTTGAACTCATTAAAGTATAGTGTGTATGGATATGATCCACTACACAAATAAGATGAAATATCTAAGTTTTTGACATTAAGCTCTAAACATGATTTTGATTAAAAGATATGTATATAAGAAATTCCAAAACCAAAGTATTTTTTCAAAGTAAAAATTCTTTTCTAAAACTAAAAATCTTTTATGAAAACATATCTATCAAGAGTGTGTGTGTACATGTACTTGAGCAATTCACCAACTATTCTATCCTTTACATTTTAACTAAAATAAAATCTTCTAAAAACTAAATCTTATACCTAGACACAAGTCTTGATCTTGAAGTCTTCCCTTGAAGTCTTCTCATCATCTTGACTTGGTCCAAATGCAATCCAACGAGCTCGACTCCTCTTGAGTACTTGATGTGATCTTGATGCATAGGCTCGTGAATCAACCGGTGCTAGCTCCAAAATATGTCTTTAAATCCTTTGTTGAAGCTCCACACCTACTAAGATCTTGATAACAAATCTGTCACTAATTAAACACAAGATCATTAGTAAACATAACTACATGAGTTGATCATCATCAAAACTAGAGTGATGGGCCTTTGGGCTAACACTATTTAACCCTCTTTTTGATATGGTGTGTAGTTAATTAAATAAGAAGATAAGAATGCAAGAAACTTCTATTTTATTCCTAATCCTATCTAAATTTGAGTTTCAATTTAAATCAATTTGAAATCAAGAGGAGGAAAGGATAAATCTTCATCTTCATAATTAAAATTCAAAATTAGAAGATATATTTATAAAATATGGATGGGATAGATCTAATCTTAATGGAGATAATAAGGATAATTTAAATTAAATGGAGTTCAAAATCAATTCAGACTCGAATTCAGACTGAACACCTCTTAGTATTCGAATCATAACTTTTGCTAAAGATATTCAAATCTAATGATTCAAGATGCTATAGAAAGAAGATTCGAAGGGCTACAATTCTTATGTTTTGTCCACTCTGTCCAATTCAGCCGTTGGATAAGTCATATTCAGCAATCAACACGCAAACTTGCTGCAAATTAATTTAGAATTAAATTCTCGTATTGAATTAGGATTGAGTTAAACCTCCTAATTTGTATCTGATTATTACTGGCTATGAGGCCTATTTAAAGAGCTAAAGTCTCTCATAAAAAGCATATCCACATCAGAGATCATAACTTAAAATTTTTCTTTAGTTTCTCTTTTAAATTTCTTTTGTAATTTTTAGGATCTAGTTCTAATTCAAGCTTTGTAAGGAAGGAGGAGGCTCTTGTAATTGAAGGTGACAACATCAATAACAAGATTTTTCTTTTCAACTAATCTTTATTTACATGTTTTCTCTTTTACCATACTTTCTTTTGTTTTAACCATGAATAGCTAATCTTCTTCATGACTTGCTAATATTTTCATCACTGCTTCTAATTCTAGGTTAGAATAAACCGATTGGATCATATGCATGCTTAACCCTAAGATTAGTTAAAGTTCTTGAAGACACATGATGATGACTAGTTAAATCCATATATGTTAATACTTTCCAATGATTTTTCTTATTCCATGCTTAGATAGTTTTGATAGTTTAATGTTGAATCTTTGTTATTCTTCATATTCTATACTTAGGAGACTTTGATAGTTTAATGTTAGGTTTTGGTTAGTGATTATTTCAAATAGGGTTTAGTTTTATCTTATGTATCTTGATTGAATTGAAGGCAACTCCAAGATCTAACTTTTATGATGTAAAGTGAAGTAAGTTCTAGCATAGGTTGGTAAGTTAGTGATGGTAGATGATTATTAGGTCATATTTCTTTTAATTCTTTTCTAAACCCCAAATTATCACCAAATTTCATATTCTTCTTTATATTCTAATGCTTAACATATATTTTTTTATTAGAAGAATACTTGACCGATTTAGTGTTTAAGGAGATACTGAAAAAATTCTATCACATTTCTCCTTGTGGATTCGACCCGCATAGCCCTTACTATCGCGGATATATTGCGAAATACAGAGACACGTCTTCATCCAGATAATATCCTTCTAACTCTTAACTTTATCTCTATTTTTTTGCAATCAGTACTCGCATTCATCAACAGGCTGCAAATTTCTCATCCCTTGTACAAGCATCTACTGAATCATGATGTTACTCGGATGAGTGAGATTCTATCCCAAGCTCAGCCCTATATTCAGTTGGAGAAAGCAATGAAGTGCTCCACCAAACGCGGCGGTAATAGAGAAAAGTCAAAGTTGCAGTATGAAGCTATTATCGGAGCCAGGAACCTGAATCAGGGGCAACCCCTACAAGGAATAGGATCTCCTGGTTCTTTTACCGAATCCTCTCTGAGCCTTTAAGCCGACAGAGCATTTCACTCTGCTCAGACTCCCCATTAATAAGATCTTCAACACTATTAAAGACCAACTATGGGTCAGGCACCCAAGACAAATCTATTATGATCTTATATCTTCTGGAGAAGATGAGTACTGTTTTTATCACGACAGTAAAGGGCACAAGAATGCCTGCTGCTAGAGTCTCTGAAATGCCTGGAAGAGCTCCTCCGATAAGGATCTCTCAAATAATACGTCCTCAAGCTTGAAGCAGTTTCTAGATTAGGACAACCAAATTCTCCGTCACCTGCCCATCCGCAATACGTGATCACCCAATACAAAGCGATTGAGTGATCCAGCATCTCAATTAGTTTAGGGTAATCGAAACCTTCTGCTTGTAGCACCCTGTTCCTAGGATACGTACCCAGATACGTATCCTGAATTCTTTAACCATTTTGTTTCAATTTTATTCTAGTATTTGTATTTAAGTTGTGATTGCTTATGATTGTAGGTATTGGATCTGGATCTCAGCCTTAGAGTTAGCCCTGACCCGGACCGGGAACCCGATACTAGCCTGCTGCCCAATTTGACCTTTCTTAGTCCGATTTGACCTATTTTAGTTTCAATCACAATTTTCTAATATTTTAGATTTTTCATGATTTTCTGAAAATTTTCAGAATTTTTTTGCAAAATCTCAAAAACACCGTAGGTCGGCATCGCTGACTGATTCCTAGATATTTTTTTTAGTTTTCAAACGGGATTGAATTTTCAAAAATGACTTTCATATTACTTCTTAGAATTTTATTTTTTATCTAAATACATTTTTTGAGATTTTTTCTAAATTTATCAAAATTTGACCGATCCTGATGTCGGTCGGTACCGCCAGAAGGTTCCAGGATTTTTAATTTAAAAATTACATTAAATTTATCGAATCCAATTTCATCAGATATCTTAAAATAATATTTTCTATTTTTGAGAATTTTTCGGAATGTTTCTGAAACAGTCGAATTTTTGCCCTATTAAAATAATAATATTATTTACCGACAATTTCCTTTCTTACTCTTTCCTTCTCTACTCCCCTACTTTATACTTTCAGAAATTATAATATATAAATTATTTAATAATAAAATTTTTATACTATTTTTTTTCTTTTTCCTTAAAATTTTCTCTTTTCTTTAATCTTCTTTCCTTTTCTTTATTTTCTTTTTCCACTTTGACTTTCCCCCTACTCTGCAACCGCCCCCTGCCACAGCCGCAGCCGTAGCCCAGCCGCCTGCTCCCTTGCTGCTGCTGTCCCTCTCCGCTTCCGCATTCATCATCCCATCTCCTCCCCTTCTCCAATTAAAAACCCTACCTTTCTCCTTCCTTTCCATTTCCATTTTCATATTCAACTCCAACTATTTCAATACAAACCCACCAACTCCCTCCATCATCACCATCGCCGCCTCCATCATTACCGCCGCCGTCGCTGCCGCCCTTAGGCCGGCCATCCACTCCCCCACACCCCCTCTCCCCTCCACCACCTCCTTTTCATTTAACCATCAACCCGTCACCTCCAATTTCAACTAAACCCATAACTTCTCCCACCTCTTCTTGTCCAAAATTCAACCCCATCTCCATAAATTCCACCACTTCTACCACCCCATCATCACCTCCTCCTCCTCCTCTAACTCCCAATACCTCCAACAACAACCACAACCACCATAACCACCACCACCAACTACCACCACCAAACTTCTCCACCAACTCGAAACCACCAAAACATCAACCACATATCCTCCCCCCTTGGGCAGCCCCGCGCGCTCCCCTCTCCCCCCGGCGACAGCGCCGCCGCTGGCAGGCCGCCGGCCACCAACCCCCTCCCCTCCATTTTTTTCTTTCTTTCTTCCTTCCTCTTTCTTCTTTCTCTTCTTTCTTCTTTCTTTCTTTTATTCTTTCCAATATATATACCCATTCCCTAAAATACCCTCCACCTCTCCTTCAAATTACTACCCTATAATTACAATCACACCCTTCCCCTTTTAATTCCTATTTTCACTTTTAAAAATACCATATACTCTCTCCCCTACTCTCTCTTTCCTTCCTACAACTTTCTCTCTCCTCTCTCATTCCCTCTCTAATATTTATATATATTTATATTTATATATTTTAATATATATTTATGGGCTAGTGGCTTGCTCGCACGGGTTCGCGGATTTCTCGAATTTTAACCCGTATTTCATCCCGGTTTCAGGCGAGTACATTTCTTTGAAATTTCTTGCTTTATTACCATCAATTCAGTCTAATAATTATTATCTGGATTTTAATACATGATATCTCTTTATGCAAGTTGGTATGTGTTATATAAATAATTTCTAAAATTTATCATGTTTTATAAATAGCTTCCGGCCATTATTATACCTTGTCAAACCGGTATTATATCGGGTATGCCTAAATCTGCTCCCGCTTTACTCGGCTTAGCATAGCTAATTAAAAGATAAATTTATTATTATAAAAATGATTATGAAGAGTTTATACCGTTCTCCTGTACCTTGTTATGTGATTGACTGATACCTGATATTTGATGTTGTGACTCTCACCGACATATTAGTTACCTGACCTTGATATATATACACCGGTACTTGCTATGCTTATTATTTGATATCTATACCGGTACTTGTCATGCTATATTTATTATTTGATATTTGATACCGATACTTGCCACGCTAGACTTATCACTTGATATCTGACATCGTTACTTGCCATGCTTATCACTTTATGTCGACACCGGTACTTGCCATGCTATACTTGTTATTTGATATCTGATACTGGTACTTGCCATGCTATACTTATTACTTGATATCTGACACCGGTACTTGTCATGCTATACTTATCGCCTGCTACCTGACACCTGATATAATAACACTTGACACTTGACATGTTATCACCCGGTACTGGTACACTTGACCTGATATTGTGACACCTGTATTATATTACATATTCATGATTATTACTTTTATGGGGACTTAGCATGATTATTATACTGTTACCAGATGTTTGGTACTCCTGAACTCCTGTACTCCTGAACTCCTATACTCCTGAACCCCTGAAAAATGGTGACTCCTGATATTATACTCCTGTTAATTCCTGTAGTTGGATAATCTTGGTTATACTGTATACACATGTAGATATAATCTTTGGGCAATTCATATATGTATAATAAAAAAATACTCAACTTACACTGGGGTGAGGGAAACTGATGGAAACCGGTATGATGTCATATTTATAATGGTGATATTTCTGATGTGTCGTGTGGGGCGCGTAATGATAAGTCCCTAGAAGCAGTAGCCTGTACTCCTGAGCTAGTCCCGGGCAGAGTCAGGACCCACTATAAATATGAGCCATCAGATTTATCAGTTTTTAAATAATGACTCGTCTTATTCATAAGTGGATGTATGTGTGCTGGTAGTACATACAAAAGCGTATGAATCGGATGAATAACATAAAATGGCCAAACAGTAATAAGGTTAGGAACGTGTGATATTTGGTCTCTCCTTTATTCGGGTCCTGGTACTCACATATCAGACCCGGGTAAGTTCTACAGAGTGCAAACTCTAGTATGGACTATCGGTGATGTGAGGCGCTGGTAAGGAGGCGATTGAAATATCAAACGGTACTGATTATTATTATTGGATAAATTAAAATGCAACACATTTATATTCCAGTATAGTATTATGCCCTCAGTTAACACCTTACTTTATGACATATGATGATTACTCTAAACACACTATAGTTTTGTTACTCTTAGGGCAACTCAAGTTGTATAAACTCAGATGATGGCAACATGAGATATGTGGTATATAGATAAGGGTTTCCTTATTTGAATTATCCCCTTAACGTATCAGTTCCGTGAATCCATAAATCTGAGCTTGTACAACTAGTTTTGTTCATACTTATATTTATCACATGTTTAACTTATTTACAGCATGTACATATGCTCTTTATACTGCATTCTATGCATATTTTTAGTTTCAGATTCATCTATATACATGATTTACTGTCTTTTAATTTACCTTATGTTATTTATTATTACTTGTACCTGCATACTTGGACTACATCACTTGATCATGCACACGTGTATCTGTTATGCACGCTATTTGGCTTTATATATGTACTCGCAGGGTTGCGTCTTACAACCCTGAATTCTCATGTCCAGATCCTAGAGACCGGACCTTGGTGACCTTACTGTAGTTGATCAGAGTGCGCAGCGGATCCTTCCGTGATGTTCGGAGTGCAGCAGAAGCTTGGATCATCGCCGCAGCTCTTCCTCCCAGTTCCTCTCCTGTTTGGTTCTCGAGATCTTTCTTGCTGCTCGTGAGCATCTCTCAGCTTTGTATATCTCTTCATGTATTGTACTTTTGTATTTTTCTGGTAATGTAATATTGCTGTAATATTGTATCACTCTCTGTGATAACCATGTACTTGTGATATTTCTTTTGGAATGTAAATTATCACTGCGCTTCTGCACTCTGATTCTTGCATGTATTGATGCTTAGAGTATATACGTGAGGGTATCTCTGACCTGCGTATATATGCCGCAGTGACGTCTCCGTACCCGCGGGATCGGGGCGTCACAGGATGGTATCAGAGCCTAGGTTTTAACATCCTCAGTACAATCAGTTGGCAGATTAATGAGATATTAATTTGCAGCTAGAGAGCACGAATCTTGAATATACATTCCAATCGCAAGTGTAGTGTTATCTATTCCTTCTTGGCAATCTTTTTCCTTGAATCCTGAGACCCTTCTATCTTTTTCCTTTCAACTTCTTCTCTTCATTCCTTCGATCAACTCAGATATTTTGTGTCCTGAGTCGGTAATCTTCCTTACCCTTCATCATATTATCATCGCTTCATACTTTATCATATTGTCATCGTTGACTGTAATCTCTTCTATGTTCATCTCCCTCTTTATAGAAATTTCGATGACAAAATTTTTATTAGGTGGGTAGATTGTAGCACCCTGTTCCCAAGATACGTACCCAGATACGTATCCTGAATTCTTTGACCATTTTGTTTCATTTTATTCTAGTATTTATATTTAAGCTGTGATTGCTTATGATTTTAGGTATCGGATCTGAATTCTCAGTCTTAGAGTTAGCCCTGACCCGGACCGGGAACCCAATATCAGCCTCCTACCCAATTTGATCTTTCTAGTAGTCCGATTTGATAGATTTTAGTTTTAGACACTGTCTAATATTTTAGATTTTTCATGATTTTCTGAAATTTTTTCGAATTTTTCTGCAAAATCTCAAAAACCGGTGTCGGTCGGCATCGCTGACTCATTCCCAGATTTTTTTTTAAGTTTTCAAAAGGGATTGAATTTTCAAAAATGGCTTTCATATTACTTCTTATAATTTTATTTTCTATCTAAATACATTTTTTGCGATTTTTCTAAATTTATCAAAATTTGACCGATCCTGGTGTCGGTCGGTACCGCTAGAAGGTTCCAAGGTTTTAATTTAAAACTACATTAAATTTCTCGAATCCAATTACACCGGATATCTTAAAATAATATTTTCTATTTTTGAGAATTTTTTGGAACATTTTTGAAACAGTCAAATTTTCGCCCTATTAAAATAATAATATTATTTACCGACAATTTCTTTTCTTACCTTTTCCTTCTCTACTCTCCTACTTTGTACTTCCAAAAATTATAATAAATAAATTATTTAATAATAAAATTTTTTGTACTATTTTCTTTTCTTTTTCCTTAAAATTTTTCTCTTTTCTTTAACCTTTTCTTTATTTTCTTTTTCCACTTTGATGCCGCAGCCACAGCCACAGCCGCAACCCCGCCGCCTGCTCCCCTGCTGCTGCAACTCCTCTCCACTTCCCCATTCATCATCCCATCTCCTCCCCTTCTCCATTTAAAAACCCTCCCTTTTCCCTTCCTTTCCATTTCCATTTTCATATTCAACTCCAACTATTTCAATACAAACCCACCAACTCCTTCCATCATCACCACCGCCGCCTCCACCATCACCACCATCGCCGCCGGCCTCCCCTAGGCCGGCCATCCATTGGCCCACACCCCCTCTCCACTCCCCCACCTCCTTTTCATTCAACCATCAACCCATCACCTCCAATTTCAACTAAACCCATAACTTCTCCGACCTCTTCTTCTCCAAAATTGAACCCCATCTCCATAAATTCCATCACTTTCACCACCCCATCATCACCTCCTCCTCCTCCTCCAACTCCCCACTACCTCCAACAACCACCACAACCACCATAATCACCACCAACAACTACCACCACCAAACTTCTCCACCAACTCCAAACCACCAAAACACCAACCACCAATCCTTCCCCCTTGGGCAGCCCCGCACGCGGTCCACTCCCCCGGCGGCGGCGGCGCCGCCGGCCACCAACCCCCTCCCCTCCATTTTTTTCTTTCTTTCTTCCTTCTTCTTTCTCTTCTTTTTGCTTTCTTTCTTTTGTTTTTTCCAATATATATACCCATTCCCTAAAATACCCTCCACCTCTCCCTCAAATTACTTCCCTATAATTATAATCACACCCCTCCCCTTTTAATTCCTATTTTCTCTTTTAAAAATACCTATACTCTCTCTCCTACTCTCTCTCCTTCCTACAACTCTCTCTTCTCTCTTTCTCCACTCTCATTCCCTCTCTAATATTTATATATATAAATATTTATATTTATATATTTTAATATATATTTATGGGTTAGTGGCTTGCTCGACGGCTCGCGAATTTCTCAGATATTAGTTGGTATTTCATCGAGGTTTCAGGCGAGTACATTTCTTTGACATTTCTTGCTTTATTACATCAATTCATGTCCAATTATTATTATCTAGATTTTAATACATGATATCTCTTTATGCAAGTTGGTATGTGTTATATAAATGATTTCTAAAATTTATCATGTTTTATAAATAGCTTCCGGCCATTATTATACCTTGTCAAACCGGTATTATACCGGGTTTGCCCAAATCAGCTCCCGCTTTACTCGGCTTAGCATAGCTAATTAAAAGATAAATTTATTATTATTATAAAAATGATTATGAAGAGTTTATACCGTTCTCCTGTACCTTATTATGTGACCGACTGATACCTGATATTTGATGTTGTGACTCTCACCGACGTATTAATTACCTTACCCTGATATATATACACCGGTACTTGTCATGCTTATTATTTGATATATGATACCGATACTTGTCATGCTATACTTATTATTTGATATTTGATACCGGTACTTACCATGCTAGACTTATCACTTGATATCTGATGCCGTTACTTGCCATGCTTATCACTTGATATCGACACCAGTACTTGCCATGCTATACTTATTATTTGATATCTGATATCGGTACTTACCATGCTATACTTATTACTTAATATTTGACGCCGGTACTTACCATGCTATACTTATCACCTGCTACCTAACACCTGATATAATAACACTTGACACTTGACATGCTATCACCCGGTACTGGTACACTTGACCTGATATTGTGGCACCGGTATTATATTACATATTCATAAATATTACTTTTACGGGGACTTGGCATGATTATTATACTGTTACCAGATGTTTGGTACTCCTGAATTCATGTACTCCTGAACCCCTGAAAAAGGGTGACTCCTGATATTATACTCCCTCCTAATATTATATTCCTGTTAATTCCGGTAGTTGGATAATCATTGTTATACTGTATACACATGTGGATATTATCTTTGAGCAATTCATATATGTATAATAAAAAAATACTCAACTTACACTGGGGTGGGGGAAATTGATGGAAACCAGTATGATGTTATATTTATAATGGTGATATTTCTGAAGTGTCGTGTGGGGCGCGTAATGATAAGTCCCAGGAAGCAGTAACCTGTACTCCTGAGCTAGTCCCGAGAAGAGTCGGGACCCACTATAAGTATGAGCCATCAGATTTATCAGTTTCTAAATAATAACTCGTCTTATTCATAAGTGGATGTATGTATGCCGGTAGTACATACAAAAGCATATGAATCGGATGAATAATATAAAACAACCAAATAGTAATAAGGTTAGGAAAGTGTAATATTTGGTCTCTCCTTTGTTCGGGTCCTGGTATTCACATATTAGACCCGGGTAAGTTCTATAGAGTGCGAACTCTAGTATGGACTATCGGTGATGTGAGGCGCTTGTAAGGAGGCGATTGAAATATCAAACGGTACTGATTATTATTATTGGATAAATTAAAATGCAACACATTTATATTCCAGTTATAGTACTATGCCCTGAGTTATCACCTTACTTTATGACATATGATGATTACTCTAGACACACTATAATTTTGTTACTCTTAGGGTAACTCAAGTTGTATAAACTCAAACGATGACGACATGAGATATGTGGTATATACATGAGGGTTTTCTTGTTTAGATTATACCCTTAACGTATCAGTTTCGTGAATCCATAAATCTGAGCTTGTACAACTAGTTTTGTCTATACATGTATTTATCACATGTTTAACTTATTTACCGCATGTACCTATGCTCTTTATACTGCCTTCTACGCATGTTTTCAGTTTCAGATTCATCGATATACATGATTTACTGTCATTATTTTAATTTACCTTATGTTATTTGTTATTACTTATACTGCATACTTGGACCACATCACTTGATCATGCACATGTGTACCTGTTATGCAAGCCATTTGGCTTTATATATGTACTCGCAGGGTTGCGTCAAACAACCCTGAATTCTCATGTCCAGATCCTAGAGACCGGACCTTGGTGACCTTACTGTAGCTGATCAGAGTGCGCAGCGGATCCTTCCGTGACTTTCGGAGTGCAGCAGAAGCTCGAATTATCGCCGCAGCTCTTCCTCCCAGTTCCTCTCCTGTTTGATTCTCGAGACCTCTCTTGCTATTCTAAGCATCTCTCAGCTTTGTATATCTCTTCATGTATTGTACTTTTGTATTTTTCTGGTGATGTAATATTGCTGTAATATTGTATCACTCTCTGTGATAACCATATACTTATGATATTTCTTTTGGAATGTATATTAACTCTGTGCTTCTGCACTCTGATTCTTGCATGTATTGATGCTTAGCGTATATACGTGAGGGTATCTCTGACCTGCGTATATACGTCGCAGTGACGTCTCCGTACCCGCGGGATCGGGGCGTCACAGGATGGTATCAGAGCCTAGATTCTAACATCCTTAGTACAATCAGTTGGCAGATTAATGAGATATTAATTTGCAGCTGGATAGCACGAATCTTGAATATACATTCCAATCACAAGTGCGGTGTTATCTATTGCTTTCTCGCAATCTTTTTCCTTGAATCCTGAGACCCTTCTATATTTTTTCTTTCAGCTTCTTCTCGTCATTTCTTCGATCAACTCAGATATTTTGTGTCCTGAGTCGGTAATCTTCCTCACCCTTCATCATATTATCATCGCTTCACACTTTATCATTGTTGGCCCAAAGGCCTATCACTCTAGTTTTGATGATGATCAACTCATGTAGTTATAGTACTAATGATCTTGTGTTTAATTAAATTTCAGATTTGCGATCAAGATCTTAGTAGGTGTGTAGCTTCAACAAAGGATTTAAAGTCAAGTTTTGGAGCTAGCACGGTTTGATTCAAGAGCTTGTGCATCAAGACCACATCAAGTACTCAAGAGGAGTCTAACCCTATGGATCGTGTTTGGACTAAGCCAAGAAGATGAGAAGACTTCAAGTGAAGACTTCAAGATCAAGACTTGAGTCTAGGTTTGTTTTTATAAGATTTTGTTTTTAGATTAAAATGTAAAGGATAGAATAGTTGGTGGATTGCTCAAGTATACCATATACACACACACACTCTTGATTTAGATGTGTTTTCATAAAAGAATTTTTATTTTGAAAAATACAAAAGAGTTTTCTTTTTGAAAAATACCGTTTTGGTTTTTGGTATTCAAAGTTACATGTATTTAACCAAAACAAAATTTAGAGCTTAATGTTAAAAACATAGATATTTCACCATGTTTGTGTAGTGGATTATATCCATACACTCTATGCTTTCAAAGTGTTTAAAATATTTTGTTTTTGTATTTGGAGAAGTTTTGAAAAAATCAAATTTGGAACAATACAGTTTTTGTTTTGAACCAAATTTTTTAAGTTACAAAAATAGTTCAAATTGCTTGTAACATGTCTTGATTTTGCTCAAATATGTTTGTTTATCAAAGTATAATATTGAACTTATTTTTGTATATTTTTCATGATTTTTTGGGATTTTATTTGAGCCAAAATGACCAAGTTTTTGATCCCTAAAATGTCCTGACCTGGCTTCTGCCGGTCGACCGGATCGGTCGACCGAGCTTGAAGTCGGTCGACCGAGTCGGTCGACCGACGTGCACAGAACGTGCACGCCAGCTTAGCTGGAGGGCCGGTCGACCGGGTCGGTCGACCGTCAGAGAGGTTTGCTCTCTGGAAAGCCCCGGTCGACCGGGCCGTCGACCGGACAGAGAGTCTGCTCTCTATATCCAGGCCTCGGTCGACCGGGCCGGTCGACCGATGGCACAACGGTTAGAAATCTGACCGTTGGCCGGTCGACCGGGCGGTCGACCCCGGTCGACCGACAGGTCAATCTGGCTCCCAACGACTAGTTTTTATAGCCCTATAAATTGGGGCTTTTGGGGGCTGTTTTGAACAAGATTTTAAGTGGGCTTTGAGTTAGTTTTTCCAACTCCATTAAGATGTTTTCTCCACTTATTTGAGAGCAAATATTTCCAATCAAAAGGGGAGTTTATCAAGAGTGTTTTAAAAGTGATTTTCTTGAGTTTTCCTCCACCATTTCAATCCTTGTTTTCTCACACAACACTTGAGCCATCCATTGCTATATCACCTATAGGGATATTTGTTGTGAGAGGATTTTAGGTGATCAAAGTGTTGTGATCACAAAAGTTCCATCTTTGCTTTGAGGAGGCAGACGAGTGTGTTCGCGGTGTTTTCGAGTTCGTGTGTGAACTCGGTGTTTGATGTGCGGCCTCGACAAGCTAGTGGGCTTGCGGTGTGTACGGGACTAGAGAGTCCAAGGAGTTCAAGTGTGAACTCGCCTTGTAGGTGTTGTGACACCGAGTGATCCGGTGGGATCGATTATAGTGAAAATCCTTCAAGTGTTGAAGGCGGGGACGTAGAGCAAGTGTGCTCGAACCTCGAAACAAATCTCCCGTGTTTGCGATTGCTCACTCTCTATCTCTTACTTTTGTCTTTATATCTTGCATGCTTTTATTGTCTTTATCTTTATATGCATGATATATTGTGAGCTTAATTGTTATATGCTTGGGGATTGTTTGCTAACACTTGTATTCAACCAAGAGAGCCAACGCGGCACCTCAACTCTTATTTAGAGGAATCTTGAGGAGTTAGTCCAGAGCTCTTTACGGGGAATTCGGCTACACTCTTGTGTTATACGTGGTGTTTAGTTTAAATAGTTTTTATTTGCATAATAAGTTTTTAATTCCGCATTATTGACCATTAGATTAGCTCATCACCTATTCACCCCCTCTAGGTGACTTACAGTTGGTATCAGAGCCAAGTGCTCTTGATTTGGGTCTTACAACCTAGAGTTAAAGATCCTCTTTTATAGCTAATCACAATATTTGTTAACACACACCATGGACTTCATGACACCTCCCACCTTGACATCCTTAACATCCAAACTTGGAAGGTTAAGATGTCTTTGTACCTCAAAGGCCTAGGTATTCATGTTTATCTTGCTACAATTAAAGATTCATATGTTAATAATAGCAAGTATATTGAGGCTAACTCAAAAGCCATTCATGCTTTAAAGAGTACCCTAAACAATGATTATTTATGTAGAGTTGCTAACATTGACTCGACTTTTGTAGTTTGGAACACCATCATCTCCCTTGGCGAAAATGAACAAAATTATGCAGGGAGCGACTCGGATGTTGGAAGTGACGCTTCCAACGTGTGCTACATGGTCCAAGGGGAAAACCCCCTTGAGGTAACTACCGAATACGAGGTAGATGAAGATGTTGATATGTTCTATGATGAGCTTACATCTTTTTGTCAACAACTTCTTGAAAAATATGACATGCTTAGAAAAGATAATAAGAATTTGAAAAAGAAATTTGATTGCATGGTAAAAGAAAATGATTCTTTTAAAAATAAAATTGCATGTTTTGAAAAAGAAAATGAAAGTTTGAAAAATGAAAATGTTTCCTTGATGTCTAAATTAAATGATCTTTGTGAAGGAAACACTAATTTGAAAAATAAAATTATTTTGGTGGAAAAACAAACGAAGTTGCTTTAAATGAAAATACTTCTTTAAAAAGAAAATTTGTTGAAAAAGAAAAGGTTAATGTTTCTAAAACGAAAAAGAATAATGATTCTCATTCTTACCATGCTTTACATGCCACTACTAATGAGATGAAATTTTTGAAAAATAAAATAAATTATTTGAGCTCAACTTTGAGCACATGTACATTTAATCATAAAAGATAAGAAACCTTGTTTTCAAAGAAACAAGCTCCACATGTTTTTGCACAACACCCACATCATGCATATGCACATTTTGCATGCCACGTTCACACGCATACACATATGCATCCTAGAGTGTACAAATGTACACATTGTGGTCGCAAAGGACATTTAGCAAAGTTTTGTTTTGATAAGATACATTATATTAATTTTCCTAATAAAAAAAATGTTTGGGTTCCTTATAAAGCTAACCCTCAAGGACCTAAAAGAAAATGGGTACCAAAATCCTCACATTGTGTATTTGATGTAGGTGCGGGCTCTCACAAAACGTGAGAGGGATGGTGCCTTGATGGTGGATGCACATAGACATGATGGACACATATTTGATGCACCGCTATCAAGGAGGTTTGGTGGGACAACCGCCATGTATGGAGAATTAGAGTGTAGTTCATGGCTTGGTAACTATCTCTAAAACTCCTAATTTATTTACATGCTTGTTCATATATGATATTTTCAGCATGTTCATTTTTATACTTCATGTGATAAATACTAGTTTAAATGTAGTTTTTATTAAACTTGGATATATATATATGTATATATATATATATATATATATATATATACATATATATATATATATATATATATATATATATATATATATATATATATATATATATATATATATATATATATATATATATATATATGTATATATGTATGTACAAGTAGTGAGCAACAAATTGATTCATATATGTTTGCACTTCATCGTTCATTTGTACTCACAATATGCACATGTATAGCCTAGTTTTGATGATTTCCTCATTTACACTTGTTTTGCCTATTTTCATGCTTTACTTCATGTATATGGTATTTTTAGTCAAAACTAATAAACATACATGTATACCCCTTGAGTCATTTGCCTTCATGCAATTTATATTATAGACTCTTTTTATGTTTGGGATATGTATGCATATTGTTAGTTTTGAATAAAAACATACATATACCTAAAAGTTTGTTTTTAAGATGAAAAATGAATTTTTATGATTTTCATCTTTAATTGAAAAATGAATGATTTTTTAAATGAGCATAATTGACTATTTTCATGAAAATACTACTTACATGATTATTGATCACTCACACTTTATTTGTTTATTCATGACTACGTTTCATGATCATTTTGAGCTTTATGGACCTTGAGTGTCGAATTTTGTGTATTTAGTATGTTTCATGATACATATGATTTCGTTTCGTTTTTTTTTTAAGGATCTTTAACTAGTTTTTCAAAAATTACTTTTAACTAGTTATTTATTCTTCATTTGGTAGTATTTTCACTATACTAAAATATATTCAAACCCTATTTTTGAAAACCCTTACCAACACCGTCATGGGCGGATGGATGGGCGATTATGCCTTGTAAGCCCTATTGAAAATCTTTTAACTTGTGCATATAAAGGGTGGAAGGTTATGAGTTATATACTTGATCTCAATTGGTATTTTCATTTTGTATATACTCATATTTTGGTTTTATATATGTACGCTTCACATTTTAAATATTATCAATTTCTATTGGTATTTTCATTTTCATACATATATATATGATTTATTTGTGCTTGATTCTCAAAAATATTTACTTGTTTAAAGCACAAAGTTTGTTTATGCTAAGCTTGATTCAAATTCTTATTTTCAATTGGTATCTCAATTAATTGTTTAATAAGCTTATGCATTAGTTTTAAAATTGATATTTTTATTGATATCAAATATATGCAATAATTTTCAATTGGTACCAATATGATTCTATTTTTGATTAAAATTCAAAATTTGTAGTGTTTATTTACAATTGGTATTGGTATCTTAAAATTTGACTACAATTGGTATCTCAAAATTTGTTTACATTGAGAAAATTCAAAATTTTGTTTTAATAAGAAATATTAAAAATGTTTTGATTTATATTGTCTATATGCAAGGAGAGCTTAACATCTCTTCTACATATAGATTCATATTGAGTGTATCTTATATTGAGGAGCTTGACAACTCTTCTTTATGCGGTACACGTGTATAAAGGGAGCTTCACATCTTCTCTTATGCATTGCATATTATGTGTTATGTGAATTAGAGCTTGTCATCCTTTCTTCATGTAATGCATGTATGTAGGGAAGTTAACTTAGCATCTTCCTCTTCATGAATGTATATCGCATATATTCTCTTTTATTGATTTGTTTAATGTCAACCCTTTGTTGATTTTTGCTTTTGACAAAAAGGGGGAGAACACTTTTTTTTGTTTTTACTTTAACCCCTTTGTTGGTGATTGATAAAAAGGGGGAGAAGTATTTGGATTTTATATATGCATGTTTTCCTTACTTTATACATAAAGGGGGAGAAGGATTTATGTTTATGCATATATGTTTTATTTTGCAAATAGGAGAAAAAGAATTTGATGTGTTTTATACTTGATTGACATGTTTATCTCCTTATATTTGCATACATAGTTGTTTAGTTTTTTGTGCCTTATTGTCACATCTTTTTATTTTATTGTTATGCATGAGTTAAGGGAGAGCTTCCTTGAAGCTTTACTTTAATCCATGCATATATAACTCCATGAGTTTTGTCATTATCAAAAAGTGGGATATTGTTGGCCCAAAGGCCTATCACCCTAGTTTTGATGATGATCAACTCATGTAGTTATAGTACTAATGATCTTGTGTTTAATTAAATTTCAGATTTGCGATCAAGATCTTAATAGGTGTGTAGCTTCAACAAAGGATTTAAAGTCAAGTTTTGGAGCTAGCACGGTTTGATTCAAGAGCTTGTGCATCAAGACCACATCAAGTACTCAAGAGGAGTCTAACTCTATGGATCGTGTTTGGACCAAGTCAAGAAGATGAGAAGACTTCAAGTGAAGACTTCAAGATCAAGACTTGAGTCTAGGTTTATTTTTATAAGATTTTGTTTTTAGATTAAAATGTAAAGGATAGAATAGTTGGTGGATTGCTTAAGTATACCATATACACACACACTCTTGATTTAGATGAGCTTTCATAAAAGAATTTTTATTTTGAAAAATACAAAAGAGTTTTCTTTTTGAAAAATACCGTTTTGGTTTTTGGTATTCAAAGTTACATGTATTTAACCAAAACCAAATTTAGAGCTTAATGTCAAAAATATAGATATTTCACCATGTTTGTGTAGTGGATTATATCCATACACTCTATGCTTACAAAGTGTTTAAATATCTTGTTTTTGTATTTGGAGAAGTTTTGAAAAAATCAAATTTGGAACAATACAGTTTTTGTTTTGAACCAAATTTTCTAAGTTACAGAAATAGTTCAAATTATTTGTAACATGTCTTAATTTTGCTCAAACATGTTTGTTTATCAAAGTATAATATTGAACCTATTTTTGTATATTTTTCATGATTTTATGGGATTTTATTTGAGCCAAAATGACCAAGTTTTTGATCCCTAAAATGTCCTGACCTGGCTTCTGCCGGTCGACCGGACCGGTCGACCGAGCTTGAAGTCGGTCGACCGAGTCGGTCGACCGACGTGCACAAAACGTGCACGCTAGCTTGGCTGGAAGGCCGGTCGACCGGGTCGGTCGACCGTCAGAGAGGTCTGCTCTCTGGAAAGCCCCGGTCGACCGGGCCGGTCGACCGGGCAGAGAGTCTACTCTCTGTATCCAGGCCTCGGTCGACCGGCCGGTCGACCGATGGCACAACGGATAGAAATCTGACCGTTGGCCGGTCGACTGGGCGGTCGACCGACAGGTCAATCTGGCTCCCAACGGCTAGTTTTTCTAGCCCTATAAATTGGGGCTTTTGGGGGCTGTTTTGAACAAGATTTTTAAGTGGGTTTTGAGCTAGTTTTTCCAACTCCATTAAGAAGTTTTCTCCACTTATTTGAGAGCAAATATTTCCAATCAAAAGGGGAGTTTATCAAGAGTGTTTTAAAAAGGATTTTTCTTGAGTTTTCCTCCACCATTTCAATCCTTGTTTTCTCACACAACAATTGAGCCATCCATTGCTATATCTACCTATAGGGATATTTGTTGTGAGAGGATTTTAGGTGATCAAAGTGTTGTGATCACCAAAGTTCCATCTTTGCTTTGAGGAGGCGGACGAGTGTGTTCGCGGTGTTTCCGAGTTCGTGTGTGAACTCGGTGTTTGATGTGCGGCCTCGGCGAGCTAGTGGGCTTGCGGTGTGTACGGGACTAGAGAGTCCAAGGAGTTCAAGTGTGAACTCGCCTTGTAGGTGTTGCGGCACCGAGTGATCCGGTGGGATCGATTATAGTGGAAATCCTTCAAGTGTTGAAGGCGGGGACGTAGAGCAAGTGTGCTCGAACCTCGAAACAAATCTCCCGTGTTTGCGATTGCTCACTCTCTATCTCTTACTTTTGTCTTTATATCTTGCATGCTTTTATTGTCTTTATCTTTATATGCATGATATATTGTGAGCTTAATTGTTATATGCTTGGGGATTGTTTGCTAACACTTGTATTCAACCAAGAGAGCCAACGCGGCACCTCAACTCTTATTTAGAGGAATCTTGAGGAGTTAGTCTAGAGCTCTTTACGGGAAATTCGGCTACACTCTTGTGTTATACGTGGTGTTTAGTTTAAATAGTTTTTATTTGCATAATAAGTTTTTAATTCCGCATTATTGACCATTAGATTAGCTCATCACCTATTCACCCCCCTCTACGTGACTTACAATCATATTGTCATCGTTGACTGTAATCTCTTCCATGTTCATCTCCCTCTTTATAGAAATTTCGAGGACGAAATTTTTGTTAGGTGGGTAGATTGTAGCACCATGTTCCCAGGATACGTACTCAGATACGTATCCTGAATTCTTTGACCGTTTTGTTTCAATTTTATTCTAGTATTTGTATTTAAGTTGTGATTGCTTATGATTTTAGGTATCGGATCAAGATTCTCAGTCTTTGAGTTAGCCCTGACCCGGACCGGGAACCCGATACCAGCCTCCTACCCAATTTGACCTTTTTGATAGTCTGATTTGACCGATTTTAGTTTCAAACATTATTTTCTAATAGTTTAGATTTTTCATTATTTTCTGAAATTTTTCTGTAAAATCTCAAAAAACGATGTCGGTTCGCATCGCTGACTGATTCCTAGATTTTTTAGTTTTCAAACGGGATTAAATTTTCAAAAACGGCTTTCATATTACTTCTTAGAATTTTATTTTCTATCTAAATACATTTTTGGGATTTTTATAAATTTATCAAAATTTGACCGATCTTGGTGTCGGCCGGTACTGTCAGAAGGTTTCAGGATTTTTAATTTGAAAACTACATTAAATTTCTCGAATCCAATTTTATTGAACATCTTAAAATAATATTTTCTATTTTTAAGAATTTTTGGAACGTTTCTGAAACAGTCAAATTTTCGCCCTATTAAAATAATAATATTATTTATCACAATTTCTTTTCTTACTTTTTCCTTCTCTACTCTCTCACTTTGTACTTCCATAAATTATAATAAATAAATTATTTAATAATAAAATTTTTATACTATTTTCTTTTCTTTTTTACTTAAATTTTTCTCTTTTCTTTAATCTTCTTTCCTTTTCTTTATTTTTTGTTCCACTTTGACTTTCCCCCTACTCTGCAACTGCCCCTGCAACAGCCGCAGCTGTAGCCCCGCCGCCTGCTCCCCTGCTGCTGCAGCCCCTCTCCACTTCCCCATTCATCATCCCATCTCCTCCCCTTCTCCATTTAAAACCCTCCCTTTCCCCTCCCTTTCCATTTCCATTTTCATATTTAACTCCAACTATTTCAATACAAACCCACCAACTCCCTCCATCATCACCACCGCCACCTCCACTATCACCGCCGCCGCCGCCGGCCGCCCCTAGGCCGGCGATCTACTCCCCCACACCCCCTCTCACTCCCCCACCTCCTTTTCATTCAACCATCAACCCATTACCTCCAATTTCAACTAAACCCATAACTTCTCCCACCTCTTCTTCTCCAAAATTCAACCCCATCTCCATAAATTCCATCACTTCCACCACCCATCATCACCTCCTCCTCCTCCTCTAACTCCTCACTACCTCTAACAACCACCACAACCACCATAACCACCACCACCAACTACCACCACCAAACTTCTCCAACAACTCTAAACCACCAAAACACCAACCACCAATCCTCCCCTCTTGGGCAGCCCCCCGCGCGCGCCCCTCTCCCCCGGCGGCGGCGCTGCCATCGGCAGGCCGCCGGCCACCAACCCCCTCCCCTCCATTTTTTTTTTCTTTCTTTCTTCTTCTTTCTTTTTTCTCTTCTTTCTTCTTTCTTTCTTTTATTCTTTCCATATATATATATACCCATTCCCTAAAATACCCTCCACCTCTCCCTCAAATTATTTCCCTATAATTACAATCACACCCCTCCCTTTTTAATTCCTATTTTCTCTTTTAAAAATACCATATACTCTCTCTCTCCTACATACAACTTTCTCTCTCCTCTCTCTCCTCTCCCTCATTCCCTCTATATATATATATATATATATATATATATATATTTATATTTATATATTTTAATATTTATTTATGGGCTAGTGGCTTGCTCGCACGGGTTCGCGGATTTCTCGAATATTAACTGGTATTTCATCCCAGTTTCAGGCGAGTACATTTCTTTAACATTCTTGCTTTATTACCATTAATTCATGTCTAATAATTATTATCTGGATTTTAATGCATGATATCTCTTTATGCAAGTTGGTATGTGTTATATAAATGATTTCTAAAATTTATCATGTTTTATAAATAGCTTCCGGCCATTATTATACCTTATCAAACCGATATTATACCGGGTATGCCTAGATCTGCTCTCACTTTACTCGACTTAGCATAGCTATTAAAAGATAAATTTATTATTATTATAAAAATGTCCATGAAGAGTTTATACCGTTCTCCTATACCTTGTTATGTGACCGGCTGATACCTGATATTTAATGTTGTGACTCTCACCGACATATTAGTTACCTGACCCTGATATATATACACCGGTACTTGCCATGCTTATTATTTGATATCTGATACCGGTACTTACTATGCTATACTTATTATTTGATATTTGATACCGGTACTTGCCATGCTAGACTTATCACTAGATATCGATACCGTTACTTGCCATGCTTATCACTTGATATCGACACCAGTACTTGCCATGCTATACTTATTATTTGATATCTGATACTGGTACTTGCTGATCGGGGTGAGAACTAGCACTCAAAAGTGTGTATTTATGAAATCAAATGAAAAGCTCGAATGTGCTTAGTATACCCTCGATACTTCCGTTATAGCATTGGCTTAACGGGTCGTATCCACAGGGAAGGGAGGCGATAGAAGCATTAACAGTCTCTAGTCACGTCAGATGTTAACAATTCTTCTATGTTGAAAGAATGAAAAAGAAAAGAAAATGAAAACAAGCATGTGGTAGGTGAGGAGAGCGATGAAAACGTCGATAAGAAAATAAGAAGAGGAACTTGAAAACGATTTCTAAAACAAAGGTAAAAGAAAACTCATGGCTACTAACTACTAAGTACTCCACTAACCATACTAACCTCTTCGAGATAGTTGCCTCACATTTTGATCCTCGGCTATCACAATCCTTATCTTCAAGAAGCAATATAAAGCATGGCTCATGGATGGTTCATAACAATCAAAACATTGCAACAAGAACAAGCTATTACAAGCATCACTCATTACACTACAAGCATGAAATAAAAGAGCATGAAATAAAAGAGAGTTAGCTTGGTTAGCAAGTTAGCAAGTTAGATGTTAGAACCCATCATCTTTGGCCATCAATGGCTCTTGCAAGAACAAGGTCTTGTAGAGGCAACCCGATTCATGTGGATTATCAAGTAAGTGGTTAGATGGTTAGTGGTTAGTAGTTAGATTACCATGAGAAGAAAAAGTTAGCAAGAAATCATGTTAGGAGGAGAAGGAGATTACAATGGAGGAGAAAGGAGGCACCTTTACATAGAATGTCACTCTCTATTACATCAATCCCTCTCAATCTCTCTCTCTATGAATCACTCAGCCCTACTACAATGATCTAAGAAAAAGAAAAAAAATACAAGAAATGAAGAACACTCACCTACACTACTCCTAAAATCTGCACCTACTCCTAAAAACGAAGACTGCCCTCGGTTTGGCTCTCTGCAGGGCTATTTATAGGGCTCAGAAGGATCCAGAAGACGAGACGGGGCCACGCGTCGAAAATCGCCGCGTGGCTCCCTAGGATTGCCGCGTTTTCCCAAGGATTACCGTGGAAATGCGGTAATCCTAGGGAATCGTGTCTCTGGATTTCGTCCACGCGTTCGTCTGGCTTCTAGCTGCTTCCAGATATACCCCTTTTCTGGTACTTTCGCCCGAATATTCGTCTGACAGCTCAGGAGTCTAGGTACAATGCATGTTCTAGAAAATCCTTTGCTTGGCCTCCAAGTAATTGCGGGATTAATTAGCATAATTGAGCTGAATTAGCCTCTTATTCCATCTTTGCCCTTGGACTTTGGATTTACCTACAATTAAGACCAAAACACGATTTAGACCGCAATTTATTCATTAATCTGTGAGAGAATGCGACATAATAATGCAGAATTGTAGACTAATCACTTGCCATGCTATACTTATTACTTGATATCTGACACCGGTACTTGCCATGTTATACTTATCGCCTGCTACCTGACACCTGATAAAATAACACTTGACACTTGACATGCTATTACCCGGTACTGATACACTTGACCTGATATTGTGGCACCTATATTATATTACATATTCATGACTATTACTTTTATGGGGACTTGGCATGATTATTATACTGTTACCAGATGTTTGGTACTCTTGAACTCCTGTACTCCTAAACTCCTGTACTCCTGAACCCCTGAAAAAGGGTGACTCCTGATATTATACTCCTGTTAATTCCTGTGGTTGGATAATCATGGTTATATTGTATACACATGTGGATATTATCTTTGGGCAATTCATTTATGTATAATAAAAAAAATACTCAACTTACACTGGGGTAGGGGAAACTGATAGAAACCGGTATGATGTCATATTTATAATGGTGATATTTCTAAAGCATCGTGTGGGGCGCGTAATGATAAGTCCTCGGAAGCAGTAGCCTGTACTCGTGAGCTAGTCCCGGGCAGAGTCGGGACCCACTCTAAATATGAGCCATCAGATTTATCAGTTTTCAAATAATAACTCATCTTATTCATAAGTGGATGTATGTGTACCGGTTGTACATACAAAAGCATATGATTCGGATGAATAACATAAAACAGTCAAACAGTAATAAGATTAGGAACGTGTGATATTTGGTCTCTCCTTTGTTCGGGTCCTGGTACTCACATATCAGACCCGAGTAAGTTCTACAGAGTGCGAACTCTAGTACGGACTATCGGTGATGTGAGGCGCTGGTACGGAGGCGATTGAAATATCAAACGGTACTAATTATTATTATTGGATAAATTAAAATGCAACACATTTATATTCCAGTTATAGTATTATGCCCTGAGTTAACACCTTACTTTATGATATATGATGATTACTCTAAACACATTATAGTTCTGTTACTATTAGGGAAACTCAAGTTGTATAAACTCAGACGATGGCGACATGAGATATGTGGTATATAGATGAGGGTTCCTTGTTTGGATTATCCCCTTGACGTATCAGTTCCGTGAATCCATAAATCTGAGTTTGTACAACTAGTTTTATCCATACTTGTATTTATCACATGTTTAACTTATTTACCGCATGTACCTATGCTCTTTATACTGCCTTCTATGCATTTTTTCAGTTTCAGATTCATCGATATACATGATTTACTGTGATTCTTTTAATTTACCTTATGTTATTTGTTATTACTTGTACCTGCATACTTGAACCACATCACTTGATCATGCACACGTGTACCTGTTATGCACGCCATTTGTCTTTATAATGTACTCGCAGGGTTGCGTCTGACAATCCTAAATTCTCATGTCCAGATCGTAGAGACCGGACCTTGGTGACCTTGCTGTAGCTGATCAGAGTGCGCAGCGGATCCTTCCGTGACTTTCGGAGTGCAGCAGAAGCTCGAATTATCGCCACAGCTCTTCCTCCCAGTTCCTCTCTTGTTTGGTTCTCGAGACCTCTCTTGCTACTCGTGAGCATCTCTCAGCTTTGTATATCTCTTCATGTATTGTACTTTTGTATTTTTCTGGTGATGTAATATTGCTGTAATATTGTATCACTCTTTGTGATAACCATGTACTTGTGTTATTTCTTTTGGAATGTATATCTTCTGCACTCTGATTCTTACATGTACTGATGCTTAGCGTATATACATGAGGGTATCTCTGACCTGCATATATACGTCATAGTGACATCTCCGTACCTGCGGGATCGGGGCGTCATACTACTGCTGGGATTTATCCCACTCAGAGTCCTCATTCTGCTACCGGAATTTTATCTATTCGAAAGTCAAAATCTTGTACGTCCCACTGATGGGATTTCCTTCACTCAAAGATGACAGCACAAACGCCAGCCTAGGTGTAATATCCCTATTCTATAATATCATGTTAATAATAAATAATAGTATTGTTAAAGTGTATACATGAATTTTGTATTGGTTATTATTTATTACCTTTATTGTAAATACTTATCATTATTGTTCACATTATCGTAATTGTTATTGCATTTTTTCAATTTTTTCCAAGTCCAGTCCATAGAGCCCAAATACCAAGCCCATCTCTTCCCTCTTCTTATTCTTCCCTTAATTTTCTTAAGCCTATAACTCGTTCACAATCCATTTAATCCAACCCATACCCATTAGCTTCTACCCAAACCCACTATCCAATATAATACCCTATATAATCCCATCAATCACTAATCGTAAACCTAAACCTAATCCCTAACCCTAATCTCCCTTTTTTCTCCAAGGCAGTCGTCATCCCATCTCCATCTTCTTCTCTTTGCCAACCCAATTCTTCACCTCCACCACCACCATCACTCCAACCCATGCCAAGACCCCACAACAGCATACCCTTGGCCGAATTCACATGCCGCCTCTGCCGGAGTCCGCCGCCTTGCTGTCGCCCACGGCGCCATCTCCTCCTTGTCAGCATTGGCCGCCCTTACCCCCAGCCGAGCACAACCTATACCTATACCCCAATAGCACCTTCGCCTTCTCTCCGAGCTTCCTTCTTTCCATCTGATGCCAACCGCCAACCAATGCCACCACCAGGCCACCCCTTTCCTCCCCTAGCAGCACCACCACAGCGCCCATGGCCTGTTGCTACACCTGGCCGAGCCCAGGCCACGCACATACCCTATGCACATCAACCCCCCCAACAACCCTCTTGCCCTCCATGGCCACCACATCTCCTGTTGCCTCCTCCCTCTCTCCGGCAAACCGCGACACCATCAACAACCTCCCCGAAGCTGTCCTCCTCCTCCGGCATCTCCGGCATCCATTGACAACACCGCCGCCATGCCGACACGTTCCGCCTCTCTCCTCTCCTCCTTAATCGAGCCCAGGTCGTGCCTCCTACCTCCACCGTGAGTCCCTTCATCTCTCTCTCTATATATATTAATATATATGTATGCATGAATGTGTAACTGTGTAATTAAGATTATATTGTGTATATGGGTGTATGCTAAGTGGATATGTGCGTGAGGGAATACTGCGTGTGTGTGTGTTAAGTGTGTTTAGGTGTGTGTGTGTGTGCGTGGGTATGTGCATGAGAATTTATGTATGTGGTGTGTATGTGTATATGGGTGTATACCAGTGCGTGTGTATTTGTGTGATGCATGAGTATGTGTATGTGTATATACAAGTGTGTATGAGTATATGTTATGTGTGTATGGTTGCGTGGTACAGTGATACGGACCCGTTTGGTGAGATCCAAACCATTGCAGAAGATTCAAAATTGTGTTCATTATGAACCCAATACACTGGCGATTCGAAGACCGGCCCATGGGATGATCCGGAGATCCGTACCGGTTCATGCAGTGAAGATCAGATGGCGATTCAAATCTAAAACCGCGTTATTTCATATAAGTGTTTACTTTTGCATTATTACTATTTACCGTTATCAGTGAATGTTTTATCTGCCTTCATTAGATTATATTTTTATTTAATTTATTACCATGTTCAGATATAGTTTGTGCATGTTAATTACTGTTCATGGCCATGCTCACTTAAATGATATCTATACCAGAGTAGTAGTGTTTGAGACTAGAAAGTACATGATATATTGTAGACTTGATATTTGGAGTTAGTTATTCTGTAGTTGATAATTGGATCTGTTAATAGATTTAATTGGGATAAACCTTGACTCGAGGTTGGGATGGATCGGATTGGTGGAATAGTAGAACTTAGAGATGCGTAGTGGATTACTAGATTGGTATTGTCATACCGAAGGAGAGTTTAAATAGACTACAGATGATAGATCGATGTATCTTGATATTTATATGCTTATAGATTCGTTATTTTATCAATGAGATATACTTATTCTATCATTTCATGTGTAGATTGTTTACCATTTTAGATTCAGGACTAGTTGTGGTATACCTTAGACTGTGACTTGACTAGATATAGTGGTGAGCCTTGTTCTTGTTTGTGGATAAGTGGTACATTTCATATGAATTATTTTTGAGGCAATTATTTGGTGATTATTTAGAATCCTTTTGGATATTGAGGACTGATAAAATAAGATGCTACTGAAAAACACCTAGAGGGGGGTGAATAGGTGTAATTGCTAATCTAATGATCTTTTTAAACTAAGTATGATGAATGATGCAACGATCTCTCAAAAACAAGACTAAGAGCCGAATACCCCTTGCGAGGTTCTAACTCCTTCCTCCCAATTCCCCTAGATATGGGTTAGAGGTGCGCAATGCAACCTTGTTGTATTGAGATATGATCGATCAAGGCAAAGTATGATGATGAGAAATGAGATGCACACAATATATCACAAAAATCACAAGCTTGAATTAAAAGCACAAGGAAGATACAAAATCACAAGCAAGTAATAAGGAGCAATAAAGTGTTAGAGGAATTTAAAGCAAGAATTGGACGCAAAGGCAATCGCAAACACAAATATTTGTTTCGAGGTTCGAGCCACCGCTCTACTCCCCGCCTTCACCTCCGTGAAGGGTTTCCACTATCCACCGAGGACGCCTTTACAATTTGGTCTACCGAAGACCAAGCACCGAGCTCCACCGAGTACAAAGGACCTCTACCGAAGAGGTTGCTCCACAAGGAAGGGATTACAAGAACAAAGTGATCACAACAAGATCACTACACTATTTCTCAAACTCTTTTACAAACACTCTCACTTCAATTACAACTTCACTATAGAATGAGTATTGGATTTTTGGCTCTATGAAGTGTGGTGAGAAAAACTTCAGTTGTAGAGTGATATTAGTAATCAAACACAACTGAAAAACAAGCTCAAAAAGAATTGGAATGAAAGCTTTAAACTCTTTTCTTTTCTCTTTTGAAAGCAACACAAACTTGAGGATTTTCAAAGGTAATATGCAAGAGAGACTTCTCCTCTATTTATAGGGTTGAAAATAGGTTAAAAACAATTTCTTTACACCTAATTTGACCTGCAAAAGCTCCCCAACAACTCTCTAAAAATCTGTTAAAGCAGAAAAAAGAAACAGTTTTTCAGAATAGCCCAAAGAGGAAAGAGCCGTTAGGCTACAGCAGGCTTGGCGGTCGACCGGTCCGGTCGACCGTCCCAAAAGAGGAAACACAGTTTCCTTCTTCCGGTCGACCGGTCCGGTCGACTCAGAAAACCAGAGAGCAGTGTGCTCTTGGTCGGTCGACCGGTGCGGTAGACCGACGGACGTGCACAGACGTGCACGTCCAGGCTATGGCGCCGGTCGACCGGGCCGGTCGGCCGGTCAGCCTGAAATGGGAAAAACTGCAGGATTTTGAACTTGAAAAAATTTGAAAAATTGTTTTAGGTTTAAACAAACTAGAGTGACATGTTAGTAGGAGTATGTATACATGATCTAGACAAGATATTTATTTTATAAAACTTAGGTTCATGTAAATCTCTACTAAGGCATGAAACCAAATTTTGAAAATGAAAACAAGACCAAATTTTATCAAAACCAAATTTTGTGTGTGTGTGTATCCTAGAGCCAAATAACCAAGACTCAAACTTTAACAATGATTCTAAGGACTTCAAGATCTTCAATATGCTTCTTCATATGATCTTCAACACTTGTTCCTTGAGCCCAATTGGAGTTGACTTGAGTCCAAATCCTTGTATTTGTGAGAGAAGACTTCTAGAATGAATAGAAACCTGAAACACACTTAAACAACAAATATTATTAGTACAAATAACTAATATGTTTTGTAATCATCAAAATACACTAATCATGGGTGATTGTAACCTTGGGCCAACAATCTCCCCCTTTTTGATGATGACAAAACATATAGGTTATTTAAATAAACATGGAAGAAGAGTTTGGAAAACTCCCCCTCAAATAATACTATGTATAAAAATTGACTATTGAAAACACAATACATAAAGCATTTAACAAACACAAAGAAAACTCCCCCTCAAATAATGCTATGTATAAAAATTGACTATTGAAAACACAATACATAAAGCATTTAACAAACACAATAGTTTTGTCCAAAAACTCAAATAAAACAAACTTCCTTTTTCTCCATGAAATGAAACTCAAAATAGTATCAAACTTAACCTTTTAAACTTAAACACTTAAGCACTTATTTTCCAATTATCAACAAACTTATTCTCCCCCTTTTTGTCATACATCAAAAAGGGTTAAAACAAAACAATTGAAAATTTCATTTTAAGAATCCATAATACAAACATTCAACTCACCACAAATAAATGAAAATCTAGCATAGTCTAAAGGTTTAGTAAAAATATCGGCAAGTTGAAAATCGGTAGAAACATAGTCAATATCAATATCACCTTTCTCATAATGATATCTAAGAAAGTGATACCTAATGTCAATGTGTTTAGTTTTACTATGTTGATTTGCATTCTTTGTCATGTGAATAGTACTAGTATTATCACAAAATATTTTAACATGATCAAAGTGTAAATCATAGTCGAGGAGAGTATGTTTCATCCAAAGAACTTGTGCACAACAAGCTCCGGCTGCAACATACTCCTCCTCGGCGGTTGATAGGGCTACCGAATTTTGCTTTTTGGAAGACCAAGATACAAGACAATTACCTAAGAATTGACATGTTCCACTTGTGCTCTTCCTATCTACCCTACAACCCGCATAGTCGGCATCCGAAAAACTAGTCATTGAAAATTGGCCGGTTTTCGGATACCACAAACCCATTTCAATAGTGCCCTTAAGGTATCTAATTATGCGTTTAACCGCAATTATGTGAGACTCTTTAGGACAAGATTGAAAAGTGCACAAAGACAAACGGAAAACATGATATCCGGCCTACTAGCCGTCAAATAAAGCAAGCTACCAATCATGCTACGATATAATTTAATGTCTACACTTTTACCTTGTTCATCCTTGTCAAGCTTGGTAGTTGTTGCCATGGGAGTTTTGCTTACTTTAGATCCTTCAAGCCTGAATCTCTTGATTAGTTCCTTTGTGTACTTGGCTTGATTGATGAAGATCCCATCCTTCCTCTGCTTGATTTGGAGTCCAAGGAAATAGTTGAGCTCCCCCATCATAGACATTTCAAATTCATCCTTCATGCATGACTCAAAAGCTTTGCAAAGAGATTCATTAGTAGAACCAAAAATAATATCATCCACATAAATTTGTACAATAAGAATATCCTTTTCTACATGTTTTGTAAACAAAGTTGTGTCAATTTTACCTTTCTTAAAACCATTTGAAATCAAAAATGAAGAAAGTCTTTCATACCAAGCCCTAGGGGCTTGTTTTAAACCATAAAGAGCTTTATCTAATTTAAAAACAAAATCCGGATGTGTAGGATCAACAAACCCGGGGGGTTGTTCAACATACACCTCCTCTTCAATAAATCCATTTAGAAAAGCACTTTTAACATCCATTTGAAACAATTTAAAATCTTTATATGAGGCAAATGCTAGTGTCATCCGTATGGCTTCAAGCCGTGCTACGGGTGCAAAGGTTTCTTCAAAATCGATTCCTTCGATTTGAGTGTAACCTTGGGCAACTAACCTAGCCTTGTTTCTAACTACATTACCCGATTCATCCAACTTGTTCTTAAAGATCCACTTAGTACCAATTGTTGGTCTATCGTGGGGCCTAGGAACAAGGTGCCAAACTTGGTTGCGCTCAAATTGATTGAGCTCCTCTTGCATGGCTAGCAACCAATATGAATCGGCCTCGGCTTCGAGGACATTTTTGGGTTCAACATGAGAAATGAATGCATAGTTACCACAATAGTCATGAAGTCTAGAGCGAGTAGTTACCCCTTTTGATACTTCACCTATGACGAGGTCCTTGGGATGATGTGGATTGTATCTCCAATCCTTTGGTAGTGGTTGAGTAGGCTCCACCTCATGTGTTTGATTTTCATTTCCTTGTGCCTCTTCCACCTTAGCTTCGCTTCCTTCATCATCCTTTGGTTTGTCTCCCACAGTAGAAGCATCCTCCAAGGTCACTTTCTCCAAACCTTCATCCAATGCATCTATTTCTACAACATTCTTAACAAACTTGTTAGATTCCTCAAACTTAACATGAATAGACTCTTCAATAGTAAATGATGATCTAATGAAAACTCTATAAGCCTTACTAGTGTTTGAGTAACCTACAAAAATAGCCTCATAAGATCTAGCATCAAACTTTCCTAAATTATCTTTTGTATTTAAAACAAAACATTTGCATCCAAAAACTTTGAAATAAGAAACATTTGGTTTTCTAGAAAAGTACATTTCAAAAGAAGTTTTAGTAGTATTTTTACATAAGAAAACACGATTTGATATATAGCATGATGTATTAACGGCCTCGGCCCACAAATAATGTGGTAGACCATATTCACTTAGCATTGTCCTAGCCATCTCTTGTAATGTTCTATTTTTCCGTTCAACTGCTCCATTTTGTTGTGGAGTTCTAGGACAAGATAGTTCATGCTTTATTCCATGTTCATCACAAAAGTGGTAAAAGGTTGGTTAATGAATTCACCTCCTCTATCACTTCTTATTCTCAAAATCGAAACATCTTTTTCTTTTTCAACTCTTTTCTTAAAAGTTTGGAAATACGAAAATGCTTGGTTTTTGTGTTCAAGAAAGAAAACCCAAGTAAACCTTGAAAAGTCATCAACCAAAACATAAGCAAATCTATTCCCACTTAGACTTTTGGTTTGTGTAGGGCCAAAAAGATCCATATGGATTAACTCCAAAGGACGTGATGTCATGATATCCTTAATTGACTTGAAAGAAGACTTAGCTTGTTTCCCAAATTGACATGCGTCACAAACTCGGTTCTTTTCAAAATTCAAGCAAGGAATACCTTTCACCATTTCCTTTGTATTTAATCTAGAAATATGGTCAAAAGAAATATGGCCTAATCTCCTATGCCACAACCAAGAGTCATCATCGAGGGCTTTCAAACAAGTAATATTACAAGACATATCCAACATATCAATCATATAAACATTACTTTCACGAAAACCGGAAAATACACAAACATTAGAAGTTCTATCAATTACTTTACAAGCAACATTATCAAAAACAACATCAAAACCTTTATCACAAAGTTGACTAACACTCAAGAGATTATGCTTGAGGCCATCAACTAAAACTACATTTTCAATTAAAGGAGAGGTGCCAAGTTTTACATTACCAATACCGATGATTTTACCCTTGGCGTCATCTCCGAAGGTGACGGTGCCACCTTCATGATATCTTGATAGGGTTGCAAAGTTGTTGATGTCCCAAGTCATGTGCCTTGAGCAACCGCTATCAAGATACCACAGTCCTCTACGTCGTTGGGCTTTGGAAAGTACCTACATCATTTACATAATTGTTGATTTTGGTACCCAAACTTTCTTGGGTCCTTGAAAGTTAGTGCCTCGAACCCAAACATTATGACGTGATACGTTTAATCTATCATAGCAAAAATTGACTAAGTGCCCTTTCCGTCCACAATGTGAACATGAGAACACTCTACCATACATGAATGCATGATGTGTATGTGTAGTGTGAGCATGTTTGGGGTTTTGCCATGTTGTTTAGGTTGTGTAGCATGAACATGAACATGAGCATGAGCATTTTTCTTTGGGGCTTGTTTCTTAGGAAACATAGCCTCAATTTTCTTCTTGTTAAATTCACAATTTTTCAAAACAACACTTAATGAGTCTAATCTTTCCTTAAGCATAGAAACTTCATTAGAATCAATTAGTGGGGCCTTACCTTTGCAAGAAATCTTATATTTTTCAAAATCATTTTTAGTAGTGTCTAAGGTGGAAACCAAATCATCCTTTTCTTTTGTAAGAGTAAAAACTTGATGACTTAAAGATTCATTTTCCTTTTTCATTTTTAAATACTTTTTCTTTAAGAAATCATAATTTTGTGACAACTCAACAAAAGCTTCTCCTAGTTCATTCATGGAGAGTTCATCATCAAACGGGGTGGAAGGGGTTACCTTGCTTGTGCTTTCATTGGCCATGAAGCACATGTTGGCGGTGTCGATCTCTTCTTCGGATTCGGTCTCCGAATCCCAAGTTGCCTTCATAGCCTTCTTCTTGTAAGGCTTCTTTGAAGTAGAGGGCTTAGCTTTGTCCGGACACTCCGCAACAATGTGTCCCGGTCTTTGGCAATTGAAGCACACAATCTTCCTTTCTTCTTTGCCTCCTTGCCATCTTCTTCTACCTTGGTACTTCACCTTGTTGTACATCCTCTGGACGTTCTTTACAAGGAGTGAGAGCTCTTCATCATCTTCTTCCTCATCGTCTTCATCGGAGTGTATGGCATGACTCTTGAAGGCGATCGTCTTCTTCTTGGAGGGAGCCATATCCTCCCTTGCTTCCTTTCCATCTCATGGGTTTTGAGGTTCCCAATGAGACCTATAAGCTCCATCTCTTCATTGTCGTTGAGTTCCTTCAAGGTTGTTGATTTAACTTCCCATGAAGGAGGAAGGGCTCGGATGATCTTCCTTACTCTTTGATCATTGTTGATATCTTCACCTAAAGAAGAGAGTCCATTAGTAATCTTGATAAATCTTGTAACCATATCATCTATGGTTTCATTATCTTGCATGCTAAATGTTTCATATTGGGACCGAAGAAGGTCAATCTTAGCCTTCTTTACTTGTGAGGTCCCCTCATGAGTGACTATCAAGTGTGACCAAATCTCATATGCGGATTTGCAATGGATAACCCTAGAAATGTCATCATCATTAAGGGCTTGAAGAAGTGCATAGTGAGCTTTGGCATTGGCATCGAATTCCTTAGTCTCTATTTCGGACCAAGTGGATTCGTCACCGGGGGTACACTAAAGGACTTAGTCACGGCTTTTGCAACTCGGCTACCTAGAGATTGCAAAAACACGGTCATCTTAACTTTCCATATGGGAAAGTTAAGTCCATCAAACTTAGGAGGGGTCTTAATTCCATCGGCCATTTTTACTATATGAATATGAATGAAATGATTAGCAAATTAGGATCTTCTCTAAGGTTGTTAAACCAAATCCTAGAGTCCAAGCTCTGATACCAATTGAAAAACACCTAGAGGGGGGTGAATAGGTGTAATTGCTAATCTAATGATCTTTTTAAACTAAGTATGATGAATGATGCAACGATCTCTCAAAAACAAGACTAAGAGCCGAATACCTCTTGCGAGGTTCTAACTCCTTCCTCCCAATTCCCCTAGATATGGGTTAGAGGTGCGCAATGCAACCTTGTTGTATTGAGATATGATCGATCAAGGCAAAGTATGATGATGAGAAATGAGATGCACACAATATATCACAAAAATCACAAGCTTGAATTAAAAGCACAAGGAAGATACAAAATCACAAGCAAGTAATAAGGAGCAATAAAGTGTTAGAGGAATTTAAAGCAAGAATTGGACGCAAAGGCAATCGCAAACACAAATATTTGTTTCGAGGTTCGAGCCACTGCTCTACTCCCCCCTTCACCTCCGTGAAGGGTTTCCACTATCCACTGAGGACGCCTTTACAATTTGGTCTACCGAAGACCGAGCACCGAGCTCCACCAAGTACAAAGGACCTCTACCGAAGAGGTTGCTCCACAAGGAAGGGATTACAAGAACAAAGTGATCACAACAAGATCACTACACTATTTCTCAAACTCTTTTACAAACACTCTCACTTCAATTACAACTTCACTATAGAATGAGTATTGGATTTTGGCTCTATGAAGTGTGGTGAGAAAAACTTCAGTTGTAGAGTGATATTAGTAATCAAACACAACTGAAAAACAAGCTCAAAAAGAATTGGAATGAAAGCTTTAAACTCTTTTCTTTTCTCTTTTGAAAGCAACACAAACTTGAGGATTTTTCAAAGGTAATATGCAAGAGAGACTTCTCCTCTATTTATAGGGTTGAAAATAGGTTAAAAACAATTTCTTTACACCTAATTTGACCTGCAAAAGCTCCCCAACAACTCTCTAAAAATCTGTTAAAGCAGAAAAAGAAACAGTTTTTCAGAATAGCCCAAAGAGGAAAGAGCCGTTAGGCTACAGCAGGCTTGGCGGTCGACCGGTCCGGTCGACCGCAAGCACTGCTGCAAGGAGCCGTTGGCTCTCGGTCGACCGGTCCGGTCGACCGTCCCAAAAGAGGAAACACAGTTTCCTTCTTCCAGTCGACCGGTCCGGTCGACTCAGAAAACCAGAGAGCAGTGTGCTCTTGGTCGGTCGACCGGTGCGGTCGACCGACGGACGTGCACAGACGTGCACGTCCAGGCTATGGCGCCGGTCGACCGGGCCGGTCAGCCGGTCAGCCTGAAATGGGAAAAACTGCAGGATTTTGAACTTGGAAAAATTTGAAAAATTGTTTTAGGTTTAAACAAACTAGAGTGACATGTTAGTAGGAGTATGCATACATGATCTAGACAAGATATTTATTTTATAAAACTTAGGTTCATGTAAATCTCTACTAAGGCATGAAACCAAATTTTGAAAATGAAAACAAGACCAAATTTTATCAAAATCAATTTTGTGTGTGTGTGTATCCTAGAGCCAAATAACCAAGACTCAAACTTTAACAATGATTCTAAGGACTTCAAGATCTTCAATAGGCTTCTTCATATGATCTTCAACACTTGTTCCTTGAGCCCAATTGGAGTTGACTTGAGTCCAAATCCTTGTATTTGTGAGAGAAGACTTCTAGAATGAATAGAAACCTGAAACACACTTAAACAACAAATATTATTAGTACAAATAACTAATATGTTTTGTAATCATCAAAATACACTAATCATGGGTGATTGTAACCTTGGGCCAACAGCTACTTTACTAGAAGACTGATTTTCCCTAATGTTTGGATCTACATATAGACATAGTTAGAGTTGGAGTTGACTTGAGATGTATATTCTTTATGTTAGATCTTGTGATTGACCTTGATAGAAGTGAATGTGTGTATTTATTTTAGTTTGTGGGGACTTAGATATACTAGTGACTTAAAGGATGAATATACTAATGATGTAGAGGGTGGTTACACTGCTGAACTTCGAGGATCAAAATCAAGTGATATAAATAAGAGAACAGATTTATTAGTCTATTGAGTTGTGATTACTGTGTCGGATATATTAACTTAAATTCAATGTTTGATGTTCACAGTGATAGTTATTGAGACTATAAGTTGATGGATCAGTTACTGATATCTCTTTAGTATAGGTGGATGAGATTTTGATTGATTCTAGATGGGACTGTATTGTAAGGAATCAGTGTCTAGACATGTTACTGTATTGTTTCATGTTACGGGAAATCACTGGGAAAGTATTGTTAGACTGTAACACCATGTACTGTCCTATTATTTATCGTATACACGGTTACTAATATTATCTACTGTTCTTGTTACTGTTTATCGTGTATACGATCATTGTTTACTGTTATACTGTACTGTTATTGTCACTGTATCATCCCAACATTCTAGGTGACATGAATATTAATTGAATTAAATAATAATATAAATAGACAACTTACACCAGGACTGAAAAATTTATGGAGTACAGGTTGCGCAACCGACATATGGTTCCACTGCAGGGTTTCGGGGGATGACTGACATCCCGTCTGTTTACTTTCCACTGTTTTCACGGTGAGTATTGTTATTGTAGTACAGCGGTACAACCTGATTCAGCGCCAGGCGTCTAGATCGTGGTCCCGGGCATGTACGGGACCCATGTAAAGCATAGATAATTTCTCTAACCGATCAGTTTCAATAACATAGGACCCCCGATTGACAATTGTAGTAGACATAGTATGGAATATGTCTATTACATGTGACAATGGTGTTCGCTGAGATAATTAATAACAAAACTGAATCTTATATTGATATTGTAGACTGAACTTGATATATACATATTATGATAGACATCTGACTGTACTCATGATCTGACATATGATATTATTATAGATTGATCCATTACCTTTAAAGTTAGGTATTGCATATTATCATGATACTTGTACTATGCTGATTGATATTTATTGTCCATACTCTCTTCTTATTACTATTTTATTCGTGTCATTTTCTTATCTAGTATTTCATAATAGTATCATAGCATACTCACACGTTATATGCATGTGCATCTTCCCCTTTATTCTCACACACTCATTGGGAGTTCTGACTCCCTGGATTTGCATATCCGGATCTATGGTTATTTTATTATTTATCAGGTATTTGGAGAGGACCGCATGTGTTACGAGAAGCCTGAAGTTCTCTTTATTCAATTACTAGTCTTCTCACTTTCTTTTATTCCGTTATTTTCTTGATTTTCAATATATTGGACTCATTGCTTGTTTTATTCCTTTATTCATCCGAGATCATGTGTAGACATTATTGTATTATTGCAGTGATGTTAATTTATCGTAGTGATTATATAGTTTGTTCAGATTATTTAGGCATAGCGTGTATACGTGGAGTATTCTTCTCGCATATATACATCGCCGACTCTCATCGCGACTCTATTTTCACATATTTTGGGAAGTGGGGTGTGACACTAGGGCTCCCTCTCCATTAGCCTATGGGCAGTCGAAACCCTCCATTACAGGAATTTTTCCCATTCGAAGTCCAACCAAAGTTTGCCGCTCCACTAAAGGGATTTCCCCCTTTCGGAGACGACAGTAATTCCAACTACGCTGCTAGAATCTCCCCCATTCGGAGGTCAAAAGTTTGCAGATACCACTGATGGGATCTCCCCTACTAAAAAATAATAGCGCATACTCTCCAAATCACTCCATATCCAACAAAACCATACCAAAGATAAAGATGAGCATTCTAAAAAGGCATAGTCATATCAACTCCAAAAGCCAATATGGTAAAAACAAGCCAGGAAAGATCTGAATATTAACTATATCATTCAAAAATTCATTTCCTCTGAAATATTTCCATTCCAAATATCATTCATTATATTTATTTAATTACATCTAATAAGAGTAATACAATAAATTCTATTACATCTCTGTGTTAACAATTTTTGAAAAGAAATATACAGATCCAGGTCCAGACGCTCCAATCCAACCCGCTAGTTCTGCCTCACTTCTGAAGTCAGAGGATATACTCTGAGTCACAGAAGAACATCTATCGGCAGACACCGTTCTATTGCTCGTGCCACTATCTAAAGATCCTGATTTCGGTGAAGAGAAGACTAAGAGGCCAGGGTCCTGACACCTCCACCTTTCCACTCCATGACTCCAAGGCAGTCAACCAACGCCATGGTCCCCCTCACATTGTAAGAAGGACAAGGACTTCAGGAAGCCTCAGAGAAGGCAGCGGGTGGCGTCCGACGATACGAGCTCAAGCAAGATAGGCAAGACAGTGATGAAATCACGTCTGTGACCCCAGTACTGCCTATGAGAAGTACTACTACCAAACAGGAGACTCTAGATTACCAACAGAGAGACTCCATCCCACTAGGGAGAAAATCCAGCGGACCTCATTTTGGATAAACAGAAGCCCCATCCGTCCGTCTTGTATATCCTCTCCAGCGATGACACCCTGTCACGATGAATAATGCGCGTAACAACCCCTTCACGGTGACTAATGCGACTCACCTTCCAGACTCCCTAGAAGAGAAAGTCTGTCCTCCCTCTCGATTCTTTCCCTTCCTATATTTGATAAAAAGAAAGGGAGGACAACATGTCTGCGCAGCAAGAAAAGAAGTTAGGGTTTTGAAGCAATATTTTTTTGAAGATGATAGAAGATGGTTTTTTTCCCAGCGAACTCGCCCTATTTATAGATGGACGAGAAGCCCAACTGCCTCCAATTCAAATTTTCAATTCCTGAAAAGTAGGCACATAATCCCCAGATTTTCGGTCAATGTTGACTGATTTTTCCTGCACACAAATATTATATGTTAGTTTTAAGAATAGATGTGCAAGTCTCAGTTCTAATCCGCGGTAGCAGGGCTATGCGGGTCGTGATCCTCAAGGAGGGACTGCGATAGAAGCGTTAAGCAAGTTTCTCTAAAAATTTATCTTTTTTAGTTAATTTGTTAGTCACGATGGTATTTACAAAGAAAAGTGGTATTTACAATGAGTTGTGGGAAAGAATATTGGAGAGGTGTGGATTTGATCTACAAAAAAGAAAAGAAAAGAAAAGAATAGAAAACTAACCTTGGTTGGAGAAAATATGCGAAACCTAACACTTTCTACCTTATTTCGGAGGCATTGAACGTATAAACCTTGGGATCGAACTCAGTCCGTTGTCGCATTAGGTCATCAAGCCTTGGGCAAGCATGAGTTGATACGCCTCGAGGAGGAGAACATCGCCATGGAATATCGTTGGAACCTACTAATCTTCGGTATACTTGTGGTTCGCTAAACGCTCGCGTGCTCGTCAAAGATCAACAAAAGAAACACAGTAGAAAAGAAAGAGAAAACAAAGAAAAGCAACGACATAAGAACGAAATAAAAATTACCTTTTTATTGATTACAATGGAAGAGAAGAGAATCATCTGTCGGTGTCACCCTCAACAAAGCCATCTCCCTCACTTACATAAAAATTACAAAAAGAAAAGAAAACCTAGAAGAAACCCTAAAAATTTGAACTTTGGCCCTTTGCTGGACGCTGGACGCTCTGTACGTTGCACTGCAGGAGATATTTATAGGTGCAGAAGGCCGAGGAGTCCTGGATGAACTTGCCCACGAAATCTGGTACTCTGAATCATCCACTTTGCCGCGGAAACGCCGCGGAAACGCGGCACTTTAGTGGCTTCTGGCCGCGCGCTTTGGCGCGTGGCCTCTCCTGGTCCGTCCATCTGGGCGCCTGCTTCTGGAAGTTCGATCCTGGCTCTAAATATTGGGATATGGATATAACTTGGAAATCAAGTTATCTAGACTTTGTATTCTCCCAATCTCTTTTAAACGAATTTCCTTCTCATCTTTGGCTTTTATGCACATCCTGCAAGAGTTTAGGGTTGGGTAGAATTCTATCCTTCCCTCATCTTTGATAATTACAAGTTTAGCCCTTGTATAATTGCACTTTGACAATCTGATATTTGCACTTTGACTCTTGGGCTTCAAATATGGGCTTGGATCTGGGCTTTTGGGCTCTTTAAGCTTTATTTATTGTTAAAATAATAATTCGAGGCCTGCACACAATAAATTACAAATTATTAATAAATGTGCAGAATTAAATAAATAAATATGAAAATGTGATGGTAAATATGATGATAAAATGCACTTTTCACTACCAATCACACCCCCACACTTATCTTTTTGCTCGTCCTCGAGTAAAAACAAAGAAAAAGAAAAAGAAAAGAAAATTAATCTAACCTAACTCACTTTCGTAGGAATCACGGTTGCACTTAGCACGTGCAACAAGCCGTTAAACCCCTAGGTTACCCTAGAGGACGAGTGTTGTCTCGTGAGGGTTTTCAGCGGATTGCACCCACAAAATCCATAAAAAGGAAAATATTTGAATTATATTTGAAGAGACTAAGTAGTCTATAAGTTTTAGGATTATCATTTTTATTCATTCTTCAAACCTGGTCTTTATAAAGTCAATTGTTATTCATTTTAGGTAAGGATTAAAATTGAATTTCTAATATAGTCTTTTTCGTTACCAAAAGTCATATGCACCCTTGTGAATCTAGGAATTCCTTAACTTGGACTCTCATGCCTCTTTATTATTTTTATAACATCATCTAATTTTCTTTCGTGTAAGTATCAAGGCTTCTTGAGGCCCTCATACCTAACTAATTGACTATTAGATGTGTTAATATATATATATATATATATATATATATATATATATATTTTTTTTTGGCATGTATAGCTCATCTAATTTTCTTTCGTATAAGTATCAAGGCTTCTTGAGGCCCTCATACCTAACTAATTGATTATTAGATGTGTTAATACATATATTATATTTCTTAGTCTTCTTAGGCTTTCTAATCCACCATGTAACGAACTTAAAGTCGATGACTCCCAAACCGGTTGGCTTTAGGGCACCAGGTGAGAAAACACCCCGCGGACTCAAATTCGAGTGAAATAGGCCCCAAAACTAAGGACTTTATTTTATTTACTCACCTTTAGGCATGAATACTTATGCTTCTTGAGGCACATGTATCAGCTTAATTGGTGATTTTTTTTCTTTTTTTTTTATTTTATTATTTTTTTATGAGGCACAAGGTCTTTGTCTTAGAATCCTAGATATGCATTTGGTATGCATACTTCATTAAGGTAAAAATCAAGACTAATTATTTATTCAATTTCTCCTCCTATACCTAAAAATTTAAACAATTTATTTATTTTGACCAAGTTTTTAGAAATCCTAATCATGATTTTCCTAATCCTTAAAACTAACTTAGATTTCTTTCAAAAAATAAGTCAAAATATTTCCTTTTTATAACATTTTTTTAAATTTTTTTTAGATTTTTTTTTTTTGTTAGTTTTTTACCTATGTTAGTATGTTAGTAAAACCCACCCCCACACTTATCTCATGCATTGTCCTCAATGTATGAATGAATGCATATATGCATGAAACAGAACAAGGGAAGGCGGAAGTTACCTTAAGGTGGTGGTTCCGGAGGTGGTCTAATTGGTCCACGAAATGCGGTCCAAACAAGATAATGTGGTAGTTCACGGGACCTACCTTTATTTACCTCTTTTTATTTACATATTTACAGTCCCCAGAATGAATAGGATCATGGAAGATCCTCTCGTGAAACTTACTCCCTTTACATGACCAGTCCTGGAAAATCATCACAGAGTCATGATCTATACCTATGTCCAACAAAAGAATGTGACTTGGTAAAATGGTTGACTTGGACTCAAGAATGATAGGTTCAGGATCTAATACCGACTCAGGAAAGAAACTCAAATCAAGTAAAGGTTCAGGAGTCGGGCTAGGATCAAGAAGTGGGTCCAAGTCAAGAAATTGAAACTCAAGTCTACAATCATTTTCCCACAATGGAATGTGACTCAATGTTGGTGATTCAAGTTCAGGAATGATAGGTGTGGGAATCAAAACTGACTCTAAAATATTACCTAAGTCGGGTAACAAAACAGGAGTCAATAATGATTCGGGAATTTGAACTTGATCATAGATTTGAGAATCTAGGTCACATATCTCATTAGTTTCAATCTCATAAAAATGGGAACTTGCCAATTTTTCCATGGGACTTTCAAAATTGCACAATTGGTCAAGTTCAATATGATCATCAAAAATGGGTGATTCAATTTCATGATCTATAGGTATGGGAATAAATGTTGGCTCAGAAAATTGGTCCAAATTGGGTAAGGATACTGGAGTCAACATAGATTCGAAGATGGAAACTGAATCGCAAAGTTGGGGATCGGGTTCACATTCATAATCTAATTCAATCTCATTGAAATTAAAACTAGCCAATTTGTCCAAGGATTGGGATTGAGCAAGTTCATATTGATGTGATGAAATTGAATTTTGATCAAGGTCTTCTAAACAGAATGATTCTTGGTTCCTATCAAGATGCTTAAGAATGTTTGAAAGTCTAGAAATTTGATCATTCATTGTATCTTGCAACCGATCCACTTTTTCTTCTAACCCATCGAATAGATCAATGGAGGACTGAAACCTTGGTGATGTGGGAAAAGACGTATATGAAGATAATGGTTGAACAGGTGGTTGACCATATGGCTCAGGGGTGTTGAATTCCCATTGACTCAGTGAAGAGTAGTGATGATTATTCCAATCTTGTTCATAGTATTGGGACTGGGGCATGTAATGATTCGGATAAGACCAATCTGGCACACTAGGTTGGTTAGAGTTATGATATGCCGGGTTGGTAATATCCAAAAAAGAGGTTGGTGTATAATATGGATCCTCATTAAAATTGAAAAAATTATTGTTATAGGCCATATCACACAAAGCAAACAAAAGAAAAAAACAAACAAAAAAGAAAAATTTCTAACCTAAGTTAGGGTAGACCTAGACCTAGACGACTCCTAACTGGTTAGACTGTCCACGGGAGGTAGGGTGTAGACTTTGACCACAAGTTAATCAGCCAGGTCGGGGCAAGAGTGGTGGGAGGTTTTCCGTCAAAGACGTTCCTTAATTAAATAACCACCACACTTCGGGCTTTCGGCCCTCAATCCCCTTCCTAGACACTGATTTGGCAGGAGTCAACTTCCAACACCGTTCCCCCTTAGGATAATCTCCTAATTGAGTCCGAGTGTCCCTAGGGCCAACGTCTACTAATTTTTAAGTTAGGCTTGGGTTAGTGAGTGCTTGGGATATGATTTTTGGGCTAAGGAAGGGTGATGAAATCCCCACCTTATCTTGTTAATGGGTTATGCCCTTAAGATGAATTAGTGCAAGTGTACAAGATAAATAGATAGAATTCACTCAAAGCAGAAAATCAACCAAGAGATGAGTCCTATTCTACATGCAATGCGTACGTACCTTGCATCTCCAGCACTCTTCAACAGTAAATAAAAATAATTGAAAAGACACGTGCCTAATATGCAAACGTCTAATCAATTTTTATTTTTAACAACCAATGATTTACTGTTGAATTATTAGCAATTTACAGGTATATCACAGAACAAAACAGAATAGAGCAGTAAGCAGTAATCTCAAATTTCAGCAATCTGCAAAAAACTGAATTAGTAGTTCACTGCACTTGCCGCGGATCCGCGGCTCTGGCCGCGTTTCCGCGGCAAACTTGCAGGCCCTCGTGCTCTGCCTTCGAGGGCAGAGGCACTGGGTTGCTGTATGTCCTTGCTGCTGCTCTATTTCTGTTTCCTGTTCTCCAAACCTGCAAACAGAAAAGAATAAAGAATTAGTTAAAAATTAAATTTTTATTAGAGATAAACTTACCGTCCCTCCCCGGCAACGGCGCCAATTTGTTGACTGATTTTTCCTGCACACAAAATATTATATGTTAGTTTTAAGAATAGATGTGCAAGTCTCAGTTCTAATCCGCGGTAGCAGGGCTATGCGGGTCGTGATCCTCAAGGAGGGACTGCGATAGAAGCGTTAAGCAAGTTTCTCTAAAAATTTATCTTTTTTAGTTAATTTGTTAGTCACGATGGTATTTACAAAGAAAAGTGGTATTTACAATGAGTTGTGGGAAAGAATATTGGAGAGGTGTGGATTTGATCTACAAAAAAGAAAAGAAAAGAAAAGAATAGAAAACTAACCTTGGTTGGAGAAAATATGCGAAACCTAACACTTTCTACCTTATTTCGGAGGCATTGAACGTATAAACCTTGGGATCGAACTCAGTCCGTTGTCGCATTAGGTCATCAAGCCTTGGGCAAGCATGAGTTGATACGCCTCGAGGAGGAGAACATCGCCATGGAATATCGTTGGAACCTACTAATCTTCGGTATACTTGTGGTTTGCTAAACGCTCGCGTGCTCGTCAAAGATCAACAAAAAGAAACACAGTAGAAAAGAAAGAGAAAACAAAGAAAAGCAACGACATAAGAACGAAATAAAATTACCTTTTTATTGATTACAATGGAAGAGAAGAGAATCATCTGTCGGTGTCACCCTCAACAAAGCCATCTCCCTCACTTACATAAAAATTACAAAAAGAAAAGAAAACCTAGAAGAAACCCTAAAAATCTGAACTTTGGCCCTTTGCTGGACGCTGGACGCTCTGTACGTTGCACTGCAGGAGATATTTATAGGTGCAGAAGGCCGAGGAGTCCTGGATGAACTTGCCCACGAAATCTGGTACTCTGAATCATCCACTTTGCCGCGGAAACGCCGCGTAAACGCGGCACTTTAGTGGCTTCTGGCCGCGCGCTTTGGCGCGTGGCCTCTCCTGGTCCGTCCATCTGGGCGCCTGCTTCTGGAAGTTCGATCCTGGCTCTAAATATTGGGATATGGATATAACTTGGAAATCAAGTTATCTAGTCTTTGTATTCTCCCAATCTCTTTTAAACGAATTTCCTTCTCATCTTTGGCTTTTATGCACATCCTGCAAGAGTTTAGGGTTGGGTAGAATTCTATCCTTCCCTCATCTTTGATAATTGCAAGTTTAGCCCTTGTATAATTGCACTTTGACAATCTGATATTTGCACTTTGACTCTTGGGCTTCAAATATGGGCTTGGATCTGGGCTTTTGGGCTCTTTAAGCTTTATTTATTGTTAAAATAATAATTCAAGGCCTGCACACAATAAATTACAAATTATTAATAAATGTGCAGAATTAAATGAATAAATATGAAAATGTGATGGTAAATATGATGATAAAAATGCACTTTTCACTACCAATCAGTCAACAGTAAAAATAAAAGATTAATAGTTAAAATCATACAATCTCACTCATAATGATGAAAGGGTTCGAAGAGACCAAGAACTCGATCTTTTGAGAGATCCATTCGCTCGTTGTGATAACTGACAGCTAGCTGTGCAACCCACAATTAATTCTAGATGATCCGCAGTGATCTGAAAAGATTCGCCGCACACTCCTCTGCCCGCATGCGTCATAATGGATTTTAAAGCATTAATAATCCATCAGAATATCTTTGCTTCCTCGACTTCCCTTCCGCAAACTCTAGTAAGTAGGGAAGCGGAGGGCATCTGTAGTGATCAAAATTTGACCTGTATCAAGATGCTGACACGTGTCCTATCTATCAAATGCTTCTCTTCAAGAAATACTCAACTCCTAGAATCTACTCCGGAGCCTCCGCCACTCCTAACCATCCCGGAGCCTCCCTCAGTCCCGAAGAAATCCTTGGTCTGTAGCCACATTGTACCATTTCGGGACCTCTACCACTCCGAGGTCTTTACCACTCTGAGGTCTTCCCTGTCCCGAAGGTCCCAACTCCGAACATGAAGTTCTAACGACAGATCCTCCATGAACTCCACTGATACTTATGCAACTTCTTCCTCCCCCACGTTCATAACGTGTAACGCTTTTATCAGTGCGAGCAGTTATGGACAGTGAAAGATTCTCTAGCATGCAATTCTAATCGACTAGCACTAATGATCACAGCCGTTACAATATATCCGGTATGTGCAAATCATTCAGTAACAGTAGTCCCTCAATTCTGCCTTCACGCTAGCATCCATGTCAGGTATATATGATCCTTCTTCTCTTAGGAGAAGGATGTAAGTACACCTAGAGGGGGGTGAATAGCTGTACGACTAATCTATGAACAATAATGAGGAAATTAAAAACTAATTGCAACACACTTAGTGTAACCAACGAGTGTAGCCGAATTCCCAGTAAGGGCTCTGGACTAACTCCTCTTGATTCCTCTGAATAAGAGTTGAGGTACTATATGAAGCTCTCGTGATTAAATACAAGTGAGGCACACAAACAAACACAACCAAGCATATAAGTGTGATATGACAATATGAATTAATGCAAGTCACAAAGTAAGAGAGAGTTAGAGAAAATGGATCAAACGCAAACACCAAGATACATTTCGAGGTTCGAGCACCCAGTTCTACGTCCTTGCCTTCACACAGAAGGATTTCCACAAACTCGTCCACACAGGACTTCCCACACAGGGAAACCTCCAATAAGGATTTTGAGTAATACAATAACCAGGAGTACACAACTCCTCTCTCAAATACAACACAACCTCTACACTTAGAGGTTAGGCACAAAGCCACCATAATATCAATCTCACAATAGAGGGATAGACACTTAGCCAACAACCACAATCTCCTCTACACTTAGAGGGATTCCAAACCAACCTCCACACTCACCTCTACACAAGAGGGATTCAACAACAAGGAAAAGAGGTTTACAACTCAAGGTGATCACAAAGACCACAAACCCAACCTTTTCCCACTAAATAAAGATCCTAATAGATATGATAGTAGATAAGCTCAAGTGTGAGAAATCAAGGTGTTTGGAAAACAAAGAACAAAGAAAAATACTTGAAAAAAAACTAGAATAGATGTAGAATGAAGAACAAAACAAATATCCCAAATCTCTATTTTTCTTTGATTTTTTCAACCCTTGAAAAACAAATAAAGATGAATCTTTTGGCTTAAAAACTCTTTTGAAAATTTGTATTAAAACACTTGTAAATGGGAGAATTTTTACTCTTGAAATTCTTATTGAAAAACCAACTCAAATGGAGTATTTATAACCCATTTGAAAATCTGCCCGTTGGCAGCTGAAAAGGGCCAGAATGCCCTTCCGGTCGACCGCCGGTCGACCGGCCAACGGTCAAAAAATCGACCGTTGAGCCCAGCGGTCGATCGCCCGGTCGACCGTGCCAGATCCAGAGAGCAATTGCTCTCTGGCCGGTCGACCGCCCGGTCGACCGGGCCAAGGCTTACGATCGACCGCCCCCACCCGAGAGTTGGGTGACTTCAGTCGGTCGACCGCACGGTCGATCGGCCAAGCCAACTTGGCCTTTCTGTACGTCTCGTGCACATCGGTCGACCGGTCCGGTCGACCGACTACTGGTCCGATCGACCGTCCCGGTCGACCGCCAGAGCCTGGCAGGGACAAATACAGGATTTAAAAACTGGTCTTTTTAACTTCAATTAAATCCCATAAAATCACATAAATTTCACAAAAATCAGTTCTTATTATATCTTTGAAATACAAACATGTTTGAGTAAAAATCAAACCATGTTACAAACATTTTGAACCATTTTTGTGACTTGAAAAATTTGCCTTAAACCAAATTCTGTATTTTTCAAATCTTAGATTTTTGAAATGGAAATCCGATTTTTCCAAAACACACGTAAATACAAAAACATGATACTTAAAGAACTTTGAAACATATTGTATATGGATAGAATCCAATATACATGAAAGAGATATATATATATATCAATGTTTTTGACATTAAATCCAAAAATAGGTTTTGTCTAAATACAAAAACTCCAAACACATGAATAGTGTATCAAAATAAGTTTTTCTAAATAGATGAAGCATATATGTATATAGATCAAATCTAATATACATTAAACCATCTATCTATTCATGAAAACTAAGATCGGTTAAACCGAAAACCAAAACCAAAACATGAAACGTGTGTGTGTTGTGAACTTGAGCATACCACACTATCTAATCTTTAATAATGGATCTAAACTAACTATTTTAAAACAAACTGAGGTCTTCTTGTAGAGCGCCGTCTCCAAGTCGACTCGATCCAAACGTGATCTACCGAGCTTGACTCCAAACGAGTGCTAGATATGAACTTGACGCTCGAAATCTTGAATCACCATGTGAAAGCTCCAAAACACCTTTGTTGAAGCTAATCACCTACTAATATTTTGGTTAAATATCTGAAACTAAATATCACAAGATTATTAGTAAACTATAACTACATGAGTTAATCATCATCAAAACTAGAGTGGAAGGCCTCTGGGCCAACAATCTCCCCCTTTTTGATGATGACAAAACTCATGGAGTTATATATGCATGGATTAAAGTTAAGCTTCAAAGATGCTCCCTCTTAACTCATGCATAACAATAAACAATAAGAAATGTAATGAATGTTAAACATGAATATGCATAAACATGCACAAAACAATGAAAGAAACATGCTCTTGATATCAAATTTTTAAAATAAATTACTTCTCCTTCTTTTTAACATAAACATGTTCTTAAATACCAATTGAAAATATAAACTAAAAATAAACATATTCTTTAAATAATTGCTCTTGATACCATAAAAATTTCAATTGAAAGCTTATCAATTAAAGTAATAAAAGCTCTTGATACCAATTGAAAGATAATCAATAAAAGCTCTTGATACCAATAATAAAAAATATGTTCTTGATACCAACAAAACAAAAACAACAAAATATGTTCTTGATACTAATATCCATGCTCTTAATACCAATATCAACAAAATATAAAAAAAAACTCTCTTGATACCAATATGAAACAAATTTAAACAAAATTCGTTTATAAACTTATAAATAAACATGCATATAATTCAAATACTTCTCCCTTTTTTGTCAATCATCAACAAAGGGGTTAAAGAAAACAATAAAACAATATTCTCCCCATTTTTGTCCGAAACAAAAATCAACAAAGGGTGAAATCAAAACAAAACATTATGATACCAATTGAAAAAATATATCAATTTAGTGCATCATGATACCAATTGAAAATAAACAAATAGGTAAACCAATCAAAAATTTTGAAGAATACCATTTGAAAGTAAATAAAACATTAAAATCCAAACTTGAAGAAACTAATTGAAAGTACCAATTGAAAGTACATAAACCAATCTTTTTGGTTAAACACTACACTCATTTTACAATAGAGATACCAAATAGAGAATAATATCAATTTAATGTGTTTGATACCAATATTGAAAATGAAACATATACCAATTGAAAATAATTTTCATTAGGAGCGTATGATACAAAAAAAAATCAATATCATTTTTCAATCATTTTTCAATATAAAGTGTGGGAGTAAAACAGCAAAGGTAAACAAAACCAATTGAAAAGTGAAATATGAATTTTCTCCCTCTTTATGAAATACCAAACAAAATGATGCATAAACTTGTATAAGATACCAATTGAAACATAATCAATTGAAATATAATAGTCATTTAAGGAATCAACCTTAGCATAACTAAAATTTGTGCTCAAAGATTTAGAGATATAGTAAGCACAAATAAAATACATTTATGTATGAAAAAAATACCAATAGAAATTGATACTATTTGGAGTGTAAGCATACATATATAAACATATATGAGTATACAAAAAAATGTCAATAGTGATACCAATTGAAAAGATACAATGATATCAATTAAAAGTATAATAAGAATCAAGTGTATAACTCATATTCCCTACCATCTATTCATGTACATGTTTAAATAGATTTTCAATTAAGAGCATACAAGGCATGGTCGCCCAACTAACCACCCTTGAAAGGGTAGGGGTTTTTATAAATAAGTTTGAAAATAATATAACACGTTTGAAAACTTCTACCAAATGAAGAATATGAACTAGTTATGAGATAAAATTGTAAACTAGTACGAAATCTTTCAAGTAAGGAATAAAACAAAAATATATTTCATGAAAAACATGTAAATCACATAATCACCAAACACTCAAAATCTATATAGCACATATTGTACTCATGAAAACAAAATCATGAGAAAATATTAAATAAAGTGAGTGTAAAAGAGTTATTTGAAACACATCATCATGAAAGTAGGCAATCAAGCTCAATATGAAATTCCTTAAAATATGAAGAACAAGAAAATTTAATTTTTATCAAAATAATTTAATCTTCAAGGCATATGTATGTTTTGTACAAACTAGAGTATACATACATATCCAAGAATGAACGAGTCCACAAAAGTATATGCATGAAGGCAAGTGGCTCAAGGATGTATATGTATAACTATTAGTTTGGACAAAATAGACATATACATAAAGTTAAACATAAACATATACAAAATGGGAATACAAGTCAAAATGTATGAATCATCAAAACTAGACTATACTATTACATCTAATGAGTACAAATGAGCATTCAAGTACAAACATATAATAATCTATTTGTGGCTCACTAGTTGTACAAGTATATACCTAAGTTTTAATGAAAATAACATCTAAACATGTAATCAAAACATGAAGCATAGAAATCAAAACAAAACTCATATGATCATTATGTAAATGAACATGTATTAGATCTATAATACACACAATAGCTAAACAACTATGAGAACACAAAATATGGGTCTATATAAACATGGATGATCTCAAATACTAATTATGTATATCACAAGTCTAATAATCATGACATTTAGCATACTAATCATGAAACAACAAAACATGCTAAAAATGAATAATATGAAAAGCATGTAAACATAATGGGAGTTAGAGATCGTTACCAAAATCATTAGAGCACATCTCTATGTTTCCAAACCAAGGTGGTCCTCCCACCAAACACCCCTTGAAAGTGATGCATCCAAATTTGTCATCTTTAGGCTCGGAACGCATCCACCTCAAGGCATCATCACTCTCACGTCATGTGAGAGCCCACACCTACATCAAATAAAATAAGAGTGGTCTTTGGTACCCATACTTTTTTGGGTCCATGGGGGTTAGCTCCTTTCCTAATCCAAACAAATTTATTTGCTAAATTTACATCATGTATCTTATCAAAACAAAATTTAGTAAGGTGGCCCTTACGTCTACAATGTGTACATGTATACACATGAGCATACAAAGTGTTATGAGTGTGAACGTGAGGAGCATGTGTATGCCGTGGTTTGTGTGCATGCATAGAAGGAACTTGCTTCTTTCGAAACATAGATTCCAAACGTGTGTGGTTCATGGCACAATGGCTCAAAGTGGAGCCCAAACAATTAACACTCTTCTTAAGCATAGATATATCATTTTCAATTATAGAAGAGGTGCATGCAATGGATACACTAGGTGGTGAAGCTATATTAGCATGGCAAATATGTGTATCTAAATCATTTTTCAAAGAAATGTTTTTCTTGGAAACCAAATCCAAATCCTTTGAAATAGAAGCAATTTTATTTTTCAAGGATTCATTCTCTTTTAAAACAAAATTAAGTTTTGAAGTTAAAGACTCATTTTTCTTCAAAACATTTTCACAATCATTTTTATTTTTCAAAATTTCATTTTCCTTTAGGGCAAGGTCAAGTTGAAATTTAAGTGAGTCACGTTCACTTGAAATCTCTTCCTTCTCTTGCAAAGTCAAATCAAGTTTTGAAAATAAATCTTTATTTTTCTTGTTAAGTCCTAGACTTTTCTTTTTCAAAAAATTATATTTTTCAAGCAATTTTTCACAAACAGTTGAAAGTTCTTCATTCAAAGCATTTGCATCAATATAATCATTACTAGAAGAACTAGCATCATCATCATCTAATTGAGATTCCGAATATACCTCAAGGGAGTCATTCCTTGGACTATGTAGCATTGTTGCTCGGATTCTCTACTAGATTCATCCTTCACAAAGGTTAGCGTTTGAAGCTTGGAGGAGGTCAAAGTGTTCCACACTGCAAAGGCGGAATCACAGTTAGAAACCATAGAAAGATATTCTTTGTTAAGCGTGCTTCTAAGTGCCTCAAGGGCTTGTGCATTGGCCTCTATATGCTTGCTATTACCAAGATAGGATTTCTTGGTAGCGGCAAGAAAAACATGCAAGCCTAGGGTTTTTAGGTACATGGACAATCTAGCCTTCCAAATAACAATGTTGGAAGTATCAAACATAGGTGGGGTCATGAAGTCCATGAGAGCAAACAATATGTGTGCAAATGCAAATGATAGATGAGCAAACCAAGATCACACTCCTAGGTGGTTAACCTAATATCAGGAGCGTAGGCTCTGATACCAATTGTAAGTACACCTAGAGGGGGTGAATAGGTGTACGACTAATCTATGAACAATAATGAGGAAATTAAAAACTAATTGAAACACACTTAGTGTAACCAACGAGTGTAGCCAAATTCCCGGTGAAGGGCTCTGGACTAACTCCTCTTGATTCCTCTAAATAAGAGTTGAGGTGCTATATGAAGCTCTCGTGGTTAAACATAAGTGAGGCACACAAACAAACACAACCAAGCATATAAGTGTGATATGACAATATGAATCAATGCAAGTCACAAAGTAAGAAAGAGTTAGAGAAAGTGGATCAAACGCAAACACCAAGATATGTTTCGAGGTTCGAGCACCCAGCTCTACGTTCCTTCCTTCACACAGAAGGATTTTCACTAACTCGTCCACACAGGACTTCCCACGCAAGGAAACTTCTGAAGGTTCACCTAGAGGGGGGGTGAATAGGTGATGGCTAATCTAATGGTCACTTAATGATGAATGATGCGGAAGCTAAAAATAATTATGACCTAATTAAACTTCTTACACTAAACACCACGTATAACCAAAGAGTGTTGCCGAATTTCCCGTGAAGGGCTCTGGACAAACTCCTCTAGATTCCCCTTGAATGGGTTGAGGTGCCGCGTTGGCTCTCTTGGTTAAATACAAGTGTTAGCAAACAACCCAAGCAAGTATATCAATTAAGCATAATGTATATCAAGCATGTAAATGAAAGCACAATAAATAGCATGCAAGATATAAAGTAAGGGGGAGAGAGAGAGAGAGAAAAGGCAATCGCAAACACAAAGGGTTTGTTTCGAGGTTCTAGCACACTTGCTCTACATCCCCGCCTTCGACACACGAAGGATTTCCACTATGCAAGATCCCAATGGATCTCTCCTCGGTGCCGCAACACCTACAAGCCCTCGGACTCCCTAGTCCCGTACACACGCAAGCCCACCGGCTCGCCGAGGCCGCACCTCAAACAAGAGTTCGCACCCGAACCCGAAACAACCGAGTCTACACTTGGACCCGAAACAATGCGAACACAACCGTCCGCCTCCTCAAAGGAACAAAGTAGAACTTTGGTGATCACAACTCTTGATCACCTAAAATCCTCTCACAATAACACTCCCTATAGGATAGATATAGCAATGGATAGCTCAAGTGTTTGTGTGAGAAAACAACGAAAGAGATGGTGGAGGAAAACTCAAGAAGATCTCTTTTTAACACTCTTGAATAAAATCTTCCCTTTAGATAGGAAATATTTGCTCTCTATTTTGTGGAGAAAAACTTCTGAAAAGAGTGGGAAAAACTGGCTCTAAAACAATCTCCAAATCTTAAAGAAAACAGCCCCCAAATGACCCTTTATATAGAGTCTGGAAAACTAGCCGTTGGGGCTCTGTCAGTCCTGCCGGTCACCGGTCGGTCGACCGCCAACGGTCAGAAATCCGACCATTGGAGCCACGGTCGACCGAGCCACTGGAGCAGAGAGTAGAACTCTCTGTCGGTCGACCCGTACGGTCGGCCGAAATTTCCAGAGAGCATAGCTCTCTGGATCGGTCGACCGGCACGGTCGGCCGTCCTCCAGTGCACAAAGGCGTGCACTTCTGTGCACGTCGGTCGACCGATCCGGTCGACCGACTTCAGACCAAGTCGACTATACAGTCGACTTGCTGAAGCCTGGAAACTGTTTTTCTGGGATTAAAAAGTTTGTCTTTTTGGCTCAAATAAAATCCCATAAAATACTGAAAAAATCTACAAAAATAGTTTTACCAATATACTTTGATATACAAACATGCTTGCACAAAACCAAGGCATGTTATAAAAGATTGGACTATTTTTGTAACTTGGAAATATTGGTTCAAATGAAAACTGTATTTTACCAAAACTTGTTTTTCTAAAACTTCTCCAAATACAAAAACAAGATATTGTAATTCATTTTAAAGCATATTGTGTATGGATATGATCCGCTACACAATCAAGATGAAATATCTATGTTTTTGACATTAAGCTCTAAACTTGATTTTGATAAAAGATATGTATACATGAAAACCAAAATCCAAATAGTATTTTGTCACAGAGAAAAATCTTTTCTAAATTAAAAAATCTTTTATGAAAACATATCTATCAAGAGTGTGTGTGTGTATGTACTTGAGCAATCCACCAACTATTCTATCCTTTACATTTTTAACTAAAACAAAAACAAAATCTTATACCTAGACACAAGTCTTCATCTTCTTGAAGTCTTCACTTGAAGGCTTCTCATCTTCTTGACTTAGTCCAAGCTTGATCCAAAAGCTCCTTGGATCACACCGTGCTAGCTCCAAATCTTGACATTTTATCCTTTGTTGAGCTATGCACCTACTAAGATCTTGATAATGAATCTGTTATTAATTAAACACAAGATCATTAGTAAACAAAACTTCATGAGTTGATCATCATCAAAACTAGGGTGATAGGCCTTTGGGCCAACAACTTCCAATGAGCATTTTGGGCAATACAATACCGGGAGTACACAACTCCTCTCTGAAATACAACACAACCTCTACACTTAGAGGTTAGGCACAAAGCCACCACAATATCAACCTCACAATAGAGGGATAGGCACTTAGCCAACAACCATAATCTCCTCTATACTTAGAGGGATTCCAACCAACCTCCACACTCACCTCTACACAAGAGGATTCAACAACAAGGAAAAGAGGTTTACAACTCAAGGTGATCACAAAGACCACAAATCCAATCTTTTCTCACTAAACAAAGATCCTAATAGATAGGATAGTAGATAAGCTCAAGTGTGAGAAATCAAGGTGTTTGGATAACAAATAACAAAGAAAAATACTTGAGAAAACAACTAAAATAGATGTAAAATGAAGAACAAAACAAATATCCCAAATCTCTATTTTCTTTGATTTTTCCAACCCTTGAAAAACAAATAAAGATGAATCTTTTGGCTTAAAAACTATTTTGAAAACTTATACTAAAACACTTGTAAATGGGAGAAATTTTACTCTTGAAATTCTTATTGAAAAACCAACTCAAATGGGGTATTTATAACCCAATTGAAAATCTGCCCGTTGGCAGCTGAAAAGAGCCAGAATGCCCTTCCGGTCGACCGGCCGGTCGACCGGCCAACGGTCAAAAAATCAACCGTTGAGCCCAGCGGCCGACCGCCCGGTCGACCGTGTCAGATCCAGAGAGCAATTTGCTCTCTGGTCGGTCGACCAGGCCAAGGCTTACGGTCCCCCGCCCGGTCGACCGCCCCCGCCCAGTCGACCGGGCCAAGGCTTACGGTCGACGCACGGTCGACCGGCCAAGCCAACTTGGCCTTTGTGCACGTCTCGTGCACATCGGTCGACCGGTCCGGTCGACCGACTACTGGTCCGGTCGACCGTCCCGGTCGACCGCCAGAGCCTGGCAGGGACAAATACAGGATTTAAAAACTGGTCTTTTTAACTTCAATTAAATCCCATAAAATCACATAAATTTCACAAAAATCAGTTCTTGTTATATCTTTGAAATACAAACATGTTTGAGTAAAAATCAAACCATGTTACAAATATTTTGAACCATTTTTGTGACTTGAAAAATTTTCCTTAAACCAAATTCTGTATTTTCCAAAACTTAAATTTTTGAAATGGAAATTCGATTTTTTCAAAACACATGTAAATATAAAAAACATGATACTTAAATAACTTTGAAGTATATTGTATATGGATAGAATCCAATATACATGAAAGAGATATATATCAATATTTTTGACATTAAATCCAAAAATAGGTTTTGTCTAAATACAAAAACTCCAAACACATGAATAGTGTATCAAAATAAGTTTTTCTAAATAGATGAAGCATATATGTATATAGATCAAATCTAATATACATTAAACCATGTAAACTTGTTTTGATTCTATCTATTCATGAAAACCAAGATCGGTTAAACCGAAAACTAAAACCAAAACATGAAACGTGTGTGTGTTGTGAACTTGAGCATACCACACTATCTAATGTTTAACAATGGATCTAAACTAACTATTCTAAAACAAACGGAGGTCTTCTTGTAGAGTGCGTCTCCATGTCGACTCGATCCAAACGTGATTCACCGAGCTTGACTCCAAACGAGTGCTAGATATGAACTTGACGCTCGAACTCTTGAATCACCATATGAAAGCTCCAAAACACGTTTGTTGAAGCTAATCACCTACTAATATCTTGGTTAAATATCTGAAACTAAATATCACAAGATTATTAGTAAACTATAACTATATGAGTTAATCATCATCAAAACTAGAGTGGAAGGCCTCTTGGCCAACAAAGGGGATCGCTTCCCTAATCCTCTGAGAACACACACTGCATCACCGCACCATGCAGTTATGCTCTGTTAGTCTTTCCTACCATGCCCGCAGTTGTCCTCTACGCTGCACATACATCCATTGCCCCGGCAATTATTCTCTATCGGTTTTTTCTATTTCATTTTACCTACTGATTCTCATGCTCGAGGGTTTTAAGCCAACATCACACCGGTGCTCCTAACCTGAAAGACGGTTTTTTTCCTATGTGTACTCTGATAGGTGTCATTCAGGGAGCGCCTCAAATCGCTTGTGGTGGGTGCGATCCACGGTAAGCCAATTTTTATCCACCATAAAAAGCATTGTGCCGGCTAAGATGCATCGCTTGTGGGATAAGCTATGAAATAACACAAAAAAGTTGTCATCAAGTGATTAGGATGTCTAACTCCATGATTAATGTTTAATCTAAGAATGAGATGAGGGGATAAAACAAGATATTATAGATTTGATGCGTGTACAACTTGTTTGAGCCAAATATGTGTTCAACTTGTTTCGTGACTTATTCTGAAAATGTTTAGTGAACAATTAAAGGTGCTAGAGATACCACTAATGCAAGCAAGAGAGAGGCTATAAATAGAGTGAGTGGCTCTTGGTGGATTGCAGTCTCAACCCACATATCTAAAGGGTTAGGAAATTAATCATGATTCAGGACAATTAATTTGACGTGCTTTGAATGATTCTTGTTGATTATGTTGCTTAAAAAAGGTTAACAAGAAAGCTTAAACATGAAGGAAGCAGAGTAAGTATATCTTAATTGTATAATGACAGTCTTTTTCTTAAGAGAGAATATGAGGCAAGAGCTCAACATATGTTTCATTAGGGGAAAATTTTTTTTTTTTAGAAAAACATATTTTCAAGAATGATATCCACTGCAGTCATGGTGGATGGGAATGAGAGTAGCCAGTGCTGGGCAAAACTCATATTTTTATGGATACATGATTTAACTTAATATTTATTTTATTTTTTGGTGATAAATAGTAGCTTTGTGTAGACAGCATTTAAATTTTAAAAGTTTTTTGAATCTCTTACACATCGGTCAGAAAGTGCTTTTATCGTTGTACTACAATGACATTCGCAATTATATTTAATATTTAAGTCTTAAACAAATAAGTCAAATTGTAAATTTAAAAAAAAAAAAAACCCTAAATATAATATTTTAACAGAGAGAAAACAAGGGGAAAGCCAACCTGAAACTCTACATTTCTTGTGCTTGAACCTTTTCTATTTTTTTTATAGTACCCAAGTCCTCTTATCAACTTGCTTTTAGGTTTCTTGCTCTTAGGTTAGTTATTCTACTTTTGCTTTTGCTTTGAATGTTCTTTCTTCCCTTGTTTTTGTGAAGAAAAATGTAGAACATTGGTGGGGGGAAACTTGGGGCTTTTGCTAGATGATATTGATCTCAAAAATATGAACTGAAAATCTGTTTGATCTAAAAGTTTAAGCTAGTAAGCCTTAATTCCACTACTAAATTTATATCTACATGCTTTGAAAATAATTATACTCACACATGAATACTTTTTTTTTTATTATAGTACCAAAATCTTTTTTCAGTAAATAATTATCAATAGAAGTGGCTGTTTGGATTCGAGAAAGCGGGCAGAAGTGAGTAAGTGAGAAAGAGTCATTTCTCACTTCTGATGTCCATTCAAACACGGAAAAAGAAAAATGAGAAAACTTTTTTTTTCTCTATTCTCTTTTAAATAACTATTTTCTCACTTTCAGAGTGTTACCATTAATTTTGTGGTCATATATATCTCATTTGTAATAAGTTGTACTTCAAAACAGTTAATTTTTTAGTTATGTAAATCTCACTTACATTTTAATTACACTTTAATTTTTTAATAATTAATTTTTATTTTAATATTATTTTACGGTCAATTTTTTGATCAACTTTTTCACTTTCACTTTAATATTACTAATTAAACGCCAGAAAAAATAATATACTTTTTCACTTCTGTTTTTACCAAACACAAAAAAATACACATAAATTTATATTTTTCTTTAAAAAAAAAAAATCAACTTCTCACTTTCTTACTCCCGTCTCACTTCCTTGAATCCAAACAGCCAGTCCCAAAATAAAACACAATAAGCAGAGGGACCACTGTGATTCATTCTGGAAACTAGTGCAATACATTACTGGACGACAAGAGTCAGTTTTGCGAATAAATTAATGCGACTCATACTAATAGACTACCGCACCGAAAGAAAGAACTAATCATATGCGGAGAGACATACTTTAGTTTTGAATAGATTCTACTCTGAATTTTTTTTTTCACTCAAATATAATTATACATTATTCGAATATAAGACTCATTTCGTTAAATTGATTTATATTATTTCAAATATCTATAAATTAAAAATCAAGTATTTTAAATATTTTTTGTTAAGAAAAAACACATGATTTAAATAGTGAGTTGATTAGTTTAACGGTATAGAACATTTGAAACCTAATAAAAATTAGTTTGTATGAGTTTTAAATATTTAAATCATGATCAAATAGCCGAATCGAGAATTTGTATGTGTAAAGACATAAGTCTAACCAACTCACTATTTCGGCCGCCAATTTTGTGTCGCTTGATGGTTAAGCAAAAAATATTAAAAATATTTGATTTTTGATTTTTAGTTACTTTAATAATATAGATCAACTTAAACGGAGTGAATTTTATATTTGAATGCCGGATGTTGATATTTAAGTGGAAAAGATTCGGACTCGAACCCTTTCATAACCGCACAAGTCTGTCTCTATATAAAATATAAATAATTATACGATGCAGGAGAGGAGAGTGAGGTGAGAGGTTGGGCAAGTTAAGGTTGCCACAACGGAGAAGACAAATGGAGGAGGATATTGTTTGAATAAAAGAATATCGTCGGTAAGACCTGGCTCATTAATAAAAACACAAAAATTAAGGTATAAAAGTTTTGTGATTAATAAAAAAATTTAAAACTAAGAAAAAAACAAAGAAGCTGATGGGTTTCTATAATTTTTTATATTCTTTTGCCATGTGCTTTAATATGACAAGGTCCCAAGTGACAACTAGGTTATAACTGAGTTGCACATGGTAACACAGTTGAGTGCTAATTAGGTCCCAGTGTGCAATTATTATTTGTAGTGGGTGGCACAGTGATTTGATTTGCACCGTTCAACTCATTGTGGCCCCTTGCGGCACACTCGTTGCCCATTTTTTCTTCATGATAGGAAGCAGGTCCCCTTCACTTCCCACAACAAGTGGAGACATCTAACTCATAGTAATTCTTTGTTAAGATATTTATTTGTGATCCTAATTTTGAATCATTGTGATGTAAGAAAAGTGATGAATTTAAATAAAGATAATATAATTTATTGGGCTAAGTTATGATTAAGATCTAGGAAATAAATGTTCACAAGTGATGGACTTTTGTCCTAGTCTTATCCAAAAGACCCATATATTGTCTGTTTTCTTGAGTCAAGATATATATATATATATATATATATATATATATATAATATATATATATATATATATATATATATATATATATATATATATATATATATATATATAGTGAGTTGATCCCCTAAGAACGATTCTCACGAATTCATGTGAGAACTTTCACGTGGGCCGTCGGATCTGATAGAGATCTAGTTTTATTTAATTTGATCTATCAATCCGACGACCCACGTGAAAGTTCTCACAGAAATCCGTGAGAACCGTTCTTAAAGGATCAGCTCCCTATATATATATATATATATATATATATATATATATATTATATATATATATATATATATATATATATATATATATATAGGGGTTACTATACCTCAGCCTGCGGCTGAGAGAACTCTCTCAGCTGGCGGAACGTGGCAACATCAGATCCACAAATCTGTCATAAATTTTGGCGGACAAAAACCTGAACAATCCCGCCTAATTTAATGTCAGTCACCTCAGCATTGTATTTTCCGAAAATACCCTCACTCACAACTTTTTACCTAATGTAAAAACATTTCCTTTTATTTTTACCATGGTCGCAGTATTTTTTGAAAAAGCGATGTATATGTATGCGACCTTGCTAATATTTTTTTAGCCAAAATTTTTTTTCATACACTATTTGTCGAACTCGTTCGCAGTAGTTAAAATTATAGTTGCAGATCTGTTCGACTTAGATCGTAGAGTTTTAATTTTTTTTTGGTCTTTTATTTTATACGAATGCGACGTTGGTCGCAGTATATGAAAGGTCCTTATTTTTTATTACATACTGCGACATGGGTCGCAGTTGTCTCAATATGTGTTGTAGTGTCCTGCGACCATGGTCGCAGTGTATTTAACGTCATTTTTTTAATTCTCGGGTCGCAGTTGATTATGTTTGCACTGTAGTCTTATGCGACCTTGGTCGCAGTGTCGACCCGGGTCGCAGTTATTTATGTTTGCACTGTATACTTATGCGATCATGGTCGCAGTGTCAACCCTGGTCCTTTTTTTTTATTACATACTGCGACATGGGTAGCAGTTGTCTCAATATGCGTTGTAGTGTCCTGTGACCATGGTCGCAGTGTATTTAACGTCATTTTTTTAATTCCCGGGTCGCAGTTGATTATGTTTGCACTGTAGTCTTATGTGATCTTGGTCGCAGTGTCGACCCGGGTCGCAGTTGTTTATGTTTGCACTGTATACTTATGCGACCATGGTCGCAGTGTCGACCCTGATCACAGTTGTTTATGTTTGTACTGTATACTTATGCGACCTTGGTCGCATTATTGACCCTGGTCGCAGTTGTTTATGTTTGCAATGTAGATGATTGCGACCTGGTCGCAGTGTAGACCATGGTCGCAGATGTCTATGTTTGCACTGTAGACTTATGCGACCTTGGTCGCAATGTCGTTCATTATTTACATTTGCACTGTAAATAATTTATAAACAATAACCTAAATCCTATAAAGAGCGGAAAAAAAAGGGGAAAAAATAATAATAAATAATAACCTAAATCTGACAACGAGCGGTCCAAAAATTGCCTTGTGGGCAAATAATAATAAATAATAACGAAAGTTACCGAAAGAGTAGCTTTTCATAAGGGGTATTTAGTAATTTAACTTCTTCTTATAAGCGGGCCGCAAGTTAGTGGGGTGACAAAATTGAGCCACGTCACCGCAGGCTGAGAGAGTTCTCTCAACCGCAGGCTGATATACATTTTTCTCACATATATATATATATATATATATATATATATATATATATATATATATATATATATATATATATATATATATATATATATATATATTATATATATATATATATATATATATATATATATATATATATATAGACTTGTGTCCTTCCAGAATGATTTGAACCTAGATTCTTCCCACTTAAATTCAACCCTCCAACATTTGAATACAAGATCCACTCCGTCGAAGTTGATCTATATTATTTCAAGTATTTATAAACTAAAAATCAAGTATTTTGAATACGTTTTGCCTATACTTTCAGCGGCGCAAAATGAACGGCCAAAAGTAGTGAGTTGGTTTGATCTATGTCTTTAGACATACAAATTCTCGATCCGACTATTTGATATGATATAAACATTTAAAAACCTTAAAAACTAATTTTTGTTAGGTTTCAAATGTTTTACGCCGTTAAAATAACAAACTCACTATTTAGACTGTCTGTTTTTTTTTCCTACTTGATGCATGAACAAAAATATTCAAAACACTTGATTTTTGGTTTATGATACTTGAAATAATATAAATCAGCTTCAACGGAGTGGATCTTATATTCGAATATTGGAGGATTGTATTTGAGTTGGAAGGATTCGACCTCGAATCATTTTAAAATGACACAAGTGTGTGTATGTGTGTGTTAGATTAAGGAATAGATCTGACAACTAATCAATGCCATATATAGTAATATTTATGAACATAAATATTTCAGTATAACCTTGAAAAAAGAACGTTAGTTCAATTATACAACAATTGGAGTGAGGTACTCATGTAGTGAATCTTCTTAAGACAATTACGTCTCCTGCTACGGTGCTAACGAGTTATTGGATGTTGGTCTCTCCTTCACAGTGTTTGGATGGCACTACCAAATCACCGTAAAGTCGAAACGTAATTAATCAGTACCTTTACAAGGAATTCAATGCAGTTGAACGAAGACAAATTTCAGAAGAATATTTATCTTAACTTTGGAGGATTATTCATTGTAGAGAAAGAAGAGAGATACAAGAATATTTGTCTTAAAAAGTCACAGATTCAGGCAATAATTCTATTTAAGGATCTGTTGAATTTTCTGAGCCTTCATTCAGAACGAATCTTTTTCCGACTTTTATATAAAAAATCCGAATTCAGAAGAAGGAGAGAATCTATTATTCTCAGTTTACTGGACTACACAGTATATGAAAACTAATAGGCTTGAGCAGGCCGATGATAACACAACACGTTAATCTTTCTTGCTCAATATTTGGAATTGTGACGGTGCCAAATTCCAGTAACATGAAAGTCAATCCATGATCATGAGGAGAAATGTTGAGAATGGAGATGAAGTGAAGACATAAAGATTTTATGTGATTCACCCTAAAACCTATATGCACGCGAGGAAGGAGGTTATTTTGATTTTAATTTTTTTAATATAAGTCACGAGCGGGATTTGAATTTCAGATCTCTTATTCACTGCAAAGAAATTGTACTGCTGTGTTATAGTGACACTTATACGAGAAAAATAGAGATTACTATAATATAACTGCGAGGAGTACAACAATAATAGATATTTTTTTCAAACAATAACCCAAATGTATCCTTGTATTGCACCACAAGAATCCGAAAAATACAATTTAGCATCATAGTTCAGACTATATCATCAATGAATTCTGGTCATAGGATTCGAAACACTTAGCAAAAGCTGCATTGCAAGAAAAACTTAAATTATAACTTTGGAAAGAGTGACTTATGCACAAAAAGAGTCAACTTTTTCCTGTAAATCATAATTCTTATGCAAACATCATTGCATCACTGCCATGATGGAATGTACAATTGCTCAACTGATGATTCTCCATAATAAAAACCTTCATAATCCTCATCATGCATGATCATCCTGTCCTCATCCAAGAACATTTCATCACCATTCATGTGGATTCCACCCAACGGAACGGATCCTCAACCGTCATCATGTAACGTGAACCCTCGCCATCAAGATCCGATAGGATGTCATCGAGTCTTGATTCTTCGAAATCTTGGCAACGATGATCAATGGATCCGATACCAACAATCTCCGACTCAAGGGATCGCATAACACGCTCAATTCCTTCATCACTTGTGTGTTCGCCGTTGGGTTCCTCCAATAGCTCCATAAGGAGTGTGCTATCAATCTCAGGCACCTCCTCTAAGGTGAAGTCGTAAATCTCACAGGCTGTCGATGCCATGTCTAACGAATGAATTGACAAAAAAAGAAAGAGAGGAGAAGAACACAAGGCTTAGAGATAGTGTATCAAGCTATCAATATTGGATGAAGTGGGACCCACATATGGATATGTAACTTAGCCAATGGAAAAGAGATGGGGGACAAGATTTTGTGAATAAGTGAGAATGTGACGGAAGTTAGGGTTTTGGTTTGTTATTTCTTTTGGCCATGCTGTTTGGTTTGGTCTTGCACATGGTGATGTTGGCTTTGCATCCAATTAACTAACTACTTGAAGTGTGTGATTAAAGAATATGATGCTAATTCTACTCTTTTGGGGAATACTATAGTGATCTATAAATATGAGACTAATCATAAGACAACTTGACAAGAGTTCTTGCTTACTTTTTTTTTTTTTTTTTTTCCTTTTTTTTAAATGCGAGACAGACATTATTATTATAAGCCATGGTAGAAAGACACCACACCAGTCACATATTTGTTTTCAATTATTTGTTACGTGCGATTCAAAAATATAATGCTAGGGCATTGTTATATCAACCATGAGACAATATATTAAGGACTCAATCTCATTAGTTTCTCTCAGTCGGTACTCACTTCAATATTTTTGAACATATTATACGGTCTTCTTCTCATGGACTATCGGGATTCAACTGTATAATCAGAGGGTCACAATGGTCGAAGCGGGGCTTCGAAGTGGAGACCGATGGGGAGTGAAACTCTTAACGGCCCATGGTCTAGCCACAGTGCCAACCGTGTGGGACGATTCTGATGTGTCTTGAATTTGACTTCCTATTCAAGTTCTTTTTGTAGAAAATTTTCCTTGTTGTTTGCTCTACTTCTTGGACATAAAGCAAGGGTAAACAATATTATCAGAATCTTCAATAGTTTTTGAAATGCACTGGGTCTCCAGCTTGTGGAGTGTAAACTCTGATCCCTAGCTTTGCTGTCTTGCTCATGAATCACGTTCAATATCTTCTGGTTCTAGTGATTAGAACAATAGAAAATAAGGAAATGTGACAGAAAAACGAATCGTTAGTGTCGCAAGCTTGATTAAACGAGGAACAAAGAGCAACTAGCTGTCGGGGGATTAGGGATAATGACAGTCAAGAACATAATTAATAATTAGTTAGATGGTGATCAACTTGCATGAATCTTTACGTTCAAGAAGACTAATTAATTGCATGAATAATCTTGCTTATTTTAATTAGATTTGTGTTGATAAGGTTTATAATAAATGAAGGCACTACTGTTGACAATATGATCAGAGTGATTTCCGAAAAATGTTAAGCCCAAATCTTTATATACTCACCCAAGAGCGTCCACATGTCTAGCTGATGTGGGACTATCTGTTTGACATCCAACTCAACAACCCCCCTCGAATTCACACTTAGAAGAGCATATGCTTTATCGAGATCACAACATGCGACACACCCTACGTGAAGTAGGAGCATTGCTGTCAAATCCTCGAGAGACCGACTAGCTTCACTGTGGCCCACCAATGCGCCATTTTTGTGCTCATTTGGAGGATCGAACACCACACACACGCACGACTAATTCGGAGCATAACTCTGATACTACTTGTAAGGACCTGAGGCTTAATTCCAAAAGGTTGACCTATTAGGTGTTAGCCGAAATACTTATATGCTCAAGATCATTCGATGTCTAGCCGATGTAGGACTATTTGTCCAACTCAACAGCAGGCCCGATGGACAGGATGATTCTTGTTAATTATTTCCCACATGTAATAATTAATCTGCTACACACACATATAAATTTCCTTCTCATTCACATCAAAAAGCACTAAAAAATGCAAGTTGCGTTGTTCTTTCTATTTTCTCCTCTTTGGTTAATCGGAAGATATCAGCGTAGCAAACATACAGAACGTCCATTTTGTTCTTTTTGTGGATAACAATCTTGGCTCACAAGGTGAAACTGAAACTTTTCATAACACAACTAATATTCACAAGCATCTTTTTTGAAAGGACATGTTTGGGTTGGAAACAAGCTCACAGAAAATTGATAATTGTCAGTTTACCGTTCAAAAAAATTGGGCTTGACATGTGTCAATTTTCCGGCTGCTTTGCTCTCGTTTTGAGAGAAAACAGAGAGGAAAACTGAAAATTTTTTTAGGCAAGCAAACAGCTTTTTTTTTTTGAAAAACTCCGTGGGCCCACAGAAAAAAAAAAAAAACTGTTGGCCATTTCCCAGGAAACAAACAGGCCCAAACATACATTAATTACAATGGAGCAGCCCAATAGAGATCACCCACAGACACCGAGCAAGGCCCAATAAACTAAAATTTTAGAGACGTTGACATTCCCCCAACACCACCCCCGCAATCAAAATATTAAATTTATGCTTTCACATTCCTGTGAGCTATATAAATATTATCATTGCAAATTAGCGAAGTCTAAATCGATACATTTTGCTCATGCTAGATTATAGGCTTCCTCTGAAAAAAAAATAAAATAAAAATGGATAAAAAAAAAGGAGAGAAAAAAATGGTGGTGGGAATTCAGGCCTACAAAAGTTAAAACTCAAAGGAAAATAGCCTCCACAGGCCACTTCATGTAGTAAGACCCACAACCCTAAACAAAAATTTTCCTTTCTTTTCCTTTTTTTTTTTTTTTTTTGGTTCTTATGGAGAAAATTGCAGCCTGGTGCACGAGAGATTTTGACTCTAAAAGTCATACCTATTGATCCTTTGCAAAGACATTTTGCTATTGTGCTAAAGTACACAAAGCATGATCAACGCCGGATTATGACTTCTGCTTGAAGAAAAAGAGAGAGAAATAGAGTACAGAAAAGAAGAACCCGTTGGCTTTGTTTTTTTTAGTTGTAAGAAGATTTATCTGTAACATTACCCGATTGAGTCCGAACGCGGAACCTTTGAACACACGAGGGAATACCACTAGGCCAATTGATTATATTGATTACCAAGGCCTCCAGAAAAATTGGACTAGCCACATTTAAGTGAATAATGGACATGAGTGCACTGAGCCATTTTAATAAATAAGTAAATAAATAAAAAAAAATACATTTCACTCAAATTTTTAATTTAAAAAAAAGTGGGTCTTTGGACTCGGGATTTTTCCTCGTCAATTTAAATGGCTCGTTCATTGTGTGAACTTGAGAGGAATGCTTCACTCTCTGACAAAATTCTAATAAGTCTGCTCAAAAGCTTGACCCTTTTTGCAAGTCAGAGGAACATTTGAAGTTTAAAAGTTGCCAGATTTGAACTAGCAAGCCTTTTCTGGGGTCCACTTCCTCTTCACAAGAATAGAATGATCTCCAAAGGTAAAACTTAAGCAGGCTGCTGAGCAAAACAAATGACTATTCTTCTCTAAATAAAATATATAAAAAAAAAAAAATCTTTGTTTCATCTTTTTGATTCTGAAAAATCTTTTGGTGGGTCCCAACAATTTTACTAATAAAAGCACTTTAGAACGGGTCTACTCAACATAAGTGATAATTTTTTTTATAAGACATGGCATGTTGAACTTGACGATTGCTAATATTTTGTCAAAGCTTAATAAAATAAAATGATTTTACTTCTAAAATTGATTGGTGATATTACATCTTAGATAATATCTTATTTTGCAAAAAAAAATTTATTGTCACATTCGAGAAAAATGCATACTGTATTTTTCTTTTCTTTCAATCAAAACTGTAGATGGTCCCCATTTTCCTCTGTCATGCCGCCAAAATTCCCTTGATTGGCCCCCACGCCCCATTGTTACCAAATATTTACCAAAAACCATTCAACAACATCTTCATTCAAAATGTGACCTTTAACAAATTACCCACAAGCTGTCTGACATGTGAACTAACCCCTCCCCCAGGGCCATTGCCACCTCATCAATGATTCAATAATTACACGATCATAATAAAAAAATGAGAGAAATGTAAATCAGCTGACACAGGATGCAACTCCTCCTATGTCGTACTCAAAAATCAATTTTTCGAGTAAATTTTCAAGATCCGACCGCACATTATCATCTTCATATTCTAAGATATACACATATAAAAATCAAGTGATTTGAAATTTATTTACTCCATTTTCTTTGGGTTCAAACATTAACGGTTTTTTAACAATAGAACAAAATGGAACGATTAGATCAATGAGTAAACGTATTTCAAATCACTTGATTTTTATATGCGTATATTTTAAAATATGAATATGATAATGTGCGGTCAGATCTTGAAAATTCACTCGGAAAATATGATTTTTGAGTGTGACGTAGGAGGAAGTTGTCTCCTGTGTCAGCTGATTTACATTTCTCTCTAAAAAAATATACATACAAACAGCTAAAAGAACCAATGATCACTCAAATTGACAGTCAAATGCACGTTCAAAACCCTGACTAAATCTTTTCAATTAAACAACTCAAACGAAACCGACCACCGAACCAGACCGGTCGGAACCCGGGTGACCTAAAATGAAGGGAACCGGTCCACACGCCGCGAAATGTACACGTGGCAATCATCCTTCGGCACGATCGTCGGGACGTACGCGATATCGTCGCATCCGTCGGTCCAGCACCGCTTGAAGTCGACGAGGGACACGAAGAGGGCGATGAAGAGCACCAAGTGGTTGATGGCGTAGCGCTGGCCGACGCACTGGTGCGGCCCGGCCCCAAACGCCAGGAAGTTCCTCCTGCAGACACGGTCCTCCTCCCGACCCGGCCCGAACCTGTCGGGGTCGAACCGCTCCGGTTCGCTGAACCCCTGGAACGACGACTCGAACGCCGACGGAAAGACGATCGTGCCCTTGGGGATTGTGTACCACTCCGTCAGCGCGAAGTCCTCGCCGGCGATGTGCGGCACCATCGTCGCAGGGGGCCGGAACCTCACCACCTCGCGCGCCACCTGCTCCGTGTACCTCATCTCCCGAACCTGCTCGGCGGTGATCGGATCCCCGCTCGCCGGTGACCACACCGCGGAAACCTCTCTCCTCACCTTTTCAAGAATTTGGGGTTGTGATTCGAGTAGAGTCACCGCCCAGAGCAGCGACGACGTGGACGCGTCCTGGGCGGCGAAGAGGAAATCGAACAGGTGGCCGCCGATCTCTAGATCGCCGGTATCCGGGTGCGGGTCGCCGCCGGCCACCGCCGCGTCGGCGATCTCGTGGAGCGTCTCCTGCATCCAGAAATCGATGAGGCAAGTCGGGTCCTTTCCCGCCCTCATCTCCCCCTTGCTCTTCGCCACACAAACAGCAAGGGTTCTGATCAGGCGGTCGACGGCGAGCCTCGCCTTTCGAAAAGCGAAGCCGGGGAAATCGAAAGGGATCGCCATCAGCCCCGCATTGAACAGATTGTAATCAAAATCAAACTGCCGCCTCGCCGCTGGCGTCAGGTACGGCCCGACGATCACCGTCTGCGAGGTCTCAAGGTTCATGTCGCGGCACGGGAGCCGGAGCTTGATCGAACGGGCGCCACTGGCGCCGCCGGCCTGCAGCCATTTCTCGAGGTGCGAGACGATGACGCGCTGCTGGACGAGGAGGTAGGCGGAGAGGGCACGCGGGGCGAAGTTGGGGGCGATCCGGCGGCGGAGGTCCTTGTGGGCGTCGCCGAACATGTAGATGAGGTTGTGGTCGCCGAAGAGCTTCTTGCCGAAAGGGTGGCCGATGAGGTGGAAGGCGTCGGGGCGGACATTGGCGAAGATCTTGTGGGAGAGCTCGGTGGACCGCACGAAAATGATGAAGCGGCCGACGAGGAAGTTGGCCGAGAAGCCGACCGTCTTCGCCTGCTCCGCTAAATCGAACCAGAACCTTGTCGGGTTGAGAATCATCGGGACCACGGAACCGACGAAGGGCACGACGAACGTGGGGCCCGGGAGCGGGCCCTTTTTACGCAGGTAAGAAAGTTGCTCAAAAACGAGGACGACGACGACGACGAGGGAGACGAAGAGGGAAGCGAGAAGCGGTAGATCCATTCTTCCAGTGAGAGAGATTTTGGGAAATGAGAGATTGTGTTGTGTACAATATAATTGAAAATTATAGTGGATCTCTTGTAGAGTCATTTTTGCATTAATATTAATGAAAGAAATATGGAGCATTCTTGAGTGAGTCAGCTATTAGGGACTGCTTGGTTGTCGTAACTGACCGTAATTCGTAAATCGTAATTGGTAAAGTCTTTTATAGTTATAAATGAGTTACATGCATTTAAGCTTTATGGTGTTTGGTTGGTAATATAAAATTGTAAGTGAAAAAGTGTATTGTGTTTTACGGTGTTTGGTTGTCGTAATGTGTAAGTCGTAAGTGAAAAAGTTGACCACAAAATTAACTATTTGGTGATTTAAAAAGTTTAATATTGCATATAAATATTAAAAATGTTAAATATTAAAAAAAATTAATATTAACATAAAAAATAATACAAATTTGCATGATCACAAAATTAACTGTAACTGGGATTTAAGTGAGTGGTTATTGGGTTGCAAGTGAGTGGTAATTGGGTTGTGTAAGTCTTTTACGAATTACGGTCCAAACAAACGCCGTAATTGTAACTGACTATCATCTACGAATTACGGACTTTTACGCGAAGCGAAACAAACGGCCCCTAAGTTTATCACCTTCAAGTCAAAGCTGAGAATATTTTTTATTGAAACATTTACCAAGTTGGGTAACGTTAGAGACCAGCCCGAGATTATCTAGAACATGTCACAAGATTTCGTGTTATTTACGGTTTTGGGTCTAGCAAGTTGCCCAACTGAAAACTGAAAAAGTACAAACAAATGCATAAATCAGTATTTATAATATTAGTCTAAAGATTAGGATGTCACCACAATCTTCGTCCAATCTAGAAGAAAAATAAGAAATTTTATGAGTATCTTATTTGGCATTCAAGTCACGATTATTGCATTTTTCAAGGCAAAGGGGAAAAAAAAAAGGAAATCTTGGGTTTGCTTGGTTCTATGCAATAATTAGGTAACAATATAGGGCGTGTTTGGTTGCAAGGAAGTGGACGGAAGTAAGAAAAATGGGGAAATATAATTGCTCACTTTCATATAATTGCTCACTTTCATATCTATTCAAATATCGGAAAAGAAAAATGATAAAACCCATTTTTCTTTTCTCTTTTCCCTTTTCTTTTTACACAATTACTTCCTCACTTTCAGGGTGTTAGAGTTAATTTTGTGGCCATGTAAATCTCATTTGTAATAATTTTTAGCTCAAAATAGTTAATTTTGTGGTCATGTAAATCTCACTTGCATTCTAATTATAATCTAACTTTTATTTTAATATTATTTTGCGATTAACTTTTTCACTTTCACTTTCACGTTACCATCCAAACACCGGAAAAGACATAACATTTTTCAAACCACACTTCCCAACAACATTCAAACACCAGAAAACTCACTAACCAATTTTCAAGTTTCAAAGAACACTATTACTACTTTCTCACTTCCTCACTTACACTCTAACCAAACAGTCTCATTGTTTTAACTGTATGCAGCTTTTATTCATGCAGTTCATTAAACAGGAGAACTAATGTTAAATAGGAGATCAAGTACACTAACTTTTGATGTTTTCTCCTCACATCCTCCAAGTTATGTAACTGTTGCAATTTGGAATTGTAGTAAATATGAATTAAAATAACACATCAATGAGTGCAATCAGACAGCATGCAGCTTCATCCACAGCAAACTTACAGTTCCTGACAAAAAAGGCTGAAATAACATATTAACTAGTACAATCAGACCTGCATGCAACTCCACTTACAACAAATCAAGAGAGTTAAAAGCTTCAAGGTGATGTGTGTTTTGTGATGAAGCAGCCATTTGCCATGTCTTCAAGCTGACAAGTTCACAGTAAATTACAGACAAAGAGAAGGTTTTGGAATTTGTTAGGGTTTTGTCCTCTTGTGTTTTAAATTGCAACATGAACATGTTTGGCTTGCTGTCAGTTTTGACCTTTTCTTTTCAAGCCCCTTTTGCTAGGGCTCCAGTGCTTTCACTGTGTCCTGATGACAGTTCCTCGTTGGAAAGAAAGCTGACATCTCATCAACTCAGAGATTCTCTCCATTGAGAACCGTGGAGTTATTCAAATGAAAGGTTTCAATCTCACCCCAGACTTTTGTCCTGTATCTAGGGTTTTAACCCTCATATACATTGTTACTGTGATTTCTAAAATGCAGGCAATGGCCGGGTCAGAATAAAATAACGGTTCGGGTTCAGATCTGACGATTTTAACACAGAATACGATGCTGACAGCGTCCCAGTCGGTGTCGATGAGCCTCGGGTGGGTCTCGAAGACCAGGCTCTTCTTGTTTTTGTAACTTTATTGTATCCCAAAAAATTGACATATATCGAGCCGATTAAATTCATTTCTCCTCAAAATAAGAATCATACTCTTGTGTCTTAATCACACTTTAAAATAAAAAAAATAAAAAGCACTCAATGCAAGTGTTAATAATCAAAAAAAAAAATTCAAAACCTAATCATTTTTCATAATTGGTGCAATTATTTCTTTCTATTTTACATTCTCAAACTAGTGATTTTCATTCATTTTATTCATGATTAGAAGCCACTTCTGCTATCGTGACTCAAAACAAAGCAATCCAACTCACTGAGCTACAACTGAGTTATCAACTCGCTGAACCTGACTCAACTGAGTTATCAACTCGTCTTCTCTACTTATACTGCCGTACGAGTCATCTGTTCTGGCCAATTCTCACTGTCTCGCCGTCAGCAGCAGCCTCTTCTCTGCTCCGATCTTGACTCCTCAATGTCAACCGATGCGACATCTACATCTTGACGCTATCGACCCGAATCTTTGCACGCCGACAACATCTCCATCTGGGGGGCACAAATCAAGGACCTAGAAGTTATTTTCCGCGAGGGCCGAGCGGAGGGTTGGGGGGTCAGGGTGCGCACGTGCCCCCTGGCTTCGCCACTACATGCACGTCTGACTTTTAAAAACATATTACTGTCTTTTCCCCCTTGTTCACTATAAATATAATCCAAGTAATGCAAGTGAGTAGATCTAATGATAAAGAGATGAGATTGCGTTACGCAGAAAACATTCACATGGAGACATCTTTTATGGGTCCTGTGTAAACTTTTGTACTTTTCCACCTAAAATTACCCAACACCTTCTTTTTTTTTGAATCAGAAGTGAAGGAAACCCATCGGTTCCATCAAAAAGCATCTAATGAAAAGTAGATGCAGATTGAGGCGAAGCTCATAGAGGAATATCCAACATCGTACATCAATTTTTCAAAAGAAAATACATAAAAGTAGAAATTCGGGGGAGAGAGAATTAGAGAGAGAAAAAAAAAATTTACACCCTGAGAGCCCCACAACATAAACACCCTACACAGTATATTATTTGTCTAAACATTAACATCTTTAATCATAAATACATGATGTCAATGGTTATGGTGGCCAGAGTGTTTCGAAATGCTAGCTTGATAGTATAGTCATCAAGGGAAGTCTAACAAGCTATATGCAATTAATTGATTCATAAAACTCGAATTGTTCAGCTCTTGCTTTCTTCTACAGTCTCAACTTGTGATACATGAGGAACCACATTGACATATCTAAATCAACACTGTGTCCTCAGAGAGAAGGATGCAAAAGATTCTACCTATGTGTAGTGAATGTTTCTGAATCTTACATACCTGTGCAAGCAACAAGAAACCCTTCAGTCTTGACCATTTTGGTATAAGACGAGAGCACGAAGATATGGCAACAAGCAGTGTGAGAATGAATATACGAGTTCCATACCGCCTGATGAGGAGCACTTCGCTATCGGAAGAGTCACGACAATCAGTTCACCTCTCTTTCAACCACACGTAGATTTGTATAAATGAAGAGCTGATACTTAGTTCTGGGCAAGCATTGTGTTGATACCAAGGATATGGGATGAAATGCAACTTGCATTCGCATACCTGTGTCAAAAATACAAAGGTTAGTCACGCAGAGATGTTTACTGAGATTTGGTCGAACCCAGAGTGCAATAGACGACGTTCTTTTTGTTTATTAGAATTTACCTACAATAAAGGGGAAGAACCAGTGAAGGTAAAACGAAGAATTAAATTACTCAAACATTTTCCTGTTCAAGATCTAGGCGGAAGTGACTGCCATAAAGTAATATACAGAAGATTTACAAAAACAGGAGAGCAAAAATTAGTCTAAGAGTCCACAAATATAACAAATGCACGGTATTGGGCACAGATTTGCATCATTGTAACATTTCTATATATACCAAGTTTGGAGTACCAAAAATCATAAATTTGAACAGTAAGTTCACTGATTTTATGTACGGACATCTTTTTTTTGAAAGTGCGGAAAATTCCTGAGATCACCTTGAGCGGATACAGGTTGAACGACAAAAACTTATGCACATGCGATCTTATAGTTTTAAAAAAGATTGAAATCATACCTTCAAAATCTAGCTAGATTGATCACGTTAACAATCTTCTTCTGCGAACTGGGAAGTCATCTCGAACACCTCGTGATCTTCTATCATATTCTCAAAGCGCTCACGATTTTCTATCATATTCCCAAAGCGTAAGATCAGATAGAAGGGGGGGCTCCCATCTTCTAATTTCTCCCTCAGCTCTTTTCTGCCGTCTTTTAAAAATTAGAGTTTTCCTTCTTTTTCTTCTTTTATATGATGCATACCTCGACCAAGAGCTATAGGAGGCTTTTTATAGGCTACGATAGGGACCACTAAGAATCAAATAAAGATCAGACTTCTAATGAAATCAGGAAACCCTAATTCAACCCAAATTAGAATTCTTAACAATTCAGTCCACTAAAAAATTGGAATTACACTTCTGCCCTTATCTCAAAATTACTTCCGAGATCCTTATTATTATATGTCTAAAATCTCTCCATGTTAATTTTCGATGTCCATTGATTAAATTAACTTACTTATAACTTTATTTAATCGATATCTTGTCATTGATACCCTACCAGTTAACTTATTTATCATGTCGGATAACTAAATCCGCCTGCAGGGTTTGAAATGCACAAAACTTATAACCTTCTCAAGAGGACATCATAATTCCCTCATACCGGGAAATAAATTCCGTCAATGAATAAAGTCCATCGTACACATTACATTGTCACTCAACTCACTGAAACTATGACTCATAAAAAAAATCTCACTTCTTAATGAATTAAAGTGACAAGTATAATACGCATATGTCCTTTAAGCATTTCAGGATTAAGAGTTTACGCACTCATAATAAGCATGAGGTGTTAATTTTCTAATATAGTCATAGGAAATTATCTCAACTTGGTCTTATCCAATACACATAAAGTACACTAATGCAATAGTTCGAGACATCAAACAATCTCTTATAGGGTTTGTTTGGTTGTCGTAACTGGCCGTAATTCGTAGTTGTAATTGGTAAAGTCTTTTACAATTGTAAATGAGTTACATGTATGTAAATTTTACGGTATTTGCTTGGCAATATAAAATTGTAAAGTGGGAAAGTGTATTGTACTTTACGGTATTTGGTTGTCGTAATGTATAAGTCGTAAGTGAAAAAGTTGACCACAAAATTAACTATTTGGTAATTTTAAAAGTTTTAATTCTGCAAATAAATATTAAAAAAGTTAAATATAAATTTTTTTTAATATTAATATAAAAAAATATTAAAAATTTGTATGACCACAAAATTAACTGTAACTGGGCTGTAAGTGAGTGGTAACTGGGTTGCAAGTGAGTGTTAGTTGAGTTACGTAAGTCTTTTACGAATTACGGTCCAAACAAACGCCGTAGTTGTAACTGGGTAGTAGGTCATTTACGAATTACGGAGTTTTACGCGAAACAAACGGCCCCATAGCCAAGATAGACTATTCCAGAAGATTGCATTACAATCTTACCAATGGTGTGTCCGACTCCATATAAGATTGTGAACCTAACTTATATTCTATAAGGATCTGATGATATGATCTTCTGTGTGTAAGCCGAACTCTATATACCATATCATCTACAATGTAGAACACAAGACACACACATATATATAATACAATCATTTGCCCATACATATTCTCATAAAATGAAAATGATATTATCAGATAATAAATCATATATTGAGTTCTAATAAAAAAAAGCTAAGGCTTTTAGTATATCTCTAACATTTTTTATCTTTTCGGGTGATAAGATAGTTCAGCTTGCACCGGATGCAGCTCCATTCATCTCAGTGCCACCACAAAACCTCAAATCCCTACTAACAAAAGACTGAATGAGAGATTTGATGACAAAACCGACTGTGAGCAGGGTTGAGAGCCAAAATGAGCAGAAGCGGACTCCAACCAGAGATTATAAAGTTAGTCGACAATCAATAGCTGAGGGGCATCACAGAAGACCTAATTCCGCAATTCCAGCTGAAATCAGGCACACATGTCTTAACTGATGGCAATATGCGTCCTTGGTCATAGGGTTCTGCTCTTCAAGCCGAGCTAAGACCAACATATCCCCCAAACAAATCCAAGATGCTCGAAAGGGCATATGCACTTGCAACAATGACCGGTGTTTTCAACCCCCATAGATTGAGATGGTAGTGCAAAGGCAGTGCTCGTCGAGGGGAAGCTTTCAGGGAACGGAAAAAAAACCTGAACGTATTAAATAGAAAAGCATTTCGAGAAGTATATATGATGATATCAGAAATTAACATTCACAAAGCAAGGAAAATTGAAAGACCATGCAAACAAAAAAGCCTCAACTAGGTATAGTAACCAGAATTATGAACGTGATGGGTATTGGGAGTCCAGAATCCTTGGAGCAACTTACATCCCAAAACAAAATAATTTATGTGAACTGCTAACAAATTGACAGCACTATTTTGGAGTCAGCTATAGAGCACTCGTAATATCTTATTACTTTGGCTCATTACTTTGCCATTCATGCTTGGCCTGAAACCAACATTAGAGGACTGAAACCAAAATTCCACAACAAGAGGCAAACATAATATCAGTCCTCTAATAGATTAAACAGGCACTCAAAGCTGTCAATTGACAAGAAAGAACGAACTACAGAGGATTGAAACCAGAAGAAGATGCCAGAGAAGACAGTAACAACAGTTTTCACTCTACAGTCACAATTTCAATGGCTCGTTACTTTGCCATTCATGCTTGGCCTGCTCAACTCACACTTGGCAGGACAAGCCAGGTAGGTAGATGCAGCAAGGACTGCGGCAGCAACAACGGCATCTTTCCAATCACTGCCTAAGATTTTTGTATCACCTTACCATTTGCAATTAGGGCTGGACTTCAGCCCCCTGCCTAAGGGGGCTAGTCGACTTCTGTCTCCCCAACAAAAAATTCTTCATGATAAATAAAATCGCAAAGAACCACTGGGTACATTATACTTGCACTCTCTAAAGGAATCTGTAATCGGGCCCACAGCTCTTCTCCCTTTGTCTTATAGCAAACAAATCTGGCTGGACCTTAACTGCAAACTTGTCATCAAGGGAAAATCCTCTCCCCCTCAAGTTGATTTGGGAAGTTTAGCATGAGTCCCAGGTTCTGCCTGAAAGGGAAGCATAACCATCCAGGTGATTGTTCGAGGTCATGGGCCAGCTGGCATGTCGAGTTTACTGTTCGCTTGCGACGCTCCTGATGCAGTGAGACATGTGTCACGATCTTGACGAGGGTCAAAATCTAGAAAGATGGCTTCAGAATTTGCATCTACATCAAGCCAATGCAAAAAATGTGCACCAGAGGCAAATCGTGGATGAGTAATTATGCACCAGAGGCAAATCGTAAAGTCAAACGGATAGAGTAATTATTAGTTTGGTTAGGGTCAATTTTCCAATTTTGGTCTTATCTTTAGGTGTTAGTAATAGGAGGTGTCAGGTGCAATTTAGAAGATTAGATCCGGCAGAATATTTGAAGTAGCTCCTAACAGTTTTATTTAAAGTTAGGAGATAAAAGGGGAAGAAATTATCCAATTTATCACATCTTATTAACAACAGATTCTATGCAAGCTCCACACAGAACCCTCTCTTGGGATTCCTGTTGAGAGAATAAGATGGACACGTACATCACTTTTAACAGGTTAGATGATCAGTCGCACTTTTGGAAGACAAATAGATGGTAAGCATTTTTATATACTATTTTATGGTTCCTTTTTTGCTTCAGTGGTAGCTACATCTAATTTCTTCTAATACTTTATGATTGTGAAGCTATAATAATGACAATGCAAAATGAATGCAAGAAAAATTGATGGAAGATTGAGATCTATCTCTAATCATTAGTCTTCCTATGTTCTTCTATATGTTTTTGATTTCATTTCCAAAATTCTCAAAATTCTGATCAGCAACTTATGTTCCTCTAGAACCCTAACTTTCTCCTGTCCAACAGTTCCAACTTCTCCTCTGTTGTTAATCTAAACCCCAGAATGCATCAATTTGAAATCCAACTACCTCCACAAGATTTGAAACCAAGAAATTATTAGGATAGCAAATGGCACCAACTGCTATATTAGGCTATCTGCGATCATTATCCAACATAACTCACAAGTTAATATAAACCATAAATTGCGTTACAGTTTAGCTCAGAATAGATGCTATATTAGTTAATAGGTCGCCTAATGAATGTTTTCTTTTTCTGACCTAATCTGTATTCTAGCTCAAGGGTGCGATGTAATGAAACACATAATAATATTCACTTTCCATCTAATTGCCCCTAGTTTAATTTTCCCTTCTCCATCCTCTCTCTTTCCCTTCTATTTCATTCTTATTCTGGTACATATTTATCTTCATCCTGCTGCCACTAAAATTCTTTCACATTTTTCTTCTTTTATAGATCCATATTTTGTTTATCTTTCCGTTTCATCTTTTGTCCTCATATTGTTATATCTTATCTTCTTCTTCTTCCACTGATTTCTTTCTTGCATTGCTTCTTCTTTCTTCACTTTTCGTCATCAATTGATGGGCAAAAGGCTACAGTTCAAATTATGTAGGCTCCAGAACCCAAGTATGTGCCCTCATCCATTTTGAGTATAAGGTGCTCCAGTCCATGATTTTGGACCTGTCATCCGAAAGCACTAAGCATTAAGTTTTTATAACTTAACTGGCTCTAAGACATAGCAATTGTTAACATTAATATAACTAATAAAATGTAGCCACCCACCAATCAACGCCATCTAAATTTGCTTTGCAGACTTGGCGGTTACATGACAGCACATCAGTGGCGCCTTCCTGGCTGTCCTCTGCTAATAAGCCAGAATCAGCAATACGGCTAAAAGCATTATGCTGAAGCACGAGTCTGAGCTGATGTTACCATCCGTTAATAAACCCGCCCATTTGGCTAGCTAGCTGTCCTTTAACTTTTAAGAGATACTGCTGAACAATATTCTTGAAGATTCTAATATTACAATCCACCAAAAGAATAAAGCTCAAGTAGCATGATGTTAAAGTTCTCATGACAGCAGGTGCTACTCAGAGGAACAAAAAGAATTCTTCGATCGTCATACCAGATGCCCGCGTGCGTGCTGTGCGCGCGCGTGCGCGCCTTTAAAGAGTGCACTATCAGTAACGCCTTGAGGTAAAACCTTTACAAAAAGTTGGAAAATAAAACCAATATCTCAACACTCATAACATGTATTAGAGTGCCAGTTAAAACTAATGGTGCATTTGGGTGTACAGATAAATTGCAAAAAATCTGATTTTCTTTTTGTTAAAAAAAAAAATAGCCAACAAGTAACTTAAAGCAAGTGCTTGGAACAGGATGAAAGATTCCCAAAATTTCCTAAAATCAATACAATGTCTATTTTAAAGCGAGTGGTAGGATATTCCTAAATCACGACACCAAAAATCTACTCTCAGTAGGAAATTTCAAATGTACCATTTTTCTTCATATTATACTATCCACAATTTTAAGCCTACACCTTCAACAACGAAGCAGCAAGCAAATAAAAATAGCGGCAATTAGTGAAAACTCCTAATGTATACCTGATTCTCACTATTCCCTCGTAATGTTCAATTTGCATCACTTAAGCCCCTTTCGTTTTTAAGTTCCCCTACTTTGTTATATTTGAATTATGTAATGACCATTGTACCATTTTATTATAAAGAGGGGTTCACTAGTGTTTGGTACTCAATATTTCGATTGGATTTGGGGATTTTCATTCCAAAAGGAGGAAAGAGGGGATCATTATGAATTGGGGGTTGAGATTAGTGCATTGGTGCATAAGGATGTCAATTCTTGTGGTAGGGCTTGGTGGTCGCCAATGTTATGGCTATATGACCGATCATATATTGTTAGAGTTTCATGTTAAAGTAAAATTATGAACCCTAATCACTCTTTTCATGTGAAAATTGTGAAAGTTGTTGATATTTGTCAATCAACATAGTCACAAAATCTCTCTGCTTAAGATGCATCAGATAATTAGATTTCCTTGAATCTAGTACTACATCTAAAACAAAAATTACAACAAAGAGTTAGTAGAATCAAGGGGAGTAAATAGAAGAGATATAGGCAATTAAATTATAATTAATGAAAAATAATTTACTTTGACGAGTAAGCGCGCGTGTTGAAATTAGCATGGAGATTGTTGGTTGAGGTCACGTGGGTTGTTATATAAGCTATTGGGCTATTAGATCCTCTACCCAATAGTCCATACCCGTATCTTGCATCTATATATCTATCTGGTGATTGTTCTCTGATTAAATCAGTCAAGTTGGTGTTTATTATGTTTTTACATGGTAGTAGAGCACAAACCTTAACCCTATCCCTAGTCGGCATCTCTTCCCCTTCCTCTCTTATTCTCCACACACCACCGCCACCTCCCAACAGCCTCACCGAGCACTCCAAAGGCCTCCTCAGGTCTAGCCGAAGCCCCCAAAGGACTCTCCAGGCCCTCACGCCGCCTCCAAAGGCTTCCATGGGCCTCATCGCCGCCTCCTGGGTTGTTCCCGAGCCCTGCGCCGCCGCCTAATCCTTCTGCAGCATCCAGGGGACTCGCCTAGCATCGGAACTGCTCCTTGAAGCTCCAGAAGCGTTTTCCCTTGGTGCCTATGGCCAGATTTGGTCAAAAGTGATCAGATCTGGTCTGTTTCCTGCTGAAAAATCAGCTTTTTGAATCTGATCTGGCTGGTTTCATGCTGCAAAATTATTTCCTTGATGTACCCTGATTGTCCGTGTTGAACTGTTTCATGGTCCCATCTGGCTGATTTGGTAACTGAATCAATCTCCTTCTGAACTATTGATTGCTTCTCTAACTCCTACTAGTTGTCGTCTGGTATTTTATCTGACTGGTTACGATGTCTGAAGATACGAGCTCCTCCTCTACCCTAATTACTTCACCTGCTGTCGGAATGTTTGGTCCCAAGACTATTTTGGAAACTACATTAAAATTAAATGGATCGAACTACTTGTTATGGGCACAAACGTTCCACATATTCATCAGTGCCCAGAACAAGTTAGCTCATCTCTTTCAACCTCCACCTGCTGATATTGATTCTACTTATGAAACTTGATTTTCTGGTGATTATTGTGTGATGACTTGGCTCCTCAACAGCTTGAAAGAAAAGATTAGTGGTAGTGTCATGTACTTAACTACTGCTAAAGAGATGTGGAATACCCTGAAGGTGATGTATGGTAATGAGAAGAATCTTTCAAAGGTGTTTGAGATCTATGAGCGTTTGTTTGATTTCAAACAAGGAGATAAATATGTGCCTGAATTCTACGAAGAACTCAAAAGTCTGATCGATGAATTGGAGATGCATCAACATGTTGTTACTGATGCAGTGACACTACGAGGAGATCATCAGGATCTCGTAGTGTCGAATTTTCTATCTGGCTTGAGTCTTCCACTACGTCCCAGGTATAGGGTCAGATACTGAGAGGAGATGGTATTCTCACATTGACTGTCACTTTCTCCAGAGTTATGTGGGTATTTACTGGAGCTGATGTTTCTCCTGCCCCATCTGTTGAGCAATCTGCCATGGTTTTTGGACGTAGCAGAGGTCGTGGCCGCGACCGTGATTTTGGAGGAGAACGTGGCTCATTTGGAGGTGGGCGAGGTTCCTATGGTGGCAGACAAAGTGGCTTGGATAAGGGGCCCCGACAGTGTAAGCATTACGAAAGAAACAGCTAAATCTCTGAGAAGTGCTAGAAAAAGTTTGGTCGCCCTGAATAGGCAGAGCTAGTTGATGTTGACACTCTTCCCCTGGCGATACTACTAATACTCATGCTCCCTCAGGTGCTCAATCAAGCACTTCTGGCTTTTTAATTGTTGTTCTATCACAGAAGGAATATGATAAACTACGTCAACTCGCGTTATCTCAGACCAATCATTCAGCGACTCATACATCATCTTCAGGCATGAATGCCTATATTGCATTTCCTCAAAAGCCTTGAATTCTATACTCAGGAGCCTCATCCCACATGACATGTATTAAGCAAAAGTTTGCTTCCTTAAATCTTTCAAATATTTCCTTCTATTAATATTCCTGACGGTACCAAGTCACATATATTAGGCAATGAGATAGTTCAGGCCACTCCATTTTTCACCTTAACTGATATCTTATATGTTCCTAAATTTCCTGTTAGCTTATTGTCCATTAGTCAGTTTATCAAATATAATAATTGCAAAATAACTATTTTTCAAGGTTTAAAAACTCGGTCATTCTAGTTCCGACTCAGAACAGGAACGGCCTTTTCTGTTCCGAGACCGATCCACGAGTCAACTTATTGCATTGTTTTGCTTGACTCGCGGCCGACTCGGCCGAGTCACCCAAGTCGAGGCCGAGTTGGCCCCGAGTCAAGCCAAAATTTATAATTAATTTCATATAATTTATTTTTTTAATAGAAAGGTAGAGCTAATCTTTACTTTTGTGAAAAGAGTAGTTAATTTAAATTTAATTAATTTCATATAATTTACTAAATTATGCATTTATTTTGATATTTTAATACTGTGACGCATGTATTATGCATTATCTTCATGTTTAGTGTGCTAGATGATATGTTTGAACATATTATACGTCAATTTTGATGTCTATATTTTTTAAAATTTGTCGTGATTTTTTCAAAAAAATTTAGCCCTTTTTGTGTTGTTTCATGTGTCTTGCCCGAGTCGGGGTCATGACTCCGCGACTGATGTGGAACGATACCCTCCGAGTTGGCGACTGAGATCGCGACTTTAAACTATGTTGTTTTCCTTCACATCGTGTTTTTCATGACCTGTTGACTGGGAGGAGGATTGGCTCGGGCATGAAAAAAGAGGCACGTACTATTTGGATGACCGAGTGACTCCTACTGTCTTAGTTGTAAATCAGCCTAATCCGGTTCTACTCTGACATTTGTGTCTAGGTCATCCATCAGTACAAAAGCTTCGGTCTATAATTTCTATCGAGTCTTTAGTTTCTACTTTAGGTTGTGAGTTTTGTGAATTAGGTAAGCATCATCGTGCTACCTATCAGAGTCGAGTCAATAACCGCAGTTGTTCTGCGTTTGAGTTAGTCCACTCAGATGTTTGGATCCTAGTCGTGTGCCTTTACTTAAAGGCTTTAGATGTTTTCTCATTTTTGTTGATGGCTTCTCTCACATGACTTGACTATATTTATTAAAAGAGGTCTGAAGTCTCTGTTGTTACTGAAATTTGTTTATTGAAATAAAAAGTCAGTTTTCTACTTCTATTGGTGTTCTTCGCACGGATAATGCTCTGGAATTTATGAAAAATGACATGTTTACTTTTGTTCTAAGAATGAAATCATTCATCAAACCTCTTACTCTTATACATCCCAACAAAATAGCGTTATTGAGCACAAACATCAATATATCCTAGATGATACATATAGAGGGTAAATTCCTTCGGGAAATTTACCTACACTCAATTTGTAAGAGAAAAAATGAAGCAATGTAAACACCAGAGAATTTACGTAAAAACCTGCAGAGGGAAAAAACCACGGTGCCAAGAGAGATTCCACTAAATCAAAGAGATTACAATGAGTTCTCAGCACTCTGTTACATATTCAATTCGATGAGGTTCGACTCCTTCATTTGATGGAGGTCCAAGTGTATAAATACCCTGCACGTCGTAACCAAAAGTGCGGATATTACGAATCTCCAGAACAACAAGATTTGCACATTGGGGTTTCTTCATCATAATTGCTCGGATTATGCCCGTGATTATTGAGAGTGATTTCTACTGTCACATGTAACCTTTTGTGCTAGAACAAGGGCTGTTGCAACGTTCAAAATGTGAGATAATCTGGCAGAGTAACCAACTCCGTGAATTAAGGGAGTCCCGCTTGCATAATTGAAGGTGAAAAATCAATGAGGTCGGTTGATGTAGATGTCTCACTTGGAGTGAAAGGAGTGGCCTCGGGAACGGCTGGGTAGTGCTCGACACTGTTTTAAATCTCGGCCGATATACCGGTATATCGGCCGAGATACCATTATTGTATCCAAAATGATACGATAAATATAAAATTTTACCAGATATCATTTTAGACCGATATGTGCCGATATATCACCACATAGCTGATATATCGACCAATATCCGAAATGAAAATATTTGATATATCGCCATGTGACGCGTTTGAGGAGCTTCTATAAACGCATTTGAGGAGCTTCTATAAAAAATAAGTATCCCTTATGAATCTATGACCCTAAACTTGATTTAAGTAATTTTATATGATTTATGTAGGCAATCATATGTATATTCTTCATTCGGTATGACGTCTGGTATTTAATATCATATCGCGATATATCACCCGATATCTGATATCCGGTATATAATTTTATCGACTGATATATCGCTGATATCCGATATTTAAAACACTGGTGCTCGAGAAGGTGATCAGCTGGCTTGTCTTGTCTGTTTCGGGCGGTCCTGATAAGGGGAACACGTGTTGTGATCCTAGTGCATACAGACAGCCCTTCGACCTTCGAGTTCCAGAGAGGGGAGAAAATTGATCTGTCTGATTTGAGAAATCGTGGCCATGGTTCGAAGACTCGGCCGAGTCGGATATGACTAGGCCGAGTCGTATCCGTCTCAGCACCTGCCGAGAAAAGTCCGATACCGGAATCGCATCTTTGGGCGGTATCGACCCGACTCGGGGACGACTCGGCTGAATCGGCCGAGTCCCGAGATGACTCAGGACGACTCGGTCGAATCGGCCGAGTCATCGCCGAGTCAGGCCCGAGTCGCGCCGAATGTTCTCCTCCTGCTCAAGACCAGTTAAAAGAGAGACCTACCAGTGAACCCCCGCCGCCTTCGCCGTGAGCTACCGCCTTTGCCGTGAGAGGGAGAGAGTGAGGGAGATCGGGTCAAGGGACAGAGAGGGAGAGCGAGAGAGGAGAGAAAGGGAGAGATCAAGAGGGAGATAGCCAGAGAGAGGGAGAGCGAGAAAGGAGAGAGAAGAGAAATCGGGAGAGCGAGAGCGAAGAGAAAGGGAGAGATCAAGAGAGTGATGGTGAGGGATAGAGAGCTATAGAGGGAGAGCGGTGAGGAGAGAGAGGAAGAGATCGAGAGAGTGAGAGATCGGGTAAGGGAAAGAGAGCCAGAGAGTTCTTTTTAGGTTTTCTCATATTTACCCCTCAAATCTTATATTTCTAAATTTACCCCACAAATCATCATAATTCACCAATTACCCCCTCAAAACAAGTACCTCCTAAAAATAAGTTTGTTTTGGACATATGATACATGATTTTGATATCTACTTTTTTTGCGATTTGTCGTGATTTTTTCAGAATTTTTTGAGCTTTCTATGTAGTGTTTTGCGCGTATCGCCTGAGACCGATTCGAATCACCGAGACCGATCCGTCTCAGTGTCCACCGAGTCGGTGGTCGAGACCATGACTTTGAACCATGATCGTGACATCCTTTGTACTTTGAAGAACAGTTGAGATGCATTTCCGTACCTTGAGCTTTTTTGGAAGTTAAAGTGGGTGAGAACAATAGGATCACGCCTGTGCATAGCGTTCCCCGACAGGCAATTTTTGTTTACTTCAGCATTGATATTTATTCGGCAGGTTTCAATGAGTAGGTGTGAGTTACCTGCATTTTCTTTCAAAAAAGCAAACAAAAATAGATGATAGATCTTGTATTACTCTTGTTAGATGTAACTAAGTGTGTATTTAAATGAATGTAATCAGAAAGCTTTATAATAAAAGCATTAATGTTTGAATAGAAATATTGTTTGTATACTACCTGATTTGTTTTACCATGACTTCCGTTTGGAATTGGATATCTGCTCGGAGAGTTTGTTTTGACTCTGAGGTGTTTGGTACTGGCTCGGCATGTAATTCCCGAGTGGATGTTAGTCCCACAAAAACACCTGTAAAATTTTGCCCCCTAGTGGAGAAAATTCTAACTGCGGGGTTGAGCCACGACTGATCTTTGAAGGTGTTGAAGACTTCGTTGGTCGGGAGCTTCAACGGAGTGAAGCATTCAATCGATTTGTAGCTTCGGAGTGGACTTGGTAGGAGGATAGGGAGCACCTGCTTATTGTAAGTTACCCCTGGTGCTGGTCTTGAGTGTGATCGAAAGTTTCATAAGTGAACTTCGACTTTCCTCTACCATCGCTTGGTTTCGCGGAGTGATTGGAGGAAGCCTTCATCGCCTCTTAACTTGATGTAAGATTGAGCTCGGGAAAGGACCTCGCTCATCTTGATGACATGCTTCAGGTGTTTATACTGGGGGAGTGTGACCTGCAACCTACTAATGAATGCGAGTGCGGAGACCTTCTCACCATAGTTGGAGATTTTAGTCAACTGGCTCTGGAAGAAGATGTATGACTTGAAGTTGTCTCCTGGCCTCATCTTGACGGAGAATACGTGATGGTTGTTTCTCTTGGCTTCTTGGTGATAGGCGTACTGTGTGAGAAAGGACTCGGTGACCACTGAGAAGTTGTGGAGAAAGCGCAGTGGCAGGTAGTAGAACCAATCTGATGTCGCGTCCTTCAGGCTGGATGGAAAGGTGAGACACAAAAACGAATCATTACAGGAGTATATCACTATTTTGTCTCGAAAGTGTCGAATGTGCTGAATCGGATCGCTCACTCTGGAGTATCTGTTGAAGGTGGGAGTCGAGAATTTCCTCGAGAATTCACTCCTAGATATATTTGAAGAGAGGAGAGTCGTGGATGTGAGTAGCTGGCTGGATAAGGTGTTGAGGCAGCTTGGCCTCCATGATCCGTTTCTAGATCAGCTCGTCGAGGGCATGAAAACTCGGGGATCTGTTCGTCTCGAGGTCGCCCTTTGTTTACGTAGAGTTGTTCTAGATGGCTGTGACTTGGGTCTGGAGCTGTTGGTTGGGTAGTTTTATCTCCTCTTGTTCTCGAATGATGTTCTCACGATCGAGCGCCATGTGTTCCCGCTCACGATCAGATTGCAGTTCTTGCTCCTTCATTTTTCTCTCATCTCGTAGAGTATCTAAAGGAGTTTGTCTTTTCGTTGTTGAGACCGTTGGACATCGGCGGAAAGTTCCTGCAGTGAGATGGAGTTGGTGTCATTGGTCTGCAATTGATTGCTAGTTAGTAGGGACGCCTTGCCCCCGGTGGTTGCAGTTGCTGTGACCTTCCCTTTGAAAGTTGCACCGTTTGTGATTCGCTTTCGTGAGGCCACGTTGATCTGAAAGACGATATTTTAGGAAGGTTGTTGGAGAGATATCTTGAGTATAGGGACTCAGCTCTCAATGAAAACATAAAAAATGTAGAGGGTAAATTTCTCAAGAGAATTTATCTACACTCAATTTGTAAGAGAAAAAATGGAGCAACGCAAACACTAAAGAATTTACGTGAAAAAACACGGTGCCAAGAGAGAGATTTCATTAAATCAAAGAAATTATAAAGAGTTCTTTGCACTCTGTTATAGATTCAATTCTCTAGAATTCGATTCTCCTTCATTTGACAGAGGTCCAAGTGTATAAATATCCTACTCGTCTAACCAAACGGGCGAATATTACGAATCTACATAACAGCAAGATTTGTACATTGGATTTCTTCATCATAATTGCCCAGATTATACTCGTGATTATTGGGAGCAATTTCTGCTGCCATCTGTAACCGTCCGCGTTAGAATAGGGGTTGTTACAACGTTCAAAACGTGAGATGATTTGGCGGCGTAACTGACTCTGTGAATTAAGGGAGACCCGCTTACTGAATTGAATGTGAAAATTAATGAGGTCAGTTGTTGTAGATGTCTCGCTCGGAGCGGGAAGAGTGGCCTCAGGAACGATTGGGTGGTGCTTGAGAAGGTGATCTGCTAGCATGTCTTGTCGTCTATTTCGGGCAGTCCTGATGAGGTGGGACACATGTCGTGATCCTAGTGCAGATTAGAATCCAACCGCTACACATATTCATGTTCCCAAGTATTTGTTGTCTAATGTTGTGTTAAGTGTGTGTCATTTGATTAATAGGATGCATTCATCTATTCTTAATGGTCAAGTACTATTTTCTTGTCTCTATTTGAACAAAAGCGTCTTTTTGTGACTCCTCGTGTTTTTGGATGTACCTGTTTTGTTCAGAACTTGCCTCCTAGTTTGGATAAATTGTCTCCTCAGTCTATCAAATGTGTTTTTGTTAGATATTTTAGAGCCCAAAAAAGGGTACAAGTGCTACAGTCCTTCCACCAAGAAGTATTTTGTGTCTGCAGATGTCATGTTTTTCAAGTCTTCCATATTTCTCTCCACAAAGTCCAACTATTGCATCGGAGTTTATTCCTCTTCTATCGTTTGTTTCCTTGCCTGCACTTGCTCCTAATGTCTCCTCAGGAGTGCCATCGGTAAACACTACAGAGCAACCTGCACCAAAACCTGTTTGGGATTTCAGATACTTCTACACTGGCCGCAAATAAAGTACCTGCCTCAGACCCAGCTCTGGCCGACTCTTCTCTAGTGGAAGGTCCACTTCCCCATCTGCTTCTTCTGATCTTGATGTTCTTATTGCCCTCCGTAAAGGTAAACGGTCATACACTGATTATCCTATTTCTCGTTATATTTCCTATAATCGGCTTACTCCCTCTTTTTGCTAGTTTTCCACGTCTTTATCTTCTGTTTTTATTCCTAGGTCTTTTGATGAGGCAATATTGGTACCATCCTGGAAACAGGCTATGGATGAGGAAATGACCTTGTTTTAAATACCGGTCGAGTCGGCCGAGGTATCGTCTTATATCTCTTTTTTTTGCCTGCTGCCGATATGATATGGGGAAATCGTCCGCCATATCGTTTGCAGCAAAAAACGGCTGATATTTGAAATATTGGCCGATAAGTCGCCCGATATCGGCCAATAAATTGCCTAATATATCACCCGATATGACATCTTATTTATTGCAGGATTGCGTGCAAATTTACATTATTTTTTACTATCTTTGCATGATATCACATCATTTTTATTAGGTAGATGATATCTATGACACTAAACTAACTTTTAGATATCAATATTTCATTATATATAGTGTGTGATATGAACGCCTGATATGCGCACATATCCACGATATCTCTCCCGACATTCGATATCTGATATGAAAAACCCTCATCCGATACGATCCCGATATCCGATATTTAGAACCTTGGGAAATGGATGCACTTGTCTCGAGGAACGTAGGACTTGGTCTCTCCTCCCAACGGCGCAGTGGTTGTTGATTATCGTTGGGTCTATACCTTAAAGTATCGGCCAAATGGATCTGTGGATCTATGCAAGGCCAGATGTGTTGCTAAGGGCTACACACAGACCTATGGTGTGGATAATTTTGAGACCTCTCTAATTGCTCGTCTTAATTCCATTTGAATTATGTTCTCTTTGGTTGTTAATATGGAGTGGCCCTTATTCCAACTGGATATCAAAAACAAATTTCTTTATGGAGACTTACAGGAGGAGGTTTATATGGAGCAACCTCCTGGGTATGTTGCTCAAGGGGAGAATAAAGGTTGCAGACTCAGGAAGGCCATTTATGACCTCAAACAGAGTCCAAGGGCATGATTTGAGAAGTTTAGTCTGATTCTCTCTGGTATTGGCTTTGCACACTTTCATTCTGATCACTCAGTCTTTGTTCATCGTACTAAGCTTGGCTCAGTGATTCTGACAGTATGTGTTGATGATATTTTGCTGACTGAGAGTGACTCTGCTAACTTAGCAAAAATAAAGGAGTATCTCAAGCATCATTTTGTAACGAAGAATATGGGGGAAGCCAAAATATTTCCTTGAGATTGAAGTTGCCTCTCAAAAATATGGGTTACTTCTGTCTCAGAGGAAGTATGCACTTGATCTTCTTGAGGAAACTGGCTTTTTGGGTTATAAACCTGCTAGCACTCCAATGGAATCCAATATGAATTTATAGTGTGACGGTAGTCATCCTCTTGATGACTCAGGACAATATAGAAGGTTGATTGGGAAGTTGATCTACTTGACAGTTATTAGGCCTGATATAATCTTTGCAGTTGGAGTACTGAACAGGTTTATGCATCAGCTCAGAAAAGTTCCTTGAACTGATGCTCTGAGGATTCTTGCCTATATCAAAAGCTCTCCTAGAAAAGTTTAATGTACAAGAAGCATGAATATATTTGCATCTTTAACCATTCTGACTCACGTTATGCTGGTGATAAGGAAGATAGAAATTTACTACTGGATATTGTACATTTGTTGGAGGGAATCTTGTGACTTGAAGGAGCAAGAAACAAGATGTCTCTCCATTCAGTGCAGAAGCGAGTATAGAGTTATGGCTCATAAAGAATTTGTTATTAGGACTTAAATTTCGACAATCTGGACCTATGCCTATATTCTGTGATAATCAATCTGTTATCTACATTATACAGAATCATATGTTTTTATAAGAGGACTAAGCATATAGACGTTGATTGTCATCTGATCAGAAATGCGTGAACCAGTGTTCTAAAAAGCGTTTTACTCGGCCGCTTAAACGGGCGTTTAATCGGTTTCGGCACAAAACCGATTCGTTTTCAAAGAAAACGCTTCAGTTACTCGGTCAAGCGCTTAATGCGCTTAAGCACCGATTAATCGGTTAATCGGTTTTAGGAAAACGGTCGTTTAATTGAAACCCGCATGCGAACCCGACCCGATACGTTACTTACCCGAACCCGACCCAATTTTTCTCCTCAAAATGCATTTTGGGAATTAGGGTTAACCTAATCCCTCAAATTCGATCGCGTCTCTCTCTCATTTGCGCGAAGCCTCCCACGGTCACACCCCTTCACGGCGACGACGGCGACGAAGGCCTCCTCCTTTCACAGCGACGCGACGACGGCCTCCTCCCCCTGCGGCGACACCCCCCTCGTCGAAATACTCCCGACGACGGCCTCCTCCTTTCACAGCGACCTGCGACGACCCCTGCGACCTGCGACGACCTCCTCTCCCCTGCGACCTGCGACGACGACCTCTCCCCTGCGACCTGCGACGACCCCTGCGACCTGCGACGACCCCTGCGACCTGCGACGACCTCCTCTCCCCTGCGACCTGCGACGACGACCTCTCCCCTGCGACCTGCGACGACCCCTGCGACCTGCGACGACGACCTCTCCCCTGCGACCTGCGACCACGACCTCTCCCCTGCGACCTGCGACCACGACCTCTCCCCTGCGACGACGACTGCGACGACGACCTGCGACCACAACCTCTCCCCTGCGACGACGACCTCTCCCCCTCTCCACCAGCGACGACGCCCCCTGCTGCTACCTCTCCTCAGCGGCGAATAACTTCTACGGCGAAATTCCTTGCAGAGTTCTCCCTCTGCGAGACGTATACCCCCGGTCAGCTCTCTCTCTCTCTCTCTCTAACTGCGGTATTTGATTATATTTTTTTAATCTCTTTCAGACTTTCTCTAACATTTGATTCTGATTTAGGTTGCTCGGTTGTTCCCAGTTACGAGATATTTTGATAAGCAGAAGCTAAATACAAGAGGAATTGTGAAGGTTGATCTCTCATCTTCTTTTTTCCCTTTTTTTGGGTTAATTTTGTGCAAAAATGTGATATTTTTTTTTATAATTTTTGCTTTTTTAGTTGCTGTGCGGCTGCTTTCTTAGTTGTTCATTAATTTTTTGTTAGTTGTTGATTAATTTTGATTTAATGAAATGATAACGTGTAGATTCTGAAATGATAAATTAGTGTAGATTATGATTTTAATTTCCAGTGGATTGATTTATATAGATTGAGAAAATGAGATTAATGTAAGTGTTATTTTTGTGCTTTAATTTTGTAGACAATGTCCCTGCTTTGAAAATAAACAGTTTACTAATTTAGTATTTCTTTTAGAGAATGTCCACACTTTAATTTAATATATCCTTTTTTAAATCAAGAACTGTTACGAGTTAAAATATCATTTTTTAAATTCGAGAACTATTATGAGCCACAATATATCATTTTTGTTGTGACTAGTGGTCACTAGAAGAGTGAAGTACTGCATACTGAGAGCTTGTCATTAAATTTGTTGTTTGCACATGTTCACGCTTCACACATGACAAAGTTAATTACATATCCAGTCTTTGACAATATCATTACATATACATGCTTTTACAATATGTAGATTTTTTTTGGAAGTAGCACAAGACAAAATTGAGTTGGTTTTTTCCTTGCCAAAGTCCTGCAACAAATACAAAAATTCAATTAGTGAAATAATAATAGAATGAATAAAAATGCACAAAATAAGCCATATAATGCACAAAAATGATAATATGTGTAGAATGAATAAAATTTCAATTATTTCAATTATTTTATGTTATTATCTTGATGTGTTTGATTTTTTAATTTTGTGTTGTGTGAATGAATTTGGATATAGGAACATGTCTTCTTCGGCATCCAATGCAAGTGTCAGTGTTAGTGGCTCACGTTCAAGTGGGCAACCAAGTGCATCAAGTGAAGATATTCCACCGAAGCCATCGGGCTCTACTGATATTGGGTGGAATTATGGAAAACTTGTTAAGAAAAATTCTTATAATGAAGTGAAGTGCAATAAATGTCACAAAATTGTCAAAGGAGGAATTTACAGGTTTAAGCAACATGTTGCTGGGATAGGAGGGGATGTTAAAGCTTGTGTGATGCAGACTGATGAGGATAGAAAGATAGTTAGGGAATTTTTGTCTGGACCCCAGAAGAAGAAAGTGGAAAAGAAGAAGGCTGAGAATGAACTCCGAGAAGAGGTGCGCATTTCAGAAGAAAGAGAGTCCATGGATTCAGAACTCGTCGGCGAAAAGAGGCCTCGTGTAGTTGGTCCATTAAACACGGTCGTGGCTAGTGGAAAGTGGAAGCAAACATCAATCAATGAAGCCGAGAAGAGAAAATACAAGGAGTTGGCTCATGATCATTGTGCCATGTGGGCTTATGCTAAAGGCATTCCTTTTAATGCCTTTGATGATGAAGAATTTGATTTATTTTGCGAGTGTGTTGGTCACCATGGACCTGGGTACAAGGGACCAAGCCAGTACCAGTTTAGAGTGCCTCTTTTAAATAAGGCATACAAGAAGATTGATGAAGAGATGGATAAAACTAAAGAATTATGGGATGAATATGGGTGCAGCGTCCTAACTGATGGGTGGACAGACAGGAAACACAGGAGTGTGATGAACTTGTGTGTTCATTGCAAGACAGGCACACATTTTCTTAAGTCTATTGAAGACTCGTGCAATGCACACACAGGAGAGTATATATTCAATTGGGTGGAAAAGTGTATTCAGGAGGTTGGAGAAAATCGTGTGCTACAAGTGGTAACAGATAACCATTCTTCTAATATGGCAGCGAAGAACATATTGAAGATTAGCCGACCTAATATTTTTTGGAGTAGTTGTGCAGCCCACACAATTGATCTTATGTTGGAGGCTATTGGAAAGCTTCCAAAGTATAAGTTGGTGATTGAGAAGGCTAGATCGCTTACGGTCTTTCTTTATGCACATCATAGCACTCTCGCATTGATGCGTGAATTCACCAATAGGAGGGATCTTGTTCGGCCGGGGATCACTAGATTTGCCACCACCTTTCTTAGTTTGAGTTGTCTTGTGGATAAGAAGTCACAGTTGGCTGCGATGGTGTCTTCAACCAAATGGGATGATAACAGGTGGTCGAAGACAGAGAAGGGGAGAGTGACAAAGGCTACAATATATTCTGATATCTTTTGGACCAATGCAAGGGAGCTTTTAAAGATGTATACTCCTCTTTTCAAATTGTTAAGGATTGTCGATGCTGATCGAAGACCCTCCATGGGTTTTGTGTATGGTATGCTTGAAGATGCCAAGAATGAAGTTCAAGCTGCTTGCAATAGGAAAGAGACTACCTATCGGCCAATAATTGATATAATTGAGAAAGAATCTAGAGGAAGACTTGATAGTGCACTTCATTTGGCTGCCTACTACTTGAATCCCTATTATTATTATAGGGATAGGGCAATCCAAGATAATTCACGTGTGATTACCGCACTTATGAGTTGTATTAGTGTGTTTTACCAAGATGAGGACATTCAGGATAAAATTGGATCAAGTGAGCTCCTTTCTTACAAGATGAAGGAGGGACTTATGGGAAGTGGAATGGCAGAAAGGTACCACAAGGGTTTTAATGGCACAGACAATTTTGATCCAGGTAATCTTGATGTTTAAAATCACTAATCATGTTTTTAAATTGCTAAGTTACTAAGTAACTAAAATAGTGTGAAATATTTTATTAACAGCACATTGGTGGAGTTTTTATGGAGGAGATGTACCCTACCTTCGAAAGATGGCAATCAAGATTCTAAGCTTGACTAGTAGCTCATCAGGATGCGAGAGAAATTTCAGTGTGTTTGAGGGGGTAAATATATTAAGATTAAAATTTCATTCATTTAAATATGAAGTTCCTTTTTGCTCTAATTGATTTTTTAACTCTATTTCTTTGTGTACTATACTAATTTTTGTAGATACATACTAAGAAGAGGAACAGATTGGATTCCAAAAGATTGAATGATCTAGTTTTTGTGCAATTTAACAAAAAAATGACAAGAAGGAGAACTGCAAAGAAGAGGAATTCGCAAGAGTACAAAGATGTGCTTGTAGGAGAAGATGATTCGAGAGCATTGCATTGGAAGAGCACACTCGTTAGAGAGAGAGAGAACAATGAGGAAGAAGAGATCTTCCCTGGTTCTGGCCTTACATTGGATCTTGTGGCAGCGGCAAGTGGGGCTAATGAAGATCACATTAGAAGGAGCAACAGGATTGCAGGGAGAAGAGTTGCAGAGGGGAGTGCACAAGAGGGCTCGTCTAGTGCAACACTTGATGACATTTCTGAGGATAATCCAGATGAAAATTTGAGAGAAGATGGTGGTGTTGACATTGAAGACTTTGTGGATAGTTCTGAGGAGTCAGATCCTGATCTTCACTATGAAGATGATGAGGATGAGTAGATGGAGTTGGAGATGGCTATTTATGTTATTTGGATAAAAAAACTTGTTTTTATTTTTTGATTTAGATGTAAAAGACAAATGGCTTATGTTGTCGTCTCATGGTTATGATGTTGACTTGATTTTCTGTGGTTATGTACTTATGTGGTTTGCTAATATTTTATGATGTGCCATGCCGTCTCGTGATTATGATGTTGGCCTGTGGTTTTTTGTTTCATTATGGCATTAAGTTTTTGGTAATTTGTAAATTTAAACTTCGATAGATTAATCATCTAATAGATCTTTTTTTGTATTTACAGATAATTATTTGCACTCTAAAGGAATTTGCTGATTCATCATTTAACGCATTATATGACGAGCAAAAAGATAAGTCCTCTTTACTTTTTAAATTTCACTTAGTACTAGCAATTTAATTTTCAAATTATGTTTGTTATATCTTTTATGTTTTTTTTTGAGAGATTATACAATTCATATTTGTATGTTTTAAGTATTATAATAATATTAATATATTAAAATAATAATAAAACGTTTAATCCGTTTAATCACCGTTTAAACCGTTTAAGCATTATGCGCTCTCGGACCGCGCGCGTACTGAAACCGCTTTTTAGAACATTGGCGTGAACCAAGAAGGTGATTTCTCTTTCGTTTACTCCATCCTCAAAGTAGTTGGTGGATCTCCTCACTGTTCTAAAAATCAGATTAATCGGCCGATTAATCTTATTCTGTGGCAGCCCGCTTATTAATCGCTCTGATTATGCGCTCGGGCGATTAATCGGATCCAAAATGATTAATCTCCGATTAATGGCCGATTAATCTCTGATTAATGCCCGATTAATCCGATTAATCCCTGATTAATCGGATTAATTCCCGATCAAACATTTAGGCATTTCATATGTTTTTTATTTAAAAAGTTATCACTTTGTGTGCGTCGGATCGCTAAGTAGTTTATGTTGTGATGTTGATGATTTGATAATGATCTTTTATTAAATAATAGATGAACTGTTATTTATTAAATAGTAGATGAATTATGATATTTTATCATTGTATATTTTGTATAATATGATACTTATGTTTTATTATTTTTGATTAATTTTCAAATTAACTTATTTAGCAATCTTTCTCCATCATTCTTTAAAGCTCATTATTTTGATTAATAAATTGACTAGTTTTTTTTATTTATTTTATTTTACAGGTAAGTTCTTTGATTTATATTTATGTTGCAAAGTTTGAAATCTTAGATTACTAATGCGAAGAGATAAGTTCTCTTACTTCTTTTTTACTTATTCATATTGTCTTATTGTTCATCATATCATCGTTTATAACTTCACATCTAGATATTGTCTTGTATAATATTTAGATATTTTCAACAATTAATTGTATATATTCATATGTAGTTGTGTATAAATATAATTAAATATATTAAAATATTCAAAAGATTAATCCCTAATTAATCCCAGATTAATCCGATTAATCATTATTCAGTATTGGACCGCATGAATAATGAAACCGATATTTAGAACACTGGACCTCCTTACCAAAGCGACTTCATCAAAGGTGTTTTCTATTTTATGGTTGATATCTATGCTCCAGCTTGAGAGGGAGTGTTGGATAAACTATTGGGCTATTGGATCCTTTACCCAATAGTCCATACCCATATCTTGTATCTATATATATCTGGTGATTGTTCTCAAATTAAATCAATCAAGTTGGGGTTTATTATGTTTACATGGGCAACACCCACCTTGGTAGTCATGGTGAGCTTTGACGACATCAGGAGGGAGGAGCTCTCGATGATAGAGGCAGAAGAGACTGCGCAAGGCAATATGGAGAAGGAAAGGAGGTCTTACTCTTATGTGTTGTCGGGGTTCCTCGAATCAAGCTCAATGGCGTAGAAAGGACAACTGTTGTCCCACATTGAGGTTTATGTTGGGATTATTAATTTATTAATATAGAGAAAATGAAAAATAATTTACTTAGTTCCACAACAAGATCATTGCAAATTTTTTTCTTTAAGATGCATTTGATAACTGGGTTTCCTCAAATTTCATTACTACATTAAGTTGTAGGTGGGAATGTCTTGGGTGAGCCACGAAAACATTAGCAGAGGGAACGGCGAAAGGGTTGAGGGGCGACGAAGCACAGGGAGAGGGGATCTTTATTAGAATCTCACAACACCTCTTTTGACTGAAGGTGGACGAGGGGTGGTTATGGTTTTTGAATAAAGTGGTGACTTAAGTTGCAAGAAGGAGGGTGATACTGTCTAGAAGAGACATTAAACAAGTATAACAAAATAGGGAAACTTAACGGTGGAAGGGGATTAAGTGAAGCAAATTGAACCTTATGGGGTAGTGAGTATTGGGTAAAAGTTAGGGGGGTTTCTAGTAATTACCCCATAAAAATATTATAACTTCCAAATTTTGAAAAACTAAAATCCTGATTAGGAGTTCTCCTCAGATCCACAGTTTTACATGTCAGCAGCCACCTTTCTTCAATCAGATGTCTAACCGATTCCCACTCTAAATTATAGGTACCTGTAGTTCTTGTTCAATTCAAGAAGAACGCATCAATTGAAAGCTAATTGATTTTCCCCCTCCCTTCTGTTTGTGTGTGCACATGTCACAATAATCTAAATATTAGACATTAACAGGACCATTCATTATATTCAATAGCATATCAAGTGAAAAGTAAAATTTTTCAATGAGGTTTGATTTATTAAGATATATTAACATACCAGATGGCCCATTTTTTAGCTGAAGGCACTGTGTGGTCCATAAGGAAGCTCCCCAACAAAAACCAATTCTTTGGGTATAGATTTCTGAACAAAAAGGTGGCGACACCTTTCATTGCTTCCACATACATCACATGTAAATAGTTAATCTGACTATTATGATTATTCTTTTGCTGAATCCAGACTTTAATTAAGTACACATCATAGCTATCACCGCGAGATCACAGTCAAATATTCTCACCACTGAACTGGCCAGTGTGAGGGCTGCAATCAGAAGGTTAGGGCCTTGATGCTCTTGATATACTTATGAAACTAAAAGCATAATCTGAATTACATGGAGGAACTTTAGAAGAAGAAAAGAAAGACAAAAGTAGAAACTTATAACCTTATATAACCCAGAACATATCAGCTATCAAGTTTTCCAAATATCATTATCATACAAAGAATTCTAGAAAAGAAAAACATATCTATCAGCCATCATATTAACAGTCCATATATCACAGATCCAATTTTGGGAACTTACGAGAGAAATACCTTCCAAAAGCTAACTGTAGATACACTGCTCTTTCGATATGGCGCCACATAATTTCTATCAGAAGAATCAAGTGGCAGCAAAATATGTTCCTGATATATTTTACAGATGTGCACATGATTTTAAAGAACCTTCAACCAACTTTTCTTGGTTCTGAAAAAGCTGTAATAATAAATTATAAAAAATACAGTTATTCTGCACTATTACTACCCAACTGGTCATTACACCTCCTTAATTGCTCTCCTGGCAATGGCAAAACCCCAACCTAGATACTCTTTTACGGTCTATTCTTCCATCACTTTATAAAAGATTTTAAAATTCCCTCTAGGAAAAGAAACAAAGGATGGTAATGGACCAATCAACACAAAACAGTGTTCATGTATCTTTAAATATCTAGTCAAGGATTTGAACATTTTCTGCTACATTTACACATATACCTAGCAATGATCAGAAAAAATCTTAGCCGCAGGTAAGATAGATCAGTCTTGTTTCGGATCCCACAGGGTGAACCCGGAAATGACGGTCATCACAGTCTCACTGCTAGCAATATCATGATTGGCCATGAACAAAGCTGACACAGTTTGCGGGGACCACCAATAAAGGTGGCGGTGAATCTCCATCCTGACACTATAAGAGGCCAATGCTGCGATGGCTGGTTGAAGGAGGTTAAGGAAATGAGTGGAATTGATGAAGGGATAATGAAGAGGAGGAGTGGAAGTCTAGATTAGCAAACGGATGTGCAGGTGATTCACCAGACTGCGGGTGAAATTAATGAAAAAAATCCTTCTAAAAAGCAGAGAATTTGCTAGTTGAGACTGTTATAAATTTTCATAATAAGTCCCATCAGACCTCTGACAACCTGTCTTTTTTTATTTTGTGCCAAAGGTGCTCCCCAAAAAAATTTAGGATCAGGTGAAGAAGACATAAGCCATTTATAATCATCCAACCCTTGCACAAGAATTAATGGTAGGATTTTCTTCCTTTTCATTTGCAAGATATAGCCAAATGGATTGTTGTCAGCTTCATGGCTAGTGTCTGCTTCATATGTTCAAAGTTCTAACAATATCTACCATGCCAGTATGTAATATCCAAATCCCACACTTACTCAGACAAATATCAACTTAGGATGCTATATCCATTCATATGGGTAAAAATTCAAGCTTAAATGCTACAAAGCTTATCTATCTTCTCTACAATAGGAATAAATTAAAGCAGCAAGTTTTTGTGAGTGTGTGTAATTGTGGATTTCCTAATAATGTCATAGAATGCAACATATGTATTCTTCCGTAGCTTTCTGCATGTAAGCACACCTAGCATAAATATTCTACATTGTAGTACGATACCGTGCTACCTGAATCAGAGGAAACTGGAACTAAATATGTAATTATATAATCATATTGCGCTATCTATTTTCTAGTAAACCAAAAGTCAAACTTATTTCCGAGGGTATGAATACTTCTACAAACCTTATTACTAACTTAGCCAAAAAATAAAAGGAAAAAAAAATATCTTGTGCAAAATCATAATCAGAGTAAATCCAATTTGAATATGTGGCTCTCAGATGGGTTATATGTCTCCTCTAGTTGTTTCACTGTTTTGGTGTCTATAACGAAAAAATAATAATAAAAGAACTCCAGATTTGGGATAATAGTTATATAGATTGATGCTTCTGGAAAAGCAATGAGAGAAAGAGTTAACAGCTATTTCAATTTCTCACACCAAAATATTGGTCTGGATCAAATAAAAATGAAATGGTTCAAGTAATATCAAGCCACGCCTTGGAAACATCCTCCGTTCCTTCGCTTATATTGTGTACAACAAAGAAAAGCAAACAAGCAAGAGGAAGTATGTCCATGTAGAAGATAATTATAAGAACAAGGAGTATCAGAAAATCTTTTTAGCATGCCACAATAGCTAAAATGATCATGGTCACTCAGCTGAAGAAATAAAATAATGAGTACATACCTACTCTGTGAAACTTAATTTCAATAGCTTAAATGAAATATTATTCTCGTCAAAAGGACAAAAAGAGAAAGGGGAAAAAAAAGCAACCATTTCCATCAAAGGCAGGAACAACTAAAAAAATTGCATGGGAGTTTAGAATTATACATAAAGAGTTCCACAAACCTGATGTAGATAGGCACTAGTCCTTCCGACTTGGGAAGTGTCTTTAAATGTTTCAATGTCTTCATTGCTTCAAGACCATACTTTGGATCACTTGATATTTTACTGAGGTAATTGAACTCAAGCTGTACTGTAAAAACTTCTGAATTACTGCTTAAGCCGCCTCAAGCTGGATGTGCCGAACCATTACGAAGAACAACATCATAGAAAGGAATAGGTGTTGGCTTGAAGTAAAAGAAGATAACAGGCGGTCACCCAGATTCTTCGCAATCTCCAGTAGAAGTTTAGAATTAGCCCCCTTAACCCTCAGGCCTCAGGGGTATGCCACGATACGACATGGAGCTCTGATCTCCCCAACTCAAATGATAAGCACTAAGAAGGCTGCCTAAAACACATTTGATAATTTCAGACAAATTGACGTGCCCTTTTGCATTAATTCTTACCAAGGTGTTTCTCTACCCACACTCCTGCTTCAGAAACAACATCGTCACTACCCATGATCATGGCTGTATCTAAGGCGTCCACAATGGTCGCACCAAGGCCTCCTAGACCATCAACACCTCTTTGACTTAAAGGCAAAAGCTTGAGATAGCCCATCGCGTATTTGCTATAGGCAGACCAAGCATGGATGAATGCCTCCTTAGTCCTTAACCTTTGCTTGCCTAGATATCCATTCTGACTTGGAAGGTAACTTGTCTTGATCAAGTTTGGAACTAGCATTATGAGCTTCATCTGGGGAAAGCCGCAGAGGAAACCTTGGGGGCTTTCTCCAAAACCTTCCAAATTTACTCTCACCTTTCTCAACATGCTTAATTTCTCCAGCGGAAAGTCTATTGGAAGCAAAAGAGGATCCCTTATCACTTAGGATCAAGTATGTGAAACCACCAATCATCAATAATATTAGAAACTTTCCGACAGAACATTCCACAATCATGTTTGACGCTAAGCCTGAGTCATGACCTAGAAAGGGAGAAACAGTACATAGAGAATCTCCGTCACCCACATACAAAGACATGTACAAACATACATAGCGAGAGATGTCAGAATTTTTGTCAGTCATTACGGTGCCTAAGTAACCATCTTGAAGTGACTAAAAATGCGTGAAATTTTAGAATCAATCTACTATAGACAACCCAACTTTGGGGGCTTAAAATTATTTGTTGGTCTAATATACGCCTCGCTTATTCACATTCTCGAGTAAAATTTACAATTTCATTCAATTTAGTTGTCTTTCCACTTAAAATAGGTTTCTCTCCCTATTCCACGATTCTTTATTAAAAATGACAGAAATTAAAGGTAGCCACCTCCTCGACTTTATCGTATCACTCCTAAATTTTCTTTCGAGGAAAAAAAAAAACAACCAGGCCTCAGATTAATGCATTAGAATACAACTCTCCTAACGTGTTTAACAACATAATTACTTTTACTAATAGAATATATGCATGCAAAACCCCTCCTATAATCTTTTTAAAGCTAAATTACCCCAAGTACACTAGAAAATAAAGTTTAAGAAGCATTATTGTTTATTGCAACAAACAGACATAGAACGTTTAGTTTCCTAACATGTTGCCTTTTATGTATATTCTCAATATAAATTTTAATTTTATTTTAAATGCACATAATATAGTTGCATGTGTCAATAACATCGCAAGAAAGAACAATACCAGTTACTTTAAATAAAATAAAAAAGAAATTAAAATTGAGGTTGCCTGTCAATTGCACAATTAATGAATAATGGTCCCAACTGCAGCCGTCATTTAATAGCAGATTAAAAATTATCTTGAAATTTTTTAGGGGGAAAAGGGCAAACTTTTATACAGGAGCAACCTATTCTACAATTTTGCAGTAAACACTGATTCAATGATAATTTGGCGATTAAAGCAATGAGAAATTTGCCAATTGCCAAGTTCAAAACTTTTTTTTTTCCCTTCGATCGAATCAACTCACAATTTACAAACCTAGATCTGTCACCAAATAATCCAATTCTAATCAAATTAAATTGAGAGAGAGAGAGAGAGAGAGAGAGAGAGAGAGAGAGAGAGAGAGAGAGAGAGAGAGAAGGGACCTTGAAAGGGGATCGGTGACGGAACTTGGCGTTGTCGGAGTCGACATCTTTCATGGAGTAAGGCAGGGACTTGGAAGACATGACTGCTTCCAATCGGGAAGACGACGACGACGACGACGACATTATTATTTTTTTTTTTTAATTTATTTTTTTTTCTGGAAGAGATGGAAGAAAGAAGAATTGGGGGCCAGTTTTGTTTTGTTTTGTTTTGGGAAGAGATGGAAGAGGGAAGACGAGTCGGGATGTCACACGGGTCAGGACCGTCACGGTCCGGCCCCGGCGGGTCAAGGGATGGGCTCTGGGCGGGCCCGGATTCTCTTTGGAGAACCCGGATACGGCCTGCAGCCCGACCAGTCGAGACCTAAGGGGCCAATTTAGACCCGACTTATCAGACCCGATTCGATCCGATTCGACACGGAGTTACTAAGTTTGAATATGACTTATACGAATTCGGGTTGTAATCGGGTCGATCCGTTTATTAAACAGGTCGGGTTGACCCAAACTCGCTTGACCCGTCAGGCTCGTTTAAAACTGATATATATATATATATATATATATATATATATATATATATATATATATATATATATATATATATATATATATATATGAGAGAAATGTAAATCAGCTGACACAGGAGGCAACTTCCTCCTATGTCGCTCTCAAAAATCATATTTTTCGAGTGAATTTTCAAGATCCGACCGCACATTATCATATTTATATTCTAAAATATACACATATAAAAAATCAAATGATTTGAAATACGTTTACTCATTGATCTAATCGTTCCATTTTGTTCTATTGTTAAAAAACCGTTAATGTTTGAACCCAAAGAAAATGGAGTAAACAAACTTCAAATCACTTGATTTTTTATATGTGTATATCTTATAATATGAAGATGATAATGTGCGGTCGGATCTTGAAAATTTACTCGGGAAATTGATTTTTGAGTGCGACATAGGAGGGAGTTGCCTCCTGTGTCAGCTGATTTACATTTCTATATATATATATATATATATATATATATATATATATAGGGGTTACTGTATAGAATTTCTCAGCCGGCGGGACATGGCTGAATATATGTCACACATCGGCCGCAGTGTATTGGCGCAAAAAAAATCAAAAAAATCCCGCCTAAACAATCGTGAAACAAATTAACAAAAATACCCCTTTTTTAATTCTAAACTGGAATAAAGTCATGAACAAACAAAATTTCAGTTCAATATATCTACAGTTATAAAATTCGTAATTTTAATACATCGAAAAATATAATTAAAAAAATTGGATCAATATAATGTAACATAAGCAGAAGCATTGAAAATTTAAAAAAACATGCCATGGTCGCAGACTTAATACAATATAACAACTGCGACACAGTCGCAGTCACTAGTCGCACTCATAGTATAACAAAACGTTTTTATGCGACCTAATACAATATAATTTCAATTTTATATGACAACTGCGACACAGTCGCAATCACTAGTCGCAGTCATTGTATAACAAAACTTCTTTATATAACGTCTGCGACCCTAGTCGCATTCTATCGTACAACAATGCGACCTCCTTCAGTACTGCGACCAAAGTCGCAATCTTCTTTCCCATGCCTTATGTAAAAGATTTTTAATATGCGGCTAGGGTGGATTAGCCATGCGACCCTGAGATCAATTCGCGTATATCAAATCTTATAAAAATACTATATTAATTACACTGAATTAAATGAAGTAATTAATATTCTTTCTACCGTGATACAATAACAGTCTAGAAAAAAGAGATGCATTAATGTTAATCTCGAGAAAAGAAAGATGTGCACCATACGTAATCTAAAGATATAGGTAAACAATTCTATAAAAAGTTAATTTGTACTTCATGTATTAAACCTCTGGAAAAAAAAAGAACTTTTTAGATTCTTCCGCAATAAATCTTCAATTAAATATTTAATTTTTTTTTACCACTTCTTACCATACTCAACCATCACCTGTAACAATTATTATTACTATTCATGTTCTTCCACAATATTGACCTTTATATAATGCTTGTTACTAATATATTATCTCATACCTAAAAACTATATTTTTGCTCTTCCTTTTCAATTTGATTTCAAAAACTTCCAAAAAAAATTCATTCTTGAATCATGTCTTCCCCATCTTCTTCCTCTGAACACTTAGATTTCAACTTCAATCGTTCCCCCACCGGTCCTTTGTCTTCAGGATATTCTAGTGAATCTGATACCAGTCTGGACTTCACTCCTTTTGACTATCTCACTACATCAAATAATGTATTAACTGATCCTCCTATTCATGATGATAATGAAGTTTTCATGTGGGTTAGTGAAGAAGACATTATTCCTCTGCCACTTGACGGAGACATGCTTGATGAAAGCATGTCCTCTGATGCTGTAGGCTCCCTTCCTAGCAACGGGTCAGACGAAGAGCTTGATAGAGACGATCCATTCTGGGAGTTCATCGGTGAAACAAAAAAAACCTCAAAAACAGGAAGATGATGAGGAAATAAGTGATGAAGAGGAAGAGCAGAAGAATGAAGACGATGAATCTGCTTATGATGGTGATAATGACGAGGATTAGGATTTCCTGATCTTCTGATATTCAATTATATTTTGTCTTCTTTTAAAAGCTTTTAATTCTATTTTTTTGTAAGGTCTCTTTCTCACTATATTAACTTATAAGCTCTTTTAATTACATATCTAAACTGCGACTGCTACTCTTAAACACTGCGACCATAGTCGCAGTCCTACTACGGATGTGTTAATTAAAAATAATTCATACGTTATAGGCGGCTGAGACAAAAGATACGGTGAACTGCGACTATAGAATCAGCCCTTATTCAGACAACAGTCAAAAATAAAGAACAAAAAGAATATAAAATAATACGTAAACTGTGATTATACTATCGCTCTCGTTAAATACTGCGACAATAGTCGCGGTACTGCGATCATAGTCGCAGTCCATGGTCGCATAATATATGTAAAAACTAATTTAATTGTTCATAGGAGGATCGGACAAACATTCAGAAATTATACGAAGGACAGTATTTGATGACTAACGGTTGACAATTTATGGTCGCAGTTACTTAATCATTTATCAGTTCCCAGTGCGACTATGGTCGCAATAATGTACTGTTTTGGAGTTCAAAGTAATTTAAAGTTATAGTGTATTAACTTTTAAACTGTTTTGGATAACTGAACAGTCACCTAGGAAGTATACAATTTTAGGAAAAGGTAGAAAATAAGTTTGGGAGATATTCACGTGGTTTGAGAGCTTAAACCCTTTGAAATTCCGGGATTAAAAATATATAAAGGGTCATCAGCAAAGGATTAAAAACATTCTAAATTATTTTTGCTCAAACTCGTTACTCTCACTGTTCGGAAAATAGATTCAAAAAATGTCTTCTCCACCGTCTTCACCAGAAAGAAGCCAATCATCTAATGATGATTGGATGTATAATTCTGAAATATGCCCTCGCTACGGGTCAGAGGATGAGCTTGATACAGACGACCCGTTCTGGGAGTTCATTGATGAACTAAAATACAAACATGAAGAGGAAGAAAGCGAAGAGGAGATTGTCGCTGAAGAGGAGGAAGGGACGGAAAGCGATACGGAAGACGAAAGCAGTCATACTCTTGACGACGAATCTGATTACGATGGTGATGACGAGGATTAGAAGTTTAAAAATTGTATTTTATTTTTTTTTAAATATATATGAATCTGTTTTCTATGGTTAATTTAAAATGAAGGTTGCGACTTTGATCGCAGTTGTTGGCCGAGTCTTAATAAAATACACTGCGACCTTGGTCGCAGTTGCTGGTCTTTAGTATTAATCAACAACAACACTGCGACCTTGGTCGCTATGCGTTTTAATATAAAGGAAACACCTACCTAACGTACTGCGACCTAAGTCGCAGTCATTGTACTGCGACCCTAGATTGCAGATGCTGGCCCTCTTTATCAATAACAACATATGCGTGTTAATATAAAGGAAACACCTGCCTAACGTACTGCGACCTAAGTCGCAGTCATTGTACTGCGACCCTAGATTGCAGATGCTGGCCCTCTTTATCAATAACAACATTGCGACCTTGGTCGCAATTAACCATGTACACTGCGACCAAAGTCTCTGTCTACATTATATACACAAAAAAATAAACTATATAGGAGAACCTAGATCTGACAAAGAGAGGTAAGGAAATAGGGGGAAAAATAATTTATAATCAATAACCTAAATCATATAAAGAGCGGCAAAAAGAAAGGGAGAAAAAAATAATAATAAACAAGTCTGACAACGTGCGCTCCAAAAATTGCCTTTTGGGCAAAAAATAATAAACAATAAGGAAAGTTAAAGAAAAAGTAGCTTTTCATAAGGGGTATTTGGTAATTTAACTTCTTCCTATAAGCGGGCCGCAAGTTAGGGAGGTGACAAATTGAGCCACGTCACCGCAGGCTGAGAGAGTACTCTCAGCCCTCGGGCTGATATACATTTTTCTCATATATATATATATATATATATATATATATATATATATATATATATATATATATATATATATATATATATATATATATATATATATATATATATATAGAGAGTGAGAGAGAGAGAGAGAGAGAAATGTATATCAGCCTGCAGCTGAGAGAACTCTCTCAGCCTGCGGTGACGTGGCTCAATTTTGTCACCCCACTAACTTGCGGCCCGCTTATAGGAAGAAGTTAAATTACCAAATACCCCTTATGAAAAGCTACTCTTTTGGTAACTTTTGTTATTGTTTATTATTATTTGCCCAAAAGGCAATTTTTGGAGCGCACGTTGTCAGACTTAGGTTATTATTTATTATTATTATTCCCCTTTTTTTTGCCGCTCTTTATAGGATTTAGGTTATTGTTTATAAATTATTTTTCCCCCTATTTCCTTACCTCTCTTTGTCAGATCTAGGTTCTCCTTTTCCGCCTTCGATAAACTTTTTTCTGAAAATATAAAATCTTTTCAGATCAATTTTTTCTCCAAAATATTTAATGTCGACGTCTGAGCAGTCTACTGGCGATCTAAATATGGAAGATATTGCACCTGGTTCTACTTTAACTCAGAATATTGAAAATCTTGAAGGGTTAACATCTTTGCATGCCGATCAACAGGTTTTAATTGTTTCAATTTTTTAAAAACAATTTCTTAAATATTGAATTTTTCTCTTTAGTCTATGTGGTACTGCGACCTATAACACATGTTTTAAAGTTTCAGAAATGCGATCGTTTTAATATTCGGTCGCAATCTTATTTGAAAATAATCTCCGGCTGTGAAATCTTTTTTTTGTATGCGTCTTAGGTCGCAGTCTTTAGTAAGAAGTAATATAGATTTCTTCTCATACGGATAACTGCGACTAAGGTCGCAGTCTTTAGTAAGGAGTAATATAGATTTCTTCACATACGGATAACTGCGACTTAGGTATTAGTCTTTAATAAGGAGTAATATAGATTTCATCTCGTATGTGAAATCTTTTTTTTTGTGACTGCGACTTAGGTCGCAGTCTTTGTAAGAAGTAATATATATTTCTTCTCATACGGATAACTGCGACTTTGGTCGCAGTATTTAATAAGAAGTAATATAGATTTCATCTCTTATGCGACTTTGGTCGCAGTTATATAACTTATATTTTAGATGTGTGATATCTAAAAAATATTTATATTCATGTAATTCGTGTAATTATTTTTTGTAGGATATGAATGCACATGGAGAAATGTCTGGAAGCTCAGATAAGTTTATAGGGAAACAGTTCCTGTCGGATATGGAAGCATACAATTTCTACAATTCTTTTGCAAGGAATAGAGGTTTTAGCGTGAGAAGAAAAGGTACAGATAAGTCACAGAAGCCTCCTTATGAGATTATTTGTAGAAAATTTTACTGCAACAAGGAAGGTGTGAAGAAGTTGTGTGACAAAAGACAAGAGGGGCTTACAGTGCATCGTCGAATTGACACTAGAGTAGCTTGCCTGCTGAGATGCATGTCCGTCTTCGTTTTCTTTTTGACAGAAGATATTGGGTTATCACAAAATTTGTTGATACTCATTCACATGAATTGTCAAGCCCGGATAAGGTACATCACCATTACTCTCACCAGACTCATCGTTCAAAGATTAGCAGAAGCATTATGAGCAATCTGGTTGATGTGGGAATGCGGCCTTCAAATATTTCCTGCGTTGTGAATGCAATGAGCCAGGGAGAAGGCTGTGAAGAAGTGAGCCCGCAACAAGTTATTGATTTTACTCGTCAACGTAGAAATAACTGCGGCCATGAGTTTATTGCTATTATCAAACATTTTCAAGAGAAAACCGAGACCGATCCAGAATTCTTCTTTTCAAGTGAAGTCGATAATGCGGGCACACTTAGAAGCATTTTTTGGGCTGATGGAAGAGCTATTTCCTCGTATCTGAGGTTCTGTGAAGTGATTGTTTTTGACACAACATACAGAACTAATCACTTGAGCTTGCCATTTGCTTCATTCACTAGAGTAAATCATCACCGGCAATCAATTTGTTTGGCTGTGCATTGCTTGCTGATGAGCAGAGGGATACGTTTGTTTGGCTATTCCAAAAATGGCTCAAGTGCATACATGGAGTTGAACCGAAGCTGATTATTACTGATCAGGATGCGCAAATTGGTGACGCCATCAAGATTGTTTTCCCAACTTCTCGGCACCGTTACTGTTTCTGGCATGTGCGGAAACATATTGCCGAGCAACAAATCCCAATGACAAACAAGTATGGAGAAGATATGGTCTCCGATTTTCATGCTTGGTACACCTCCCGTGATATAAGCACTTGTGAGGAACGATGGCGTTTGATGAATGAAAAATATCATTTAGAAGAAGAAGAAGACAGTTGGTTGTTGAAGATGTACAGGCTTCGTGGACATTGGGTTAATGCATATCTCAAGGATGTTTTCTGTGCTGAAATGACAACCAGTCAGAGGTCCGAGAGTATTAATTCCTTCTTTGATGGTTTTGTTAATGCAAACACGAAACTAGTAGAATTTGTTCACCAATATGATAAAGCTGTTGCTGCCCGTCGTACATCTGAATCTCTTCAAGATTTTCGGGGTTTGAATTCTGTGCCCAATTGTACATCGAATCCATATGAGATACAGGTTTCGAAGTTGTATACACTGAAGATTTTTCAGTTATTCCAAAAGGAATGGGCAGTTGTAATGACACTGTTTTCAGAAGAGGTGGAACATGACAAACCTGGATCAACATATTTGGTTGGTAATTTTCAGAATCAAAAGACAGCTGGGAAAAGGTCAGTTATGATAAGTATGAGGAACTTCATGTTTCTTATAGTTGCTCATTATTTGAAACAGGGGTATCCTATGTAGACATATTCTATGTATTTTGTGGCGCAATCACGTTACACATATACCAGAATCATATATACTTCAGAGATGGAGGTTGGATGCTCGTTATAAAAATGTTGCAATTGAAAATGGCATGAAGCCTTTTCCCAGTCAAGGCACTCCGCGGACGGCTAGATTGTGGACAATTCGTTCAAAATTTAATGCAATTCTTGACATGGTCGCTGATTCTGATATTCATCTTTCAAAATTGGAGGTAGTTTTGGAAAGTTTTGCCCAAGAAACCACTAGAGAATACAGAGCCATATCAGGAAATGATCATTCATCACAGCCTAAAACTATAGTTGGTTCTAGTGGATCCGTTGTCGTATTGCGAGATGGTGAAGAATTGAATATACGTGATCCAATTGGTCCTGTACCAACCAAGGGGAGGCCTAGATCTGCATCCAGGCTTAAGTCTGGTTTTGAAGATTCTATATATCAGAAGGAAGTTAAGCATCGAAGATGTGGTAACTGCCAAGAGCTGGGCCATTACAGGACTGGTTGTCCGTTACTGGTATTACATTAAACCTGTTAATCATTTTTTTATAATGATGTATCTTTAAAATTCTTACTATTTCCTTTTAATGGCAGAAGAAGTAGGTTTGGGTTGCCTCCATCTTGAAGGACAAAGACTTCAATTTTTCATGAAGTACGACCAGGGTCGCACAGTGTAGAGAGATTCATGTCGCAGTCTGCCACTGGCGTGTCATTATAATCAGATTTATTATCATTCTTTGATTTCTACTGTATTATTTTTGTAAGTAGTTGTACTTTAAAGTTTTATTGCTACAAAATTCTCCTATATAGTTTAATTTTTGTGTATATAATGTAGACAGAGACTTTGGTCGCAGTGTACATGGTTAATTGCGACCAAGGTCGCAGTGTTGTTTTGATAAAGAGGGCCAGCAAATGCAATCTAGGGTCGCAGTACATGGACTGCGACTTAGGTCGCAGTACATTAGTTAGGTGTTTCCTTTATATTAACACGCATAGCGACCAAGGTCGCAATGTTGTTATTGATTAATACTGCCGCCAGCAACTGCGACCAAGGTCGCAGTGTACTTTATTAAGACTGCGGCCAGCAACTGCGACCAAAGTCGCAACCTTCATTTTAAAATTTTATTCGGGTGAAATAATTTAATTATTAACTGCGACCTTGGTCGCAGTATATTCGTTATGCGTAAACATCAATAAAGACTATTAGTAGAATATTTAAAATGAAGGTTTGTAACAATTGTACAGCATTTCAACCAAGACATAGTAGTAAAAACTGTAATTCACACAATTAACCTTAGAAAACATAGTTATATATATTTAAAAAAAATAAAATACAAATTTTAAACTTCTAATCCTCGTCATCACCATCATAATCAGATTCGTCGTCAAGAGTATGACCGCTTTCGTCTTCCGTATCGCTTTCCGTCCCTTCCATCTCTTCAGCGACAATCTCCTCTTCGCTTTCTTCCTCTTCATGTATGTATTTTGGTTCATCAATGAACTCTCAAAACGGGTCGTCTGTATCAAGCTCATCCTCTGACCCGTAGCGAGGCATCGCTTCAGAACTATACATCCAATCATCATTAGATGATTGGCTTCTTTCCGGTGAAGACGGTGGAGAAGACATTTTTGAATCTATTTCCGAACAGTGAGAGTAACGAGTTTCAGCAAAAACAATTTAGTATGTTTATAATCCTGTCCTGATGACCCTTTATATATTTTAATGCTGGAATTCCAAAAGGTTTAATCTCTCGAACCACGTGAATATCTCCCAAATTTATTTTCTACCTTTTCCCAAAAATTGTATACAATCTAGGTGACTGTTCAGTTATCCAAAACAGTTTAAAAGTTAATATACTCTTACATTAAATTACTTTGAACTCCAAAATAGTTCATTATTGCGACCATAGTCGCATTGAGAACTGATAAATGATTAAGTAACTGCTACCATGATCGCTGTCTCGATTAAAGTATCGCCGTATAAGGAAACGCTGTAACTCAAACAGGTCATTACTGCGACTTTGGTCGCAATACAATTACTGAACGCATGTTTGTTTCTAACATCAGTACGCAATAGTAAAATCCAAGGTGTAACAAATGTAAATTGGAAATAATCAATGGAACTTATAATAAATAAATGTATAGAAATGTTTATAAATTAAATCAATAAAACAAAAAAAATATTCAATGAATTGCAATTGCAATTATTTTACATTTATAAAATAAAAAATTGTGCTATATCAATAAATTGTCAACTGTTAGTCTTCAAATACTGTCCTTCGTATCATTTCTCTTTCTTCATCCCAACTCTTCTCTCTATCTGCAAGTATCATGTATGCAAGCTCACTTCTTTGTCTCTGTACATCAGCATCCGTAACAGTATCAACAGCTGCTGGACTACCAAACGCTATGCTTTCCATGTACTTGCATACATATACAGCGCAATCAACACTAAAATTTGCACAGAGTAATCATTAAACGAAATTAGTTTTTTGTAATAAAAAAATGTAGAAAATATGATAGGTAAGGAGATGTCAAAAATTTATATACCTGTTTGGTTGTTGGGGGCATCTTTTGTATTTTATAATTATTTTTCTCATTAATTTATTTAAATCAATCTCAAAAATCTGTAATAATCTTTTTTTCTGCAATGTCAATAGAAAATAAATCAGTACTAATCAAATTAAATGCAATTTTCCAGTAATCGAAATATTAAATTTTAGCTCACCATTATTCTTGCATCTTTTTGATAAAGCTTTAATATACTAGTTTTTTCAGCTGGGACCAAAGAGTTGTAAAAAATTCACTCTTCTGTATGGCAGTCAAATACCAACAAGGTCTAGTGAAATCCGGGATCGTTGGCACTATGTTTGTGATTGATCGAGAAGAACATGAACTGCACATCTTGGTTCCAGTTTTTCAACAGCTGCTGCTTGATAAAATGATCTTCCAGATCTTTACTTTTAGATACAACACCGTGCTGCGAACAACAAAAAAAATTCAAAATGAATTTAAAGTATAAAAAAGAATTAATGAAAATAAGAATTCATTAAGTCAAGACAACAGACTGCGATCATTGTCGCAGTGTTCCTTAATTATCACATTTTTATACTAATTAATACAGCGACCAAGGTCGCAGTGTTGTTATAATAAAGAGGGCCAGCAACTGCAATCTAGGGTCGCAGTACATGGACTGCGACTTAGGTCGCAGTACGTTAGGTAGGTGGTTCCTTTGTATTAACACTCATAGCGACCGTGGTCGCAGTATGTTTATCCTGATTATATGTATGTCCTTCTTCTTCTTCTTCATCATCTTCATCTTTTTCTTCTTCTTCTTCTTCATCTTCATCTTCTGCTTCTTCTTCTTCCTCCTCTTCTTCCCCTTCAACAGGAAGGCCAACCATATTTTTTCATTATTAGAGACGTTGGCCATTCGACTCAAAATCTGAAAACAAACATAAAAAGGTAAGTTAAAACCAAAACAATGAAATAATTATACTGCGACCATGGTCGCAGTTAATTTATTAAATATTTATGATAATAATGTGACCATGGTCACAGTATGTTTATCCTGCACAAATTTATATGTCCAGACATGCATCTCAACACTGCGACCATGGTCACATTTCATGTAAAAGGTATTTTCAGAGAATGCGACCATGGTCGCAAATTTTTTTTCAGACACAAAATGAACTGCGAAACGTGCAGCTCAATACTGCGACTATGGTCGCATTTTATTTGTACCGCACATAAAAAGAAGTCTAACTTACAATATTCCTGTCAATCTCATTTAGATCAACTTCAAGCAGAGATCTGCTAATATTTTGGAGGTCCCATCTTACTGCGCGCGGAGTTTTGTCCTCCAAACCAGACCTCGGCTCAAAAATAGGAGCCCTCTCACATAGCCGATACTGCAAAAATAAAAAATTAAATTAGTTTACACAAATATTCACAATATTATAGTTAAATTTCATACAATGTTGGCCAAATATGAGATTCATACTTACAATAATTTGCACGGAGTATCCTTGCAGCTCGTACGTGGTGTGCCTGAAGATGTCCATTGACTCAATCAGAAATTGCCAAACAGCTTTAGCCCAGCATATTGTCCTCATCAGCTGCATATTGGCAATCTGTTCCACAATATACCATGGCACCGTGCATTTACTGCCAGAGAAGAAAAGAGTGGCCGACATGTATAGGATGATTATTGTGGTAAAGTCATGAGCTGCAAGTCTTTGTATGTCTCTTATAATTTCATTAAAGTCACTTGCTGCTCAAGCTGTTCATCCTGTTGGCCCGAAGGCCAATCACTCTAGTTCTGATGATGATTAACTCATGTAGTTATAGTACTAATGATCTTGTGTTTAATTAGTGACAGATTTATGATCAAGATCTTAGTAGGTGCTTAGCTTCAACAAAGGATTTGAAGTCAAGTTTTTGGAACTAGCACGGTGTTTGGACCAAGTCAAGAAGGCTTCAAGTGAAGACTTCAAGAAGATGAAGACTTGTGTCTAGGTTTGTTTTTATAAGATTTTGTTTTAGATAAAATGTAAAGGATAGAGTAGTTGGTGGATTGCTCAAGTACATATACACACACACTCTTGATAGTTTTGTTTTTTGTAACACCCTGATCCCCGGTGTACGTATCACCGTATCTGTACGCGATACGGTGTACAAATTTGATTTGTCCGATTGACCTGATTTCATTTTCAAAAATCATTTCCTAATATTGTAGATTTTTCAGGATTTCTTGGAATTTTCTGGATTATTTGGAAAATCTCCGTTGTCGGTGTCGACCGATACCGATAACCGGCCTTACGATTTTTCTTTCACAAACGGAGTCATATTTTGAGAATCCGCTTTCTCCATGTGTCTTAGAATCGTATTATCTACGTTAGGGTATTTTTGGGGATTTTTCTGAATTTATCGAAATCCGGGCAAAATCGGTGTCGCCCGTATCGGCGACAACTTCCGGGATTTTTAATTTGCAAACCGGATTGAGTTTCGACAAACCGTCTTCATATTACGTCTCAGCGTATTATTTTCTATTTTCTGTAATTTTGGGCTTCGTTCGGAGCTAGTTGAATTTTGGGCCAATAAAATATTAATTAAATAATATTTTTTATTCTCTTTCTTTTCTTTTCTTTTCTTTCCTTCTCTCTTCTTCACGAAGGATCCACCCACCGCCATACTGTTCACCAATCGACCTTTCCCCTTTTTTTTAAAAAAAACCCATCTTTTCCCTCTCTCCCTCTATCTCTCTCTCTCTCTCTCGCACTCTGTTGACACCGCCGGCAGGGCGGAGCCGCGGCGGTGGCGCGACGCCGGCGGGGCTGGCCGCCGCCAGCCCCGGCCCCCCTTTTCTCTCCCTCTTTTCTCTCTCTCCCTCCATCCCTCTCTCTTCTCCTCTCTGCAAGGCTGCCCCGGCGGCTAGGGCGCCGGAGCAGCGCCGGAGCAGTGCCGGCGGCGGGCGCACGCCGGCGGCAGGCGCAGGCGCGCCCGGGCGGCGATGGCCGGCGGCGGGGGCACCGGCCCCGCCCTCGTCCTCTCCTCCCTTCTCGCGGTGGAGCCCCGACCTGGGGCGCCGGAGCAACACGGCGCCGACGGAGCGCCGGCGTTGGCCAGGCGCGCGCCGGGCGGTGGCCGCGCACGCAGGTGGGCGGGCGCGCGGCGGCGGGCGCAGGCGGCGGCAGCAGCAGCACGCTGCTGCTGCTGTTGGGTTATTGGGTGAAAACCCAATAACGGGTTTGGGTATGGGTTCAAACCCGAACCCGACCCGTTTACACCCAAACCCGACCCGAAAAGGTATAATTTCATTTAAGCCCCTGTAAAATTTTAATTACTTTTAGGCCCCTGCAAAATTACAAATAGCCCCCTGGATAATTTCAGATATTACATATTTAACCCTATATTATTCCTTTCAGTATTCGGGCGATATCTGGAGCATCCGGACTCCGATTCGGGCGATTTTGGATCCGTTGCGATCGTGGGAACGAGAGCTACTGTCCTGTAGCCAGTTTGTGAGTGTTTTCTTTTTATAAATTACATTTTATCATGCTCCATATCTTGGTTGATTGCTTAATTAAAAATAAAATATGATTATTGGTAAATCATGATAATTATGGTAATCCCTGCAATTAAGGCACAATAAGTATACAGATTGATGGGTTAATTAATGAGATGAGGTAACCATAGTAACAAGACATACGTCGTATTGTACCGCCACTGTCCCACGGATCATTGGGTCACCATATTAGTGTATACCATTACTTCATGTAGTAGCTCATAGTTAGATAACTATCGTCACATGAATACTGATTCAGGGTATTTGACGACACTACACTTGACAGGACTACTAGACACCATTAGTACATGCATCGGTATCAGCATTACACGGCTAAGTAGTTCACTAGACATGATAATACACTGACCACTAATATGTCATGGATTAGTGAGACATAGATCGATTATACGGATTAGTGCTACTCATAGGCATTCCACTGGTACACGGATATAACCATGCACGGACTACCGCATTATCACTGTTACACGTGCTTGTCATGTTTACATATCACGACCACACATACATTATTGTTGTCATATGGATCCCCATTCCGATTATCTGTATTATTGTTCCATGTTATCAGATACATGTTATATGCTTGTTTCCCGTTACTGATATTGTTAATCCCATTACTGGATACATGTTCCCGTTACTGATATGGATATTCCCGATACTGGACATGATATGGATATTCCCGTTACTGGACATGACTGCTGTTGATATGCGATGTGTGGAACTAAGTGCCACGTGGATCCAAGCCACGGGGGCCACCTCTAGAATCCCACATCTATTGTTCCCGTTTCTCGGTATATTGTTCATGATATCTTGTTCATGTTATATTGTTCCTGATTCTCGTGATATTGTTCTATGCTATCAACAGAGCTCAGGTCCAGTAATCATGTTACCCGTACCATGTACTGTAATTGTCACATATCAGATCATAAAGATAACTTGGGTATGGGGGAGACTTGACGGTTGACTAGATCTTGTCGGGTGGATGTACTAGATCCATATTGAGGTCCCACTGCAGGGGACCGGGTAGTGCTGGCTACCATCTGTTACTCATGTTACATGTTACAGCTCTAGCGGGCTGGCCCTGGTCTCAGCAGCCAGGGATCTGTTTAAGGCCGTGATCCCGGGTATGCACGGGATACACCTACCCGATAAGAACTCCTCGACCATGGGTTTCCAATTAACATAATAAAACAGTATACACAATAGTGACGTCGGGAACACTTGTTATTTGGTCACTCTCTCGTTTGGATAATGGTACCCGTAGGCCATGTCCGGATGGGTTCGACTGGAGTGCGGGCTCCAGTATGAACCGCCAGTGGTATGGGACACTGGAAGAGAGTAATTAAAATACCAGGTGATACTGATCGCTACTATTGTATAAATGACATGACTTTGACATGACCTGCCTGCTACATGTTTAGTTGTACTTGTTACTGTTCCTGATCATTTATCTGCTATCATGTGACATGTATACATTGCTATTGTTCCTGTTTCCTGTTACACTTTCTTTAGTGCCCTACTACCCATGTACATATATACTTTGTTACATTACCTGGTATATGTTACACTGTATGTAGTGGCATACTATGCATATTCTGCATTGCATATATTCCAGACATATGCTCATCTGCATGTTCACCTCTATCACGTCACCACTATCATATTCATGTCTATTACGTCACCACTAGACAACATTAGTTATTACATAAACTGGACACGACTATAGATATGACCTGATGATAACCGGCTAGGTAGTGATGGTATTAAAAGGTGACCTATTATTATTTACACTGCTTTTATGTTTCTCTATTTCTACTGTTTATATATCCTTATTATATGGTATCACTAGTCCAACCTCACGTACTATATATTATCGTGCTTGTATTACTATTGTATATATTACTGCCTCCTTCATTTTTACCACTCACTAGGTCGCTTTCTGACGACCCTGGGTTTGCATGCCCAGATTGGAGATCCGCGTACCGTAGTATCCGAGAGTACCTTGGAGCCACATCGGAGCTTCCGCATCGGGACTATTCCTAGGTATCTTAGTATTTTCTTTCATTATCTTATTTGTCTCCATTTTTCATATCTATTCTGATCGCTGACCTCTTTCTACAGGTATTCTTGTACTTATTTCATGCTGGACCTCATATTCCTATGGAGGTATTGTACTGTACTGAGGCTTAACGTACGCGTGAGCGTGTTTTCACCTCGCGTATGTACGTCGCCATAACGTCTCCGTATCCTTGGGATCGGGGCGTTACATTTTTACAAAAGATTTTCTATTTTAGAAAATACATGTTTAGTTTTTGGTATTTCTTATATACATGTTTAACCAAAACCAAGTTTAAAGCTTAATATCAAAAACATAGATATTTCACCATGTTTGTGTAGTGGATCATATCTATACACCCTATGCTTTCAAAGTTGTTTAAATATCTTGTTTTTGTATTTGGAGATATTTGGAAAAACAAAGTTTGAAAAAATAAGTTTTGGAAAAATACTGTTTTTCATTTGAGCCAATTTTTCCATATTACAAAAATAGTCTAAATCATTTATAACATGCCTTGATTTTGTGCAAGCATGTTTGTTTGTCAAAGCATATTGGTAAAACTATTTTTGTAGATTTTTCAGTATTTTATGAGATTTTATTTATGCCAAAAAGATCAAGTTTTAAATCCCAGTTTTCTGTTTCCTGGCTTCAGCCGGTCGACCGGGACGGTCGACCGCAGCTTGAAGTCGGCTGACCGTCATGGTCGACCGACGTGCACAGACGTGCACGCCAGTTCTGGCTGGAGGGACGGTCGACCGACCCGGTCGACCGCCAGAGAGCTTCTGCTCTCTGGAAAACCCCGGTCGACCGGATCGGTCGACCGACAGAGAGACTGCTCTCTGTTCCAGAGGCTCGGTCGACCGGGTCGGTCGACCGAAGCCCCAACGGTCGGATTTCTGACCGTTGGCGGTCGGCCGACCGGTCGACCGGCAGTTCTAACAGACCCCAACGACTAGTTTTTCTAGCTCTATAAAATGGGGCATTTGGGGGTTGTTTTGATTAAGATTTTGGGAGAGTTTTCAAGCCAGTTTTTCCTATCCTTTCAAGAGGTTTTCTCCACATATTTGAGAGCAAATATTTCCAATCAAAAGGAGAGTTTTATTAAGAGTGTTTAAAAGAGATTTTTCTTAAGTTTCCTCCACCATCTCTTTCCTAGTTTTTCTCACACACCCACTTGAGCTATCCATTGACATTCATTCTATAGGAGTGTTGTAGTGAGAGTTTTATTGGTGATCAAGTGTTTAGATCACCAAGAGTTCTTTCTTGTACCTTGAGGAGGCGGACGTGTGTGTCCGCGGTGTTTCGAGTTCGGATGCGAACTTGTTGTTTGAGGTGCGGCCTCGGCGAGCCGGTGGGCTTGCAGTGTGTACGGACTAGAGAGAGTCCAAGGAGTTCTAGTGGGAACTCGTTGTAGGTGTTGCGGCACCGAGTGATCCGGTGGGATCGATTATAGTGGAAATCCTTCGTGTGTCGAAGGCAGGGATGTAGAGCAAGTGTGCTCGAACCTCGAAACAAATCCCTTGTGTTTGCGATTGCTCACTCTCTCTCTATCTCCTTATTTATATCTTGCATGCTTATATTGTGCTTATCCTTACATGCTTGATATTCATATTGTGCTTAATTGATATATATGCTTGGGGATTGTTTGTTAACAATTGTATTCAACCAAGAGAGTCAACGCAGCACCTCAACCCTTATCTAGGGGAATCTAGAAGAGTTTGTCCAGAACCCTTCACGGGGAATTCGACAACACTCTTGTGTTATACGTGGTGTTTAGTGTAAGAGTTTAGTTTAGGTCATAATAGTTTTTAATTCCGCATTATTTGTCTTTAAGTGACCTTTAGATTAGCCATCACCTATTCACCCCCCTCTAGGTGATCCTTCAATTGGTATCAGAGACAAGTGCTCTAAATTTGGGTCTTACAACTTAGAGTTAAAGATCCTCATTTTAGGCTAATCACAATATTTGTACACACACTATGGATTTCATGTCACCACCCACTTTTGGCATTCTTAACATTCAAATTTGGAAGGTTAAGATGTCTTTGTACCTCAAAGCCCTAGGCATTCATGTTTATCTTGCCACAACTAATAATTCATATTGTTTAAATGGCAAGAATATTGAGGCTAATGCAAAAGCCCTAAATGCTTTAAAATCTACCCTAAATGATGATTATTTATCTAGGGTTTCTAATGTTGATTCAGCTTTTATAGCTTGGAACATCATCACCTCCCTTGGCGAAAAGGATCTATATTATGCGGGGAGCGATTCGGACGTTGGAAGCAACACCTCCAATTTGTGCTATATGGTCCAAGGGGATAACCCCCTTGAGGTAAATACCGAATCCAAGGTAGAAGATGATAACATGTCATATGATGAGTGTTGGCCAAGGTTACAATCACCCGTTTTAGTGTGTTTTGATGATTACAAAACATATATAGTTATTTGTACTAATTATGTTTGTTGTTTAAGTGTGTTTCAGGGTTCTAATTAAACTAGTAAGGTTTCTTCCCAAAAAGAAGGTGTTTTGACTCAAGTCATCTCAATTCGGGCTCAAGAATCAAGCTTTCAAGATCATATGGAGAAGCCCACTTGAAGAACTTGTAGTCCTTAGAACCAATGTAAGAAATAGTTTGTTAAATTTGAGTTTGGAAAATTGGCTCTAGGATACACACACATTTTCAAAATATAAGTTTTTAGTTTTGGTATTTGTTTTCAAGTTCATGCCTTGATTCTTATACATGATTCCAAAAATCCTTACAAAGTCTATATCTTGTTTACACCATGTATAACTATCTTTTATAACATGAAACTTAACTACATATACCTACAAAATTATCTTCAAAAATTTCCTAGTTCAAAATTCCTTCTGATTTTCTGTTTCAGGCTAGACCGGCCGACCGGCCCGGTCGACCGGCACCTGCACAGGACATGCACGCTTGTGCATGTCTGTCGGCCGACCGCCGGGTCGACCGACCGCCCGGGTCGACCGACTGTCTGCAGTTTGCTCTCGGGTTTTCTGGGTCGACCGCCCGGTCGACCGCCTTCAGAAACCTGTGTTTCTTCTTAGAGGACGGTCGACCCGAGCGGTCGACCCGAGCCCAACGGCTACTGCCAGCTAGGCGGGCGGCGACCGGACCGGTCGACCGCCAAGCCTGCAAAAGCCCAACGGCTCTTTCCTCTTTTGTGCAATTCTGAAAACTATTTTCTTAATCTGTTTTTGCAGACTTTTTCTGAGGTTTTGGAGAACTTTTTCAGGTCAAATAAACTTAAAATAAATTGTTTTTAACCTTTTCTTCTCCCTATAAATAGAGGAGTATAGCCTCTTGCATTCCTCACCAAGAAAAATCCTCAAGTTTTCAAAGTTTTCAAAAGAGAAGAAAAGTTTTAAGCTCTCCATTTTTTTCATACTTTCTTGAGCTTGTTTTCAGTTGTGTTTGTTAGCAAATATCATTCTACAACTGAGTTTTCTCACTACACTCCTTAGAGCCAAAATTCCCTACTCAATCTATAAGGAAGTTGTAAAAGAGTGAGAGTTTGTAAGAATTTTAGTGATCTTGTTGTGATCACTTTGGTTCCTTGTGTTCTTCTTCATCTTGTGGATACACCTCTTCGGTAGAGGTTATTGTAAGTGGTGGAGCTCGGTGCTCAGGTCTTTGGTAGACCGCTGTAAGCGTCCTCGGTGGATAGTGGAAACCCTTCACGGAGGTGAAGGCGGGGAGTAGAGCGGTGGCTCGAACCTCGAAACAAACATCTTGTGTTTGCGATTGCCTTGTGTCCATTTTTCTTTAATTTTCTCTTGCACTCTATTGCTTTCAATTACTTACTTGAGATCTAGTTTTCTTTCCTTGTGTTATTGCTTCTAGTTTGTGATACTTGTGATATATCTTGTGTGCATTTCATCATTGCATATTATTCATTCTTTGTTCGATCAATTCTCATACAATAAGGTTGCATTGCGCACCTCTAACCCATTCAAGGGGAATCAAGAGGAAGGAGTTCAGAACCCTTCACGGGGTATTTGGCTCTTAGTCTTGTTTGAGAGATCGTTGCATAATTCATTCATCTTAGTTATTAAAAAGATTGTTAGATTAGCAATTACACCTATTCACCCCCCTCTAGGTGTTTTTCAATTGGTATCAGAGCTTGGTCTCTAGACTCTTGGCTTAACAACCTTAGAGAGATCCTATTTTTGCTAATCACTTCGTTCATTTTTCATTCACTATCACTTAGTAAAAATGGCCGATGGAATTAAGACCCCCCCAAAATTTGATGGACTTGACTTTCCCATATGGAAGGTTAAGATGACCGTTTTCTTGCAATCTCTAGGAAGTTGAGTTGCAAAGGCCGTGACCAAATCCTTTAGTGCACCCCCCGGTGATGAGTCCACTAGGTCCGAAATTGAGACTAAGGAATTTGATGCTAATGCTAGGGCTCATTATACACTCCTTCAAGCCCTTAATGATGATGACATAGCTAGAGTTATTCATTTCAAGTCCGCATATGAAATTTGGACACATTTGCTAGTTACACATGAAGGGACTTCACAAGTGAAGAGGGCTAAGATAGACCTTCTTCGGTCCCAATATGAAAACTTTTGCATGCAAGAAAATGAAACCATAGATGATATGGTTACAAAATTTACTAAGATTACTAATGGACTTTCTTCTCTAGGTGATGGCATTGATAATGATCAAAAAGTTAGAACCGGGCTCTTCCTCCTTCATGGGAAGTAAAAGCAACAACCTTGAAGGAACTCAATGACAAGGAGGAGATGGAGCTAATTGGTCTCATTGGGAACCTCAAAACCCATGAGATGGAGAGGAAAGCAAGGGAGGACATGGCTCCTTCCAAGAAGAAGACTATAGCCTTAAAAAGTCAATCCACACACTCCGCCGAAGACGATGAAGAAGAAGATGAAAAAGAGCTCTCACTTCTTGTGAAGAACGTCCGGAGGATGTATAACAAGGCTAAATTCCAAGGAAGAAGGAGATGGCAAGGAGGCAAAGAAGAAAGAAAGATTATTTGCTTCAATTGCCAAAGACCGGGACACATTGTTGCGGAGCGCTCGGATTAAGTAAAGCCCTCCACCTCAAAGAAGCCCTACAAGAAGAAAGTAATGAAAGCTACATGGGATTCCGAGAGCGAATCCGAGGAGGAAATCGACACCGCCAACATGTGCTTCATGGCAAATGAAAGCACAAGTAAGGTAACCCCTTCCACTTCTCTTAATGATGAACTTTCCATGGATGAAATAGGAGAAGCATTTGTAGAATTATCACATAACTATAATTTTCTAAAGAAAAAGTATTTAAAAATGAAAAAGGAAAATGAGTCTCTTAATCATCAAGTTTTTACTCTTTCCAAAGAAAAAGATGAATTACTTTCCACTCTTGTTTTCACCCAAAAAGATTTTGACAATTATAAAATTTCTTGTAAAGGCAAGTTTCCACAAGTTAATGATAATGAGATTACCATGCTTAAAGAAAGAATAGATTCTTTAGGAGTAGTTTTGAAAAGTGTGAATTTGATAAAAATAGACTTGAGGCTATGTTTCCTAAGAAACAAGCCCCTAAGAAACAATCTCATGTTCATGCTCATGTTCATACCACACAACCTTTACATCATGCCAAACCCCACAAATATGCTCACACATCACACACACATCATGCATTCATGTATGGTAAAGTGTTTTCATGTTCATATTGTGGCCGTAAAGGTCACTTGTTAAGTTTTGTTATGATAGACTAAATGCATCTCGTCATAATATTTGGGTTCGAAACACTAACTTTCAAGGACCCAAGAAAATTTGGGTACCAAAGTCAATGAATTTGTTCAATAATGTAGGTACTTTCCAAGGCCCAACGACGTAGAGGGTTGTGGTATCTTGATAGTGGTTGCTCAAGGCACATGACTTGGGACATCAACAACTTTGCAATCCTATCAAGATACCATGAAGGTGGCACCGTCACCTTCGGAGATGATGCCAAGGGTAAAATCATCGGTATCGGTAATGTCAAACTTGGTATATCCCCTTTAATTGAGAATGTTGTTTTAGTTGATGGCCTCAAGCATAACCTCTTGAGTGTTAGTCAACTTTGTGATAAAGGTTTTGATGTAGTTTTTGATAATGTAGTTTGTAAAGTAATTGATAAAATTTCTAATACTTGTGTGTTTTTCGGGTTTCGTGAAAATAATGTTTATATGATTGATATGTCTAATATGTCTTGTAATATTACTTGTTTAAAAGCCCTCGATGATGACTCTTGGTTGTGGCATAGAAGATTAGACCACATTTCTTTTGACCATATATCTTGGTTAAACACAAAGGAAATGGTGAAAGGTATTCCTTACTTGAATTTTGAAAAGGACCGGGTTTGTGACGCATGTCAATTTGGGAAACAAACTAAGTCTTCTTTCAAATCAATTAAGGATATCATGACATCACGTCCTTTGGAGTTAATCCATATGAATTTATTTGGTCCTACTCAAACCAAAATTCTAAGTGGGAATCGGTTTGCATTTATTTTGGTTGATGACTTTTCACGTTTTACTTGGGTTTTCTTTCTTGAACACAAAAATCAAGCCTTTTCACATTTTCAAGCCTTTAAGAAAAGAGTTAAAAAGGAAAAAGATTCTTCAATTTTAAGAATAAGAAGTGACAGAGGAGGTGAGTTCATTAACCTACCCTTTACCACTTTTTGTGAAAAACATGGAATTAAGCATGAACTTTCTTGTCCTAGAACTCCACAACAAAATGGAGTAGTTGAACGGAAAAATCGAACTTTACAAGAGATGGCTAGGAATATGCTAAGTGAATATGGTCTACCACATTATTTGTGGGCCGAGGCCGTTAATACATCATGCTATATATCAAATCGTGTTTCTTGTGTAAAAATACTTCACAAACTTCTTTTGAAATGTACTTTTCTAGAAAACCAAATGTTTCATATTTCAAGGTTTTTGGATGCAAATGTTTTGTTTTAAATACAAAAGATAATTTAGGAAAATTTGATGCTAGATCTTATGAGGCCATTTTTGTTGGTTATTCTAACACTAGCAAGGCTTATAGAATCTTCAATAGATCATCTTTGACTATTGAGGAATCTATACATGTTAAGTTTGAAGAATCTAACTTGTTTGTTAAGAATGTTATAGAAATAGATGCATTGGATGAAGGCTTGAAGAAAGTGACCTTGGAGGATACACCTACTATGGGAGACAAGCCAAAGGATGATGAAGGAAGTGAAGCTAAAATAGAAGAGGCTCAAGGAAATGAAATTCAATCAATTGAAGTGGAGCCTACTCAACAACTTCCAAAGGATTGGAGATACAATCCTCATCATCCCAAGGACCTCGTCATATTTGAAGTATCTAAAGGGGTAACCACTCGCTCTAAACTTCATGATTTTTGTGGTCATTATGCAATTATTTCTCATGTTGAACCCAAGAACGTCCTCGAAGCCGAGGCCGATTCATATTGGTTGCTAGCCATGCAAGAGGAGCTCAATCAATTTGAGCGCAACCAAGTTTGGCACCTTATTCCTAGGCCCACGATAGACCAACAATTGGTACTAAGTGGATCTTTAAGAACAAGTTGGATGAATCGGGTAACGTTGTTAGGAATAAAGCTAGGTTAGTTGCCCAAGGTTACACTCAAATCGAAGGAATTGATTTTGAAGAAACCTTTGCACCCGTAGCACGGCTTGAAGCCATACGAATGACACTAGCATTTGCCTCATATAAAGATTTTAAATTATTTCAAATGGATGTTAAAAGTGCTTTTCTAAATGGTTTTATTGAAGAGGAGGTGTATGTTGAACAACCCCCCGGGTTTGTAGATCCTACACATCCGGATTTTGTGTTTAAATTAGATAAAGCTCTTTATGGTTTAAAACAAGCCCCTAGGGCTTGGTATGAAAGACTTTCTTCATTTTTAATTTCAAATGGTTTTAAGAAAGGCAAAATTGACACAACTTTGTTCACGAAACATGTAGAAAATGATATTCTTGTTGTGCAAATTTATGTAGATGATATTATTTTGGTTCTACTAATGAATCTCTTTACCAAGCTTTTGAATTATGTATGAAGGATGAATTTGAAATGTCTATAATGGGGAGCTCAATTATTTCCTTGGACTCCAAATCAAGCAAAGGAAGGATGGGATCTTCATCAATCAAGCCAAGTACACAAAGGAACTCATCAAGAGGTTCGGGCTTGAAGGCGCTAAAGTGAGCAAAACTCCCATGGCAACAACTACCAAGCTAGATAAGGATGAACAAGGTAAAAGTGTAGACATTAAACTTTATCGTAGCATGATAGGTAGTTTATTGTATTTGACGGCTAGTAGGCCGGATATCATGTTTTCCGTTTGTCTTTGTGCTCGTTTTCAATCATGTCCTAAGGAGTCTCATTTAGTAGCGGTAAAACGCATTATTAAATACCTTAAGGGCACTATTGAAATGGTTTGTGGTATCTGAAAATCGGACTATTTGAAATGAAGAGTTTTTCGGATGCCGACTATGCGGGTTGTAGGGTAGATAGGAAGAGCACAAGTGGAACATGTCAATTCCTAGGTAATTGTCTTGTATCTTGGTCTTCCAAAAAGCAAAATTCGGTAGCCCTTTCAACCGCCGAGGCAGAGTATGTTGCAGCCGGAGCTTGCTGTGCACAAGTTCTTTGGATGAAACATACTCTCCTTGACTATAATTTGCATTTTGATCATATTAAAATATTTTGTGATAATACTAGTACAATTCATATGACAAAGAATGCAAATCAACATAGTAAAACTAAGCACATTGACATTAGATATCACTTTCTTAGATATCATTATGAGAAAGGTGATATTGATATTGATTATGTTTCTACCGATTTTCAACTTGCCGATATTTTTACTAAACCATTAGATTATGCTATATTCTCTTTTATTTGTGGTGAGTTGAATGTTTGCATTATGGATTCTTAAAGAGATTTTTTATTTGTTTTGTTTGACCCTTTTTGATGTACGACAAAAAGGGGGAGAAAAAGAATAAGTTTGTTGTTTGTTGTTTAAATTGTTGTTTAAAAAGTGTTTATGTATTTAAGTTTTTGACAAATCTATTGTGTTTTCAATGCTTTATGTATCTTACTCATTGTCATTCTTTATACATAGCATTGTTTGAGGGGGAGCTTTCCAAAGCTCTTCTTCCATTTTTGTTTAAATAACTTATATGTTTTGTCATCATCAAAAAGGGGGAGATTGTTGGCCCAAGGTTACAATCACCCGTTTTAGTGTGTTTTGATGATTACAAAACATATATAGTTATTTGTACTAATTATGTTTGTTGTTTAAGTGTGTTTCAGGGTTCTAATTAAACTAGTAAGGTTTCTTCCAAAAAGAAGGTGTTTTGACTCAAGTCATCTCAATTCGGGCTCAAGAATCAAGCTTTCAAGATCATATGAAGAAGCCCACTTGAAGAACTTGTAGTCCTTAGAACCAATGTAAGAAATAGTTTGTTAAAGTTTGAGTTTGAAAAATTGGCTCTAGGATACACACACACATTTTCAAAATACAAGTTTTTAGTTTTGCTATTTGTTTTCAAGTTCATGCCTTGATTCTTATACATGATTCCAAAAATCCTTACAAAGTCTATATCTTGTTTACACCATGTATAACTATCTTTTACAACATGAAACTTAACTACATGTACCTACAAAATTATCTTCAAAAATTTCCTAGTTCAAAATTCCTTCTGATTTTCTGTTTCAGGCTAGACCGGCCGACCGGCCGGTCGACCGGCACCTGCACAGGACATGCACGCTTGTGCATGTCTGTCGGCCGACCGCGCGGGTCGACCGACTGTCTGCAGTTTGCTCTCGGGTTTTCTGGGTCGACCGCCTTCAGAAACCTGTGTTTCTTCTTAGAGGACGGTCGACCCGAGCGGTCGACCCGAGCCCAACGGCTACTGCCAGCTAGGCGGGCGGCTGACCGGACCGGTCGACCACCAAGCCTGCAAAAGCCCAACGACTCTTTCCTCTTTTGTGCAATTCTGAAAACTGTTTTCTTAATCTGTTTTTGCAAACTTTTTCTGAGGTTTTGGAGAACTTTTTCAGATCAAATAAACTTAAAATAAATTGTTTTTAACCTTTTCTTCTCCCTATAAATAGAGGAGTATAGCCTCTTGCATTCCTCACCAAGAAAAATCCTCAAGTTTTCAAAAGAGAAGAAAAGTTTTTAAGCTCTCCATTTTTCCATACTTTCTTGAGCTTGTTTTCAGTTGTGTTTGTTAGCAAATATCATTCTACAACTGAGTTTTCTCACTACACTCCTTAGAGCCAAAATTCCCTACTCAATCTATAAGGAAGTTGTAAAAGAGTGAGAGTTTGTAAGAAGTTTAGTGATCTTGTTGTGATCACTTTGGTTCCTTGTGTTCTTCTTCATCTTGTGGATACACCTCTTCGGTAGAGGTTATTGTAAGTGGTGGAGCTCGGTGCTCGGGTCTTTGGTAGACCGTTGTAAGCGTCCTCGGTGGATAGTGGAAACCCTTCACGGAGGTGAAGGCGGGGAGTAGAGCGGTGGCTCGAACCTCGAAACAAACATCTTGTGTTTGCGATTGCCTTGTGTCCATTTTGCTTTAATTTTCTCTTGCACTCTATTGCTTTCAATTACTTGCTTGAGATCTAGTTTTCTTTTCTTATGTTATTGCTTCTAGTTTGTGATACTTGTGATATATCTTGTGTGTATTTCATCATTGCATATTATTTATTCTTTGTTCGATCAATTCTCATACAACAAGGTTGCATTAAGCACCTCTAACCCATTCAAGGGGAATCAGGAGGAAGGAGTTCAGAACCCTTCACGGGGTATTCGGCTCTTAGTCTTGTTTTGAGAGATCGTTGTATCGTTCATTCATCTTAGTTATTAAAAGATTGTTAGATTAGCAATTACACCTATTCACCCCCCTCTAGGTGTTTTCAATGAGCTCACATCTTTTGTCAATTTTGCTTGAAAAATATGACATGATTAAGAAAGATAATAAAAGTTTGAAAAAGAAACTTGATTGCATGCATATAGAACATGATTCATTTAGAAGTAACATTGCGTGCTTAGAAAAAGAAAATAAAGATTTGAAAAATGAAAATATTTCCTTGATGTCTAAATTGAATGATTTGTGTGAAGGAAATATGATTTTGAAAAATGAAATTATCTTGGTGGAAAAACAAAAAGAAATTGCTTTTCAAGAAAACAACTCTTTAAAAGGAAAAATTGTTGAAAAAGAAAAAGAAAATGTTTCTCAAAAGAAAAAAGAAAAATAATTCTATATCTCACCATGCTTTACATGCCACCACTAGTGAGATTAATGTTTTGAAAAATAAAATGGATTGTTTGAGCTCAACTTTGAGCTCTTGTGCTTTTAATCATTCTAGGTTGGAGTCTATGTTTTCAAAAAAACAAACTCCACTCATTCATGCACATCATCATCATGCATATGCTTATGTTGCACGCCACGATCATACACATACACATAAGCATCCTAAGGTGTACAAGTGTACACATTGTGGCCGCAAAGGCCATTTAGCAAAATTTTGTTTTGATAGATTACATCATATAAATTTTGCTAAAAATAAAAATGTTTGGGTGCCTTATATGACTAACCCCCAAGGAGCCAAAAGAAAATGGGTACCAAAGTCCTCACCTTGTATATTTGATATAGGTGAGGGCACTCACACGACGTGAGAGAAATGGTACCTTGATGGTGAATGCACATGGACTTGATGGACACATATATAAATGCATCGCTATCAAGGAGTTTTGGTGGGACAACCACCATGTTTTGGAGATTTGGAGTAGTTCCTTAGCTTGGTAACTATTTCTAAACTCCTAGTTTATTTACATGCTTTTCATTTGATAATATCATTTAGCATGTTCATGTTTTATTTGTTTTGAATTTCATATGGTGAATACATGTTTAGATGTAGATTCCATTAAAACTTGTATATATACATGTTCAAGTAGTGAGCAACAAATTAATTCATATATGTTTGCACTTGATGCTCATTTGTACCCACTATATGCACATGTATAGCTTAGTTTTGATGATTCTTTTATTTATACTTGTTTTGCCAATTTTCATGTTTTACTTTATGTATATGTAATTTTTATTCAAATCTAATAAATATACATGTATACCCGTGAGTCTCTTGCCTTCATGCAAATACCTTTAATAGACTCTTTTATGTTTGGGATATGTATGCATATTGTTAGATTTAGATAAAAACATACATATACCTTGAAGTTTGTTTTTAAGATGAAAAATAAATTTCATGATTTGTTTAATAAAATGATATTTGTGTTTTGAGCTTCATTGACTATTTTCATGAAAATGCTATTTACATAATCTTTGAACACTCACACTTTATTTGTTTGTCATGACCTTGATTCATGAACATATTTTTGAGCTTTATAAATCGAGTGTCAATTCTTGTGTATTTGGTATGATTCATGAAAAACATATGACTTGGTTTCATTTTTTTTGAAGGATCTTTAACTAGTTTTTCAAAAATTAATTTAACTAGTTATTCATTCTTCAATGTTTTATGAGATATACACATGATCCTATTATTGTTTCAATTGGTATCATTGAATCATTTCAATTGGTATCAATTTGATTCTATTTTTGTATATGCTCATATTTTGTTTTTCATATATATGTATGTATCAATTTCAATTGGTATACTCATTTTTCATACATATATATGTTTTGTTTTGTGCTTAAGTTAAAATCGATTTACATGTTTAAAAGCACAAACTTTGTTTATGCTAAGCTTACTTCAAATTTTTTTAAGCTTATGCATTATGTTTTAAAATTGGTATCAAAATTAAAAATAAAATTATGTTTATTTGATATCTCAAAATTTGTTTAATAAAGAAAAATTAAATCAAAATTTTTGATTTGTATTGCCTATATGCAAGGAGAGCTTAACATCTCTTCTACATATAGATTCATGTTGAGTGTATTGTATATTGAGGAGCTTGACAACTCTTTTTATGTGGTACACGTGTGTAGGGGGAGCTTCACATCTCCTCTTATACATTACATAATATGTGTTATGTGAATTGGGGCTTGTCATCCCTTCTTCATGTAATGCATATGTGTAGGGAAGTTAACTTAGCGTCTTCCTCTTCATGAATATATATCGCATATAACTATTTATTGATTTATGTTTACCCCTTCAATGGTTTCTTGTTTCGGACAAAGGGGGAGAAAAATTGTTGATTTTGTTTTTACTTTACCACTTTATTGATGATTGACAAAAAGGGGGAGAAAGATTTGGGTTTATATATGTATCTTTGTGTTTTTGCATATATTAAGTTCATGCATCACAATAAACAATAAGATATGAGAAAATATTTTTGAGAAAAAAGGGGAGAAGGTTTTTAAAAAAAAAGGTTTTTGAAAAATATGTTTGATGTATCATGAGCTTTCATTGCATATTATTTATTTATTCGTGATGCATGAGTTAAGGGGGAGCTTCTTTGAAGCTTTACTTTAATCCATGCATATATAACTTCATGAGTTTTGTCATCATCAAAAAAGGGGAGATTGTTGGCCCGAAGGCCCATCACTCTAGTTTTGATGATGATCAACTCATGTAGTTATAGTACTAATGATCTTGTGTTTAATTAGTGACAGATTTATGATCAAGATCTTAGTAGGTGCTTAGCTTCAACAAAGGATTTGAAGTCAAGTTTTTGAAACTAGCACGGTGTTTGGACCAAGTCAAGAAGGCTTCAAGTGAAGACTTCAAGAAGATGAAGACTTGTGTCTAGATTTATTTTTATAAGATTTTGTTTTAGATAAAATGTAAAGGATAGAGTAGTTGGTGGATTGCTCAAGTACATATACACACACACACACACACTCTTGATAGTTTTGTTTTTACAAAAGATTTTCTATTTTAGAAAATACATGTTTGGTTTTTGGTATTTCTTATATACATGTTTTAACCAAAACCAAGTTTAAAGCTTAATGTCAAAAACATAGATATTTCACCATGTTTGTATAGTGGATCATATCCATACACCCTATGCTTTCAAAGTTGTTTAAATATCTTGTTTTTGTATTTGGAGATGTATTGGAAAAACAAAGTTTGGAAAAATAAGTTTTGGAAAAATACTGTTTTTTATTTAAGCCAATTTTTTCATATTACAAAAATAGTCCAAATCATTTATAACATGCCTTGATTTTGTGCAAGCATGTTTGTTTGTCAAAGCATATTGGTAAAACTATTTTTGTAGATTTTTCAATATTTTATGAGATTTTATTTATGCCAAAAAGACCAAGTTTTAAATCCCAGTTTTCTGTTTCCTGGCTTCAGCCGGTCGACCGTCCAGCTTGAAGTCGGCCGACCGTCACGGTCGACCGACGTGCACAGACGTGCACGCCAGTTCTGGCTGGAGGGACGGTCGACCGACCCGGTCGACCGCCAGAGAGCTTCTGCTCTCTGGAAAATCCCGGTCGACCGGATCGGTCGACCGACAGAGAGACTGCTCTCTGTTCCAGAGGCTCGGTCGACCGGGCCGGTCGACCGACGCCCCAACGGTCGGATTTCTAACCGTTGGCGGTCGCCCGACCGGTCGACCGGCAGTTCTGACAGACCTCAACGGCTAGTTTTTCTATCTCTATAAAATTGGGCATTTGGGGGCTGTTTTGATTAAGATTTTGTGAGAGTTTTCAAGCCAGTTTTCCTATCCTTTCAAGAGGTTTTCTCCACATATTTGAGAGCAAATATTTCCAATCAAAAGGAGAGTTTTATTAAGAGTGTTTAAAAGAGATTTTTCTTAAGTTTCCTCCACCATCTCTTTCCTAGTTTTTCTCACACACCCACTTGAGCTATCCATTGACATTCATTCTATAGGAGTGTTGTAGTGAGAGTTTTTATTGGTGATCAAGTGTTTAGATCACCAAGAGTTCTTTCTTGTACCTTGAGGAGGCGGATGTGTGTGTCCGCGGTGTTTCGAGTTCGGGTGCGAACTTGTTGTTTGAGGTGCGGCCTCGGTGAGCCGGTGGGCTTGCGGTGTGTACAGACTAGAGAGAGTCCAAGGAGTTCTAGTGGGAACTCGTTGTAGGTGTTGCGGCACCGAGTGATCCGGTGGGATCGATTATAGTGGAAATCCTTCGTGTGTCGAAGGCGGGGATGTAGAGCAAGTGTGCTCGAACCTCGAAACAAATCCCTTGTGCTTGCGATTGCTCACTCTCTCTCTATCTCCTTATTTATATCTTGCATGCTTTTATTGTGCTTATCCTTATATGCTTGATATTCATATTGTGCTTAATTGATATATATGCTTGGGGATTGTTTGCTAACAATTGTATTCAACCAAGAGAGCCAACGCGACACCTCAACCCTTATCTAGGGGAATCTAGAGGAGTTTGTCCAGAGCCCTTCACGGGGAATTCGGCAACACTCTTGTGTTATACGTGGTGTTTAGTGTAAGAGTTTAGCTTATGTCATAATAGTTTTTAATTCCGCATTATTTGTCTTTAAGTGACCTTTAGATTAGCCATCACCTATTCACCCCCCTCTAGGTGATCCTTCACATCCTGTGTCACATTTAATTCACCCCTCCTCCTTTCTTGACCAGAAGATCATCCAAAGCCTCTTCAATAGGTACTTTTGTGATCTTCTTTATATTGGGAAAATAATGTTTTATAACCCCTCTGTCTTTCATCGTATATGTCTTGTTCATAACAAAATCTGCCCCAATGATAGGTAGACCAAAAGTGAGGGCAACATCCTCCACTGTTAACTCAATTTGTTTGCCCTCAATTCTAAAGGTCCTTGTATCCCTATCATACTGGTTTAAAATCCTCAGTACCGCAACGTTTGATTTTAGAGCCTTTTCACCCCCAAATTCCTCATTGTAGATGGCCATGAAGATTGGGCCAAATGGGGTATTCTTGATCGCCTCTACGAAATCTGCCTGAATGTACTTTTTAAATTTCTTGATGAACTCGCACATAGGTTTTAGGCTTGATCTCAGAGGACGAACCTTAATCTGCTGTTTACCTATAGATGTAGAAAAATAAAAAAGTTTAGACCAATGATTATTTAAAAATTATAAGGGAATAAAAAGCATATTATTTTTAATAAACTGCGACCAAGGTCGCAGTCATCTACAGTGCAAGCATAATCTACTGCGATCCGGGTCGACACTGCGACCAAGATCGCAGTCATCTACAGTGCAAACACAAACAACTGCGACCCTGGTCGACATTGCGACCAAGGTCGCATAAGACTACAGTGCGAACACACTTTTACAGCGACTCTGGTCGACATTGCGGCCAAGATCGCAGTCATCTACAGTGCAAATAAAAAAAATTCGACCAGGGTAGACACGGCGACGAAGGTCGCATAAGACTACAGTGCAAAAATAAACAACTGCGACCCAGGAATGATGAAACAAATGACGTTAAATACAGTGCGACCATGGTCGCAAAACACTACATAAATATTGAAACAACTGCGACCCCATGTCGTCAGTATGTAAAAAAAAAAAGGAAGTTTCATATATTGTGACCTTTATCGTTGTGTTACAAATTTTTAAATTTAAAAATTTATTCGTCATCTAAAGTTTCAAAATCTCTTTCTTATTTGTGAACATGGTCCAAAGATTTTTAAAAAAATAAAAAAGACTTAAACGGAAATAAATTTGGAAAAAATTTAAAACAATTAAAATATACAAACCCTAAATTTTTTGAAAAAATCGTTTTTCTATTACCTTTTTCGGCGGATGATTTCTTTGGCGCCATGTGTTGCAAATATATTTTCAAAAAAATGGATCAAATCTGTTTCTAAAAGAACAAGTTGGATCAGAATGATCGGGTGAAATTTTAGAGCTGAAATTTTTTTTGAAAGGCAACTTTTTTACATAAGGTAAAAAGATGTGACAGAGGGTATTTTCGGAAGATACATTGTTGAGGTGACTGACATTAAATTGGGCAGGATTTTTCATCTTTTTGTCCGCCAAAATTTATGACAGGTATATGGCTATGATGTTGCCACGTCCTGCCGGCTGAGAAACTCTCTCAGCCTGCCGGCTGAGGTACATTAACCCCATATATATATATATATATATATATATATATATATATATATATATATATATATTATATATATATATATATATATATATATATATATATATAGCTGAGAGTCCATCTCAACCTGCGGTGACGTGACACATTATTAGCCACATTAGAAAGGACGGCCGCCTATTGAAACAGCTGAAATTACTAAATGTCCCTGCGGTAAAAATAGTAGATCTGTATAGTTTATTATTATTTTTATATTTCTGACGTTAGTCAATATTATCACAATTATCTTTATAACTGCGACCGCTGAATATGAATCAGGTTTTTTCAATTGCAACTTCACCAAATCACGAAACAAATTTAAATGCTTCTTTATTAAACTTTTTATACGCAGATATTATATATTTTAGGAATGCGACTAAGCTCGTAGTGGTCAATAAAATAATTTCTCAATAGTTTTAAAAGTGACCTTTATCGCAGTCTACTATTATATATAGAATTGTATCATGTGCACTCATAAACATGTAATTTTTTGTGCTTAATTTATATAAATAAATAAATTAATTTTGTAGATTTTTAGATATGATCTGTAAGAATTTTACTGATTGCGAACATAGTCGCAGTTTACTTATTCGCATGTCACGTATAAATTATGAATTTTTTTTTTACATATCGCATGTGAATAAGGACTTTGACTATGGTCGCAGTGTTTAACTATATCATGTTGTGGATGATTTTCTTGTTAGGTTAAATAATAACGGCGACTAAAGATTGCGACCATAGTCACAGTTTACTTATAATTTTATATATTTGTTCTTTAATGTGATTGTTGTCTCATACCACGTATAAACTATAATTTTTTTTTTCACAATTGCATGCGAATAAGGACTGTGATTATGGTCGCAGTGCTTAACGACAACATGTTGTGGATGATTTTTTACCAGGTTAAATGTAATAATGGTGACTAAGGGCTGGGACTATAGTCGCAGTTTACTTATGATTTTATATATTTGTTCTTCACTGTGACTGTTGTCTCTTTTCACGCTCGAGAAGGGCTTTGTATTTGTGTTACACACTGCGTGCATGGTCGCAGTTCTTTAATTTGTAAGATATAGTGAAATATACTGATTTGAAATGATTATATTTTATAAACGATCAAAATTCTGTTACATATGACATGCGAATAAGGACAACGACTGTGGTCGCAGTGCTGAACGATAGCATGTTTCATCCATTATTTCTATACGAATAAGGAATGTGACTAGGGTCACAGCTGTGATATAAAATTGGAAGTTATATTATATTAAGTTTGCGACCATGGTCGTAGTGTTAAAAGATTTGCAGGGTCGCACTCGTGATATAAAATTGAAACTTTTGTTATATTATGACTGCGATCATGATCGCTATGCCAATATATTTTTTTGATTATATTTTTGAATGTATGTGTACTGCAACCTGGATCCTATTTATAATATATATTGAGAATAAAATATTTTTTAGTAGCAAGACCGATCATAGTCGCAGTTCATTAAAATTGCATGAAATATTATCCAACCAATCTGCAAATATTGTCGCAGTTACGAGAATATCTGATTTATAAAATATCTGCAAAATAAATTAACCATTGTATTTCATTATTTTTTTTACATTGTACATTTGTAATATAAAAAATAATATATGGCTGTCCCACATCAAATTTCATTTTGCTATTCATTTCAGTTTCTTATATTAAACATATATGAATTGAAAATAAAGAGAAATTAAATAATAAAAAACTACATATTACAATAATTTTTTGAGCTTTCACTCATGTTTCTACTTTTTACTGCTTTTGTTTTTTCTCCTCATCTTGATCCAATCCTTTTTTTCCTTTTAAATTTTTGATGTAGAAGAATTAGAAATTTTATAACTGCAGATAAATTCAACAGAAATTTCTCTGTAAATTACAAATATTTTCGGTAAAATTTTGTTGTGGATGAGTTTTTGCTAGTTAGAAGTAAAAAAGGGGTATTTTGGTCAATTTGATTGACGATTCTTTAGCCGGTAATTTTTTGATTTTTTTTTAGCGTCTACACTCTGCCACTGATATGTGGCATAGATTCGGCCACGTCACCGGCTAAGGAACTCTCTCAGCTGGCGGCTGAGATACAGATACCCCATATGTGTGTGTGTGTTTTTTTTAAAGTAACCCGAAGCCTGAATTGGACATTATTGATAAGTAGATAGCCAAATTGATGAAGCTACTCTTCATGAAGCTTTAACTCATGACTTGTCCTTTATGGATTTCAAAAATTATGAAGATATACATTTCCGTAGAACTTGAAAGTTTTCGAGTGAAGGTATTTTTCAAGTTTTCAAGCATTTTTTTCGTTGTGTTAGTTGTTATATCCCTGTATGCATCTTGTGAACAATACTGAACAAAGCACAAGCATGCATCCTCTAAAAAATACGTAGCAAAGCATAACTGATCCCTCTGTTGACCAAGTTGGTAGGCTAAAATAGAAATTTAGCATTTTGAAATTTGGTAATTTAAAGGGTATTGTTTTGAGTATTGTGACTTGTGAGCAGATTTTTCTGTTAAGATATTACGACAAAATTTTAAATTTTCATTTTTGAAGTCAATATTTTTATTCTAATGGGTCTTGCGGGTTTAATGGGTCGACCCGACCTGGCTGACCCCATTAGTTAAACAGGTCCGTATAAGGTCGGGTCGGGTACGGGTTCTGATTTTTGACCCGATTATTTAATCGGATCAGGTCGACCCGACCCGATTACGGAGCAACCTGTATATACCCGACTTGTATAGACCCGACCCAGCGCAATTGCCACCCATAACCGGGACCCATGTCGGACCAGCGTCGGGCCGATTATTTTTTTTAAAAAAATGAAAATAAAAATCTAAAAATTCTTAAGTTCATAGTTTAAAAAAATTAAAAAATATAAACATTTCTAAAAAAATTCTCAAAATTTCTTAGTGAAAATTGACGAAGAAAATTACAAGATGTAAAATAAAAATATAATTTTTATTAATTATCCAATAAAATAGATAAATGGATACAAATACAATTGAAGTATAAATTATTTTTTAATTTATCATTCATAAATAAAAAAAATAACAAGTCTTCAAACATTTTATCATTCATAAATAAAAAAATTACAAAGTCTTCATTTATCTACTGGGAAGTTTTCGATGAGATCGCCAATTATTTTATTTTAACTTCTCTTTTTCGCATCTAGCCAATCTTTCCCACATATGGTCATCTCGATTGCATCTAACACCAGATGATTCCTCGTATCAGTCAGCACTCGACCACTTGTACTAAAAGTAGACTCTGATACTGCTATAAATGCCAGAGGGGTTAGTAAATTACATGACATAATGTAAAGCACGGGATAAATGATACTTGTGATTTTCACTGTACTAAAATAGCAAAATTATCAAATCCAGAGTCTGAATTGATCTCAGGAGTTGTGCCACGTTGGATATAATAATGAAGCTCATTTAAAGTGTCAGAAGTTCTAAATCTTTTAGATGTTGATAAAAAACCTGAAAATTTTTTTTTTGGGGGTGCGGCGGGGGAGAAGGGGGCCTCCAATGGCTCTTCATTACGTGCCCCAAACGCCTCTTTATAAGCCGTCGGGGCAGGCGTGACATGGGCCGCTTTACCCAAACTCGGTTCTGACCCATAGGAGAGTCAGGCCCGGGTTGGGTCAAGCCTGGGTACCACCCGGGCCTATGCTCAAACGAGTCATGCCTGTGCGGGTTGTCGACCCGGCCAAGTTGTCATCCCTAAAGACGAGGGGATAAAGACTAAATGAAGAAAGGAAGCGGTCAGTTCCTTCTTCCATCAACAATTAGTTTTTTGAGAAAATTTGAAAGAAGAAAGATGTGACGTCTCTCTTTCACACTCATTCTTGTTTGGTTTGCACATAAATAAAAGATAAAGGGAAAATGTGAGTATCATGGTGAGAGTGCCCATTCCTAGCACCGACAACAGTAACCAGATATCAAAAGCATCAGCAACCTCACAACAAACAGCAACACCCATCACACACAGGAGCAACAAGTCCCAGCAAGAATCAGCAACAGCAGCAAATAGCAACAACAGCTAGCACACAACAACAGCAACAAGCAGCAACAAGCAGCAACAGCCACCATATAGCAGCAGTTGGCAGCAGCAAGTACCATACACAAATAATGACAATTTTCTTTTAAAATTCATTCTTATTTTCTTAATCCAGAAAACAACATGCAATTTCATATCCGAAGAGAAATCCATCGTGTTTGAGTTTATATTATGATCAACAAAATTCAGATTAAAATTGTTCTCATTAGCAAGTCCTTCAATGAATTACACAAAAAGATAAAAAGCAAAAATATAAAAGTTTACAATGATATGCAAAGTAAAGAAATTGCAAGCAGAGAGCGCCAACTTTTGAATCTAATTCCAGCATCAGGAGTCATGCAAACCCAAATTGCCAAGTTCAAGCAAACATGTGCATAATCAATGGGTTCCCACAAAAACCCACTTCTCAAAACAAGCAATTTCTAGACTCATATAAAAAAAAGATCAAATCTTGAGAAGATTGCAAACAAATGTGCAAAGAAATCAAAGTTACATGTATAAGTTGGGCACTAGGAGCTGTTTGGTTAGGGGTGGAAGTGAGAAAGTAGTAATAGTTCTCTTTGTAACTTGAAAATTGGTTAGTGAGTTTTTCAGTTTTTGGATATTGTTGGGAAGTGTGGTTTGAAAAATGTTATGTTTTTTCTGGTGTTTGGATGGTAATGTGAAAGTGAAAGTGAAAAAGTTGACCCCAAAGTTGACCGCAAAATAATATTAAAATAAAAATTAATTAAGAAAAACAAAAATTATATTGTAATTAGAATGCAAGTGAGATTTACATAACCACAAAATTAATTGTTTTGAGTTACAACTTATTACAAATGAGATTTACATGACCATAAAATTAACTGTAGCACCCTAAAAGTGAGGAAGTAATTGTGTAAAAGGGAAAAGAGAAAAAGAAAAGGGGTTTTCTCATTTTTCTTTTCCGGTGTTTGGATAGATAGGGAAGTGAGCAATTATACTTCCCCATTTCTTTACTTCCGCACACTTCCTTGCAACCAAACACGCCCTAAGAGTAGTCCTGACTTGTTACTGTGTAACTGGAGCAAAAAAAAACAACCGAATGAGAGTAGACAAATGTGTGAACTCTTAGATTGATCTCAAGCTGATGAATGAACACATCTCAATTAAAACTCACACATAAATCAAATTAAAATCACTTAAAACATATATGAAAATACATGTTGTGCTAATGGATCGAATCCAAGACAGAGTGACGAGATCCAACCTAAGACGGAGCTCACCGATGAGAGCGACCGATGAGATCGAACCCAAGACGCAACGACAAGATCGAACCCAACACTGGCCGACGAGATCGAACCCAAGAAAGAGCGAGGGTTGACGCCAAAAGAGAGCGCCGAGATCAAATCCAAGATGCAGCGATGAGATCGAATCCAAAACCGACCAATGAGATCGAACCCAAGAAAGAGCGAGGAGATCAAAGCCAAGAGAGAGGACGCAGGAAGGAGATGGAGGGAGGGAAGGTGCTTAGATCTGGGCCCAAGCAGCAACCCTCTCTCCTACTGAGAAAAAGAGAAGCTTTAAAAATTATTTTTTTGCATTGATTTGCGAGCTTGATGTTGACACTCAAAAAGACAAATTCTCCAGGTAGCACTTCAGCTAGTCTAAACAATATCTAAACTTGTTGACATTTATAAAAGACAAGATGCAGACAAACTGATAACCAGGTTCTACCCATTCTCAGAGACGAAAAGATGCATTGAAACTTACTGATCCAGTGAAGCATATGTAGGCTAAGCATCACCTGTAAAGGGGCCTAAGCATGGCCCAAGAGGATAGCTTCGCTTGAAACTCTATAGCCTTATTGAAGGGCTAAAATGTTAGCTTCGCCTGAAGCTCTTCTTGTAATCTTCGCTTGAAGCTCTTCATAACTCTGTAAAGAGCTAATCTTCAGCTTCGCCTGAAGCTAATTATAAATTCGCCTGAAACTAATACTAGCTTCGCCTGAAGCTTTTCTTGTGGTTTTGCCTGAGAATTGTGTTAGCTTCACGCGAAGCTAATCTCAGCTTCGCTTGAAGCTTTCTGCTCCCCTATAAGAGGGTTTTGTTGGCCCAGAGGCCTTCCACTCTAGTTTTGATGATGATTAACTCATGTAGTTATAGTTTACTAATAATCTTGTGATATTGAGTTTCAGATATTTAACCAAGATATTAGTAGGTGATTAGCTTCAATAAAGGTATTTTGGAGCTTTCACATGGTGATCCAAGAGTTCGAGCGTCAAAGTTCACATCTAGCACTCGTTGGAGTCAAGCTCGAGGAATCACGTTTGGATCGAGTCGACTTGGAGACGGCGTTTTACAAGAAGGCTTCGGTTTGTTTTAGTATAGTTTGTTTAGATCCATTGTAAAGTTAGATAGTGTGATATGCTCAAGTTCACAACACACACTTGTTTAAGTTTCATGTTTATTGGTTTTGGTTTTCGGTTTAACCGATCTTGGTTTTCATGAATAGAATTGAATCAAAATAAGTTTACATGGTTTAATGTATATTAGATTTGATCTATATACATATATGCTTTATCTATTTAAAAAAAAACTTATTTTGATACACTATTCATGTGTTTGAAGTTTTGTATTTAGACAAAACTTATTTTCGGATTTAATGTCAAAAACATTGATATATATATATATAATATATATATATATATATATATATATATATATATATATATATATATATATATATATATATATATATATATATATATATATATATATGTTTTTCATGTATATTGGATTCTATCCATATACTATATGCTTCAAAGTTGTTTAAGTATCATGTTTTTATATTTACATGTATTTTGGAAAAATCGGATTTCCATTTCAAAAATCCAAGTTTTGGAAATACGATTTTTGGTTTAAGGCAAAATTTTCAAGTTACAAAATGGTTCAAATAGTTTGAAATATGTGTTGAATTCTTATCACACATATTTGTATTTCAAAGATAATACAAGAACTGATTTTTGTGAAATTTATGTGATTTTATAAGATTTAATTGAAGTTAAAAACCCAAGTTTTTATATCCTGAAAAATACCTGCCAGGCTCTGGCGGTCGACCGGGACGGTCGACCGGACCAGTAGTCAGTCGACCGATGTGCACGAGACGTGCACAAAGGCCAAGTTGGCTTGGCCGGTCGACCGTGCGGTCTACCGACTGAAGTCACCCCACTCTCGGGTGGGGGCGGTCGACCGTGAACTTTGGCCCGGTCGACCGGGCGGTCAACTGGCGAGAGAGCAATTGCTCTCTGGATTTGGCACGGTCGACCGGGCGGTTGACCGCTGGGCTCAACGGTCAAAAATTTGACCGTTGGCCGGTCGACCGGAAGGGAATTCTGGCCCTTTTCAGCTGCCAATGGGCAAATTTTCAAATGGGTTATAAATACCCCATTTGAGTTTGTTTTTCAACAAGAATTTCTAGAGCAAAATTTCTCCCATTTACAAGTGTTTTAACACTAGTTTTCAAAAGAGTTTTTAAGCCTAAAGATTTCATCTTTATTTTGTTTTAAAGGGTTAGAAAATTCAAAGAAAAAAAGAAAGTCTTTGGGATTATTTTTGATCTTCATTTTATATCAATTCTAGAAATTTTCTCAAGAGTTTTTCTTTGTGATTTTGATTTCCAAACTCTTTATTTCTCACACTTGAGCTTATCTTCTATCCTATCTATTTAGGATCTTTGTTTTGTGGGAAAAGAAGTTGTTTGTGGTTGTTAGACCACCAAGTTGTAAACCTACCATCTTTGTGATATCCCTCTAATGAGAGGTGATTGAGTTGGTATCCCTCTTGTGTAGAGGTGATTGTGGAAGTGTTGTTTGGCTCCCTCTAGTGAGAGGTGGAGAATGTGTTGGAATCCCTCAAGTGTGAGATGATTGATTTGTTGTTGGCTAAGTGCCTATCCTTCTAAGTGTAGAGGTGATTAGTTTTGTGCCTTGCCTCTAGTGAGAGGTTGTATTGGTTGAGAGAGGAGTTGTGTTCTCCCAATTGTAATTGCCCCAAATCCTCAGTGGAGGTTCCCTGTGTGTGAAGTCCTGTGTGGACGAGTTAGTGGAAATCCTTCTGTGTGAAGGCGGGGACGTAGAACTGTGTGCTCGAACCTCGAAACATATCTTGGTGTTTGCGATTGATCCACTTTCTCTAACTCTCTCTCTCTTATATTGTGCCTTGCATTGATTCATATTGTCATATCACATTTATATGCTTGGTTGTGTTTGTTTGTGTGCCTCACTTGTGTTTAACCACGAGAGCTTCATATAGCACCTCAACTCTTATTCAGAGGAATCAAGAGGAGTTAGTCCAGAGCCCTTTACCGGGAATTCGGCTACACTCGTTGGTTACACTAAGTGTGTTGTATTAATTTTTTCATTCCGTATTATTATTCATTAGATTAGCCGTACACCTGTTCACCCCCATCTAGGTGTACTTTCAGGTTTGTCAGGTCAACCTTTGACCTAGTCTTTAGTGTGCTAACCCCAGTACTTTAGTCGGGTTATGCCACTTTAAGTGGGCAGTTACTCTCGCCTACTTCGTCCCACATTAAGTGGAGACAGCCTGGTCAAATGACCATTTTTTAAGCTCACGCAAGGCTGTCTAGCCTCGCATAAGGCTTACACCTAACTTCGCATGAGGCTTTATAGCCTCGCGCGAAGCTCAAAATAGCTTCCGGCATGAGGCTAAATGACTGTTATCAGTCTTTACTAAATTTTAGAGGCTGTTACACCCGTCAGAGCCTATAAATAGCTTATTCTTGAAATGAGCTCGGGGTTGGCAAAGAAGACAGAAAAGATAAGGTTGCAAGAAGGCTGGGCAAAAGCAAGCAAGCAAGCAACAAAGGGGCTGGTGCAAAGAAAGAGTTAACTCTCCCTCGCTTCTAAGAAATTCAGAGAATCATTTCTCTAAATTTAGGGTGTCAATACCTTAAGACCTTTCCCTCACAAGAAATCTTCAGAACTAAGAGAGAAGATATTCCTTAAAACTCAATCAATCGCATCGTCAATAGAACAAAGTGATCGCGTGCTGATCTGACTTCCATCGATACACTTTCCCGGAATCTCAGAAGAGATACTTGTAATTTTTCTTTTATTACTTGTAATTTCTCTTTAAAATTTTATAAGTTTTCCCTTTATTGATATTAAATGGAAAACAAGATGACAACTCCGCTGGGGAATTGCTTCTCCACTGTTGAGAATCAAGTGCCGCAATGCGATGTTGGGTTGTCTGCAGAGACCTTGGTCATTCATTTTGACCAAGAGAGGTTTGAACAACTTCTCTTTAGGGGCAGCACAAGTCTCCTACATGTGCGCAAGTACAGGAAGGTTAGTATAGCCAGAGCACCTCTGACTACCTCTTGAAAGTAAGTCTCTATTGAGACTACTGAGATTTTCTGTGAACCAATCACAACCTCACGTGAGGTTAAACAGGCTCTACGCGAGCTTATCACAGTCTCAACAGAGACTAAGTTAGCCTCATACCAATGTGTTAATGTTGCGCGCGAGGCTATGATGGTTCCCTGTGAACTAAAACAACCTCTTCAATGACTATGTGGGTTGCAAAATCCCCAATCTCCTCTCTTGACTCAGCTTCATGCGAAGCTAATATAGTCTTAGATCACAAGACTATCTTAGCTCTTCGCAGAGGTACGCCTCGCCTGTCCCGCGAGGCTAAGACTAAAGCACTTTGTGCTAATAGCGAAGCTACTGCAGCCTTACTTGCATGAACAGCATTGTTGGGCAGTGCTAAGCCCGCCGCACGCGAGGCTAAAATCAGAACACCTCTGCGTGCTAATAGCGTTGCTAATCCAGCGTCGCTCTCATTTATAGCACCAAGTGCTAAGGATCTCTGCCGCGAGGCTAGAGATAAAGCGCCATTGGTGCTAACAGCAAAGCTATTTTAGCTTCGCTTGAAGGAAGAGCTCTCCACAACAAAGTTAAGTTCACCCCCAAAGGCAGAACTAAAATAGTAGCTTCTCCTTGCAAAGCTACTCTTTCAACCGAAGCTATCTTAGCTTTGCTTATAACCAAAAGGAAAGCCTTTAAGGCTAAGCCTAAGGCTTCTCAGCCCAAGGGGGCTGATGTGTGTGCTTTATATACATATTTTACATCACTTTTTATGCCTATTATTTGCCACATTTAATACTGCATGGGTATTTTGTTAATGTTATTTTGCAGATTTTAGGTCAAGAACAAATTAGAAAAAAATTGGCGAATTGACGATATCAAGTGAACAAAAGAGATACAGAACCAGAGATCTAATGCAGAGTTAGAATATATCACAGAGCCTTCACGCAAAATTAGAAATTTCACAAAAATCTGAGACTGAAATGGACCAAGAGTTCAGCTACCCAGCCGTATATTTCGGCCAAGCAGTCGTGCACCAGTCAACGGTGCCAACTCAGAGGTCAACACGCGTCAAAAAGCGGAGCTTCATTACAGCTGGAAGTTCATCCAGTTGGCCGAACTATGACGGTAACTGTGGATAGAATTTTTTCAGTAATTCATGTAAATTTAGAAACCTAGATTTTTAAATTTGATTAGGGTTCTACTGCTCTCTATTATATATAAACGCTGCCGAGTCTCTTGTATCTTAGACAATTTTATTTCTCTTTTATTTTAGCAAAAATCAAATAAAATTCTGCTATTAGCCATTAAATCTCAGAGCACCTTCAGCGAGGAATTCTTCATAAAAATTTCATCTTTTTAGTGCTCTCTTACCTTTCTCTTTATTTGATTTTTATTACAGAAATGTGTAGCATGATCTATTCTAATATTATGATCTGTTATAATTTCTTAGCTATGAATTAATTTTTCATAGCTAGGACATGATATAGGAATTGTATAGATGATATGATATTATATTTTGTGAAGAACCAAGCAGCTGCAATTCATAACCTAGAGGTGCAGATGAGCCAAATTTTTAGCCTGCTGTCCAATCGACCACAAGGATCGTTACCAAGCAACACGGAGGTGAATCTCAAAGAACATGTCAAGGCAATCACGTTAAGAAGTGAAAAAGTTCTACCACAAGACCAAGTCGCCAGAGAAGAAAAACCTACTCCAAACAGACAGTGTAGATGAAAACCCTGAACAGGAGAAGGAGGCAAGAGATGTACAGAGTCAGAGTTCGACCACCTAGCTAAAATCTTGGCTAGGTAGCCGAACTATAAAAGATTCTCAGGCTTTGCAAGATCCCATAGAGAAGTCAGTTATCAAGCAATATATTCTCCCACTTCCATTCCCCCAGAAACACAAGTAAAATACTTCAGATAAGTAGTCTGTTCAATTCTGAATATATTTAAAACACTGCATATTAACATTTCTTTTGCAGAGGTCCTAGCACAGATGCCCAAGTACGCAAAGTTCATGAAGGAGATCCTAACAAATAAGAGAAAACTTGAGGATAATGAACAGTAATATTGAATGAAGAATGCTATTCTGCTAAACAAGCTTCGTCTAAAGCTTAAGGATTTAGAGAGTTTTTCTATACCTTGCATTATAGAAAACTTAAAATTCGATAATATTTTATGTGATCTTGGTGCCAGTATACATTTAATGCCTCTCTCTATTTTCAGGGCATTGAGTTTGAGAGAACCGAAGCAGACTACTTTCTCAATCCAATTTGCAGATAGTTCGATAAAGTACCCACTTGGCGTTATTGAAGATGTGCTTGTTAAAGTCAACAAGTTCTATTTCCCTACAGATTTTATTGTACTTGACATGGAGGAAGATATTAAAGTTTCGCTCATATTAGGCTGACCTTTCTTAGCCATAAGAAGAACTTTAATTCATGTGAAAGAAGGAGAACTCATCCTTCGGGTGCAAGATGAGCAAGTTACTTTCAAAGTTTTTAAAGCCATGCTACAACTATCGAATGTCGAGAAGTGCTTTAAAATTGATACCAAGGACAAGTAAGTAGTTGAAGTACCAAAAAAGGAGCCTCAAAAATTGCTTAGCAAAGAGTCCAATCAGCCAAAGTCCACCAAGTCGAATGCAAAAATTGAGAAACAAAGTTTCTACTTGAAAGCTGCACCGCCAAACCAAATATGGAAGAAAGCCCAAAAGATTGCAAAAAACTTATTGAGGCTAACACCTTCCATACATGAGCCTCCATAAAGATCAGAGAAAGTCTAACTAAAGACTATAACTTAAAACGTTTCTTGAGAGACAACCCAAGTTTTCTAACCTTCTTTTCTAATTTTTGATTTTGAATTTTCTTTAGTACTAACTTGTGTCTTCTATATGTCAGGTACCCCCTCTGCAGACTGATCCAATACTCCTAAATGAACCATAAAATCACCACAACATGAACACCAAAAGACAGAGCATCAATGGATCAGAAGTTCAGCCCGATGGCCGCATTTTCGGCCAGCTAGTCGAACTCTGGTGGGCGTTTGACCAGAAATTTTTTAGGTGTAAACTTTTTGAATTACTTATTTTTCTGGGTCTGTTTCTGAGATATGTAATTTTTCAAAATTGCTTTGTTTTGTGTTAAATCAGATCTTGATTTAATAATGGATTTCTTTTTCGAATTTAAAAATTTTGGGGTGATTCTCAATCCTAATTTTGTGCATGGGGACAACACAATTTAGGTATGAGGGTAGGGGTCAAAATCTCTTTTGAATTTTTTTTGAAAATTTTCCTTATTTTTTTTAACATTATCCTTTCGTTATTTTTAGCATCTTTATTTCATCCTCTTCAAAAATCAAAATATTTTTCGAAATTCAAAATTTAAAACTCCCTCATTTTTCTCAGGAGCATTCAGTTTCCAACATCTCCTAGGATTTCGAATTTGAATTTGAAATTCAAATGAAGGGTAGTTTGGGATAATGGTACATACATTTTCTATATAAACTAACTTTAACTTTCTTTTATTTCTCACAAATCTGAGTCCAATATCTCAAATCAGAGCATTCTACAGCCAGGAGGAAGAGTTTCAAAGATCTCAGCCACCAGATCCTCAAAGTTCGAATCAGGAGTTCGGCCAGGCAGCCGAAATCTCGGCCAGGTAGCTTAATTTTAGCAGGATAGTTCCCCTGAATTCTTCAGGAACAGTAACTGCTTTGTCTTCCATCTTTTACAGTACTTAGATTTCTGTAAGTTCATCATGTCTAAGATCTTTGCTGAGCGTAATTTTTTCTTGTATTCGAAGCATTTGGGATGTATTTAGGGCTAGGAATTGAGATTATTTATTGCATGCTAATATCTTTGAATTTTATATTCTTGCCCTAGAACAAGAGTTTTATGATGGGTTTTCAGAAAATAACATTGATAGAAATCAAGGAATAATTGAAGTGAATTGCAGAGAGGAGATGAAAATTTTACATTTACAAATTTTTGAACTAACGGGTAAACCTCCTGTTGAAAGAGGGACTCAAGAATCGGGGAACCTAGGAGACTACATTCACTTAATGGGAGAAGATTGCAAGGTACCTCAATGGGGGTGATATTAGTGCCAAAACATTGTATAGGAATGTGTATGCACTATGTAAATGGTTGAATCATAATGTCTTGGGTGTATCATATGTTTCATCTTTTTACAACCAAGTTTTACACATTGTCTACATTTTGATGATCAAAGAAAAAGATTTTTGCATGTGCTGCACACCATTAGTAGCACTAAAGATAAACGAAAAACTTTTTTGCCACTACCAATTCTTGTCACACAAATTTGTAAGGAATGGATGCTTGAAGATGAATTTAATCATGCAATAAAAGATAAAATTTGCATTTAAGCTGAAACTATTTTTCATCTTATAATGCTTCAGTGCAAATTGATTGGGCACCTTTCATGCTACAAGAACATGTCCCGGTGGGCATCATCATCATCCAATGAATCAAAAGAGGAGGATGACGAATTCTTTAATCAACAACCACCCAAAGATAATCGTGCATTCATGCATTTAATTTGGGAGGAGATTAAAAAAACATACAAGTTGATAAAGAAAAAGAAGAAGAAAACTGAAGAGTCATATTTTAGAAGGACACATTCTGAAGGAGGTAGTAGTAGCATGGGAAAGAGAGGAAGGCGCACTTGAGGGGAGTTTTATAGTAGGATTTTTTTATTTATTTTTCTTTTCTTTCTTTCTTTCTTATATAAAAAAAAGTTTTTATGGTAAATTGACCTAGTTGTAAGGGATTTAGTAACCATAACTTGATTGGATAAGGAAGATCAATCTGATAGAATTTTAAAGTCTTTGAATAGAGATTAAAAATTTTAAAATATTATTGCCATTTAGAATTTGTCCACGTGAATATGCATCGTATGTACATTTACACAATAGTTTAAACTTGAGATGATGAGGATAACTTAATACTAAATAATAATAAAAGCTTAACTATTGATTAGCTAGATGCTTTGGCCTCATGAAGCCTTGGATTTACGCGAAAAAAATATTTAGTTAAGAAAAAAAGAAAAAATATATATTAACAAGTCTAATGATCAATTAGTTAGGTATTTTGGCCTCAAGAAGCCTTGATATTTACAAAGAGAAGTGCTTAAAGGGAAACGAGGTGGTAATACTTCAAAACTTCTCTGAATATATATATATATATATATATATATATATATATATATATATATATATATATATATATATATATGTATGTATGTATGTATGTATGTATATATGTATGTATGTATGTATATAAATTTTAAGTATATAAATTTTAAGTATGTAAGTTTGAATCAAAATCCCAAGTTAAGAGCTATACACATTCACGAAGATGCATAGGATCAGAAAATTTAGAAGAATGGTGATATAGGCTATGATTTGAAAATCTCTACAAAGTAGATGATAGAATTCTTGATAAGAGATTGAACTTGATAATGAGAGTTTATGGTAATTAGAGAACTTATACATTAGTGATGCTTACCACTCCAAAAATATTTTATCTTTCTTTATTTTTTATCTTTCTTTTTCTATTTTCTTTATTTTTGGTTATTCTTTTTATCTTAATCTCTTCTCATCTTTTAAATTCTCTCACCGAATTTTATGGGTGTAATTCACTAAAAACCCTCATGAGACAACACTCGTCCACTAGGGTATCCTAGGGGTTTAACGGCTTATTGTACATGCTAAGTGCAATCGTGAATCCTACGAAAGTGGATTAGGATTTTAATTTTAAGAATTTTAGTTTTTCTTTTTTTTTAGATTAGGATTTTGCTCGAGAACTAGCAAAAAGTAGGTATGGGGGTGTGATGTGTATGCTTTATATACATGTTTTACATCACTTTTTATGCCTATTATTTGTCATATTTAATACTGCATGGGTATTTTGTTAATATTACTTTGCAGAGTTTAGTTCAAGAACAAATTAGAAGAAAAGAGCGAAAATTGGCGAATTGGAGAAATCAAGAAAACAAAAAGAGATACAGAACTAGAGATCTGATGCAGAGTTGGAACATCTTACAGAGCCTTTACCAAAATCAAAAATTTCATAAAATCTGGGACTGAAATGGACCATGAGTTCAGCCATCAACCGTGTATTTGGCCAAGCAGCTGTGGACCAGTCAACGGGAATGCCAACTTAGAGATCAACACAAGTCAAAAATCGGAGCTTAATTACAGCTGGAACAGCTGGAAGTTCGGCCGGCTGGCCGAACTATGGAGGCAACTGTGGATAGAATTTTTCTAATAATTCGTGTAAATTTAGAAACCTAAGTTTTTCTATTCGATTAGGGTTGTACTGCTCTCTGTTGTATATAAACGCTGCCGAGTCTCTTGTATCATCGACAGTTTTTCTCTCTCTTTTATTTTAATGATAATTAAATTAAAATTCTGCAGTTAGCTATTAAATCTCAGAGCACCTTCAGCGAGGAATTCTTCATAAAAGCTTCATCTTTTTGTGCTCTCTTACCTTTATTTTTATTTAATTTTTATTCCAGAATTTGTAGTATTATCTATTCTAATATTATGATGTGTTATATTTTCTTAGCTACGAACTAATTTTCCATAGTTAAGGTATAATATAGGGATTGTATTGATGATATGATGTTGTGTTTTGTGCAAGTTCTACTACGTGCTTTGTAAAGTTTGAATCTTTTACATGCTAAGCTGTTAACTAGCAATCTACTAGATTGAGAGACTATAGATTCTAGATTTAGAAAATATAATTGATATTATTCGAGAGAGAATACTAATTAGGTTAGAGAATTTTGATTGTTAGCATGAATAGAATGAATTAGCACAAGCATAATATTTTATCTGATTATAATCACTGAAATCATTAACCTAATTATTTTCATATATAAAGCAACATGTTTTAGTAGGGGTTTATTCACAACATCTTTCAACTTAATTGATTATTCAAATAGAATTAGGAAAGATTAGTTGATAATTGAAATAATAATCCTCATGGGATGATACTCTATTTCACTCTATATTACTTGTTAACGATCGGTACACTTGCCATTCGATTCACACCAGTGGCTAACTTTCAGTCTCCTCGAGTCTCTGTGATGGATCGGTTAGGTCTGGTTAACACAGACTTGAAAGACTATCTGAGCAATAAGCGAAAGCTTCATTTCGAGGAACCTGTTCACATCTTGTCATTCTAGTGCAGACAAGCAGGGTGTTAACCTGTGATGGTCCACTCCGTCTATTGCTGTTTGGGAACAATCCCCATAGCCTCTCCTCCAAGCCAGCAATCGGTATTTAACCGGTTGTCAGCCCGAGCTTCTGAGAGACCCGGGTCCTAGAAGAAGAAGGCAACAAAGCCGGTCCATTTTGCAACAACCTCTGTTAACATGATAAGCTGAGGCAGGGATCTATTCCGGTCCTGACGACAGAGACAAGGAACCTCTACTCCTCCAGCTAGCGCCCCGGACTCCAATTATAGCTTCAGTTTGAGTTAGGTTCTCGTGGAATAAGAAGGTACCTTTCAAGATACTCGCTTCAGGGTAGCAATGCCCTACAACTATGAACAACCTTCTTCATTTGTGTCACCTGCACCATTGAGAAATCTTATTCAATGGTTGGATGATGAAGAGGAGGCCAGTGGATACGCTTCGTCAACTACCATCAGTTCGGTACGAATGAGACTTGTATCTACTAACATGGCCAACAACAATGGTGATGATCTTTGTCGGCTAATGGAGACACAAGAACAGACTTTTAGGGCTCAGCAAGAAGCTTTGGACAACATCTGGCAGATGCTAGCTCAACTTTTGGTCAATCAGAACATCAATTATACCGGTAGCAATCACGATGAAGAAAAGCATAACAATGATGAACGTCCTAAGACTGAGAAGTCGAAGGAATGTTTCATAATCAATACTGAGGTCATCAAAGGTATCCAATCTCAGATTGCATCCCTAACTCAGAGGGATGAACTGAAGAAGGTAAGGATGACTCGTCCTTACCCGCTGGAGTGAGATTCAGTGCCATACCCACCAAAGTTTAAGCGACCTACTGTTGACACTCTAAAAAGATAAAACTCTCAGACTTCTCTTCAATCGGTCTGAACGACGTCTAATTTATTGACATTTACAAAAGATGAGTCGCAGACAAGCTGATGATCCGTTCGAGTTCACCTCTGAGGGACAAGGTAGCAACTTGAACTCTATTGATTCAGTAAGGCAGGCAATGAAGCTAAAGTGGCATGTGAGGAAGCCAAAGCAAGTTTATGAAGTCAGGTCTGATCAAATTTCTAGCCTCGCGGAGAGCCAAGGATTGCTAAAAGGCTGAAGCCACTAGCTTCGTGCGAAGCTCCATCAACCCCACCAATGGCTTATCTTAGAACTTCGCTAGAAGCTTTATTCCTAACTTTACTGGAAGAAGGAATAGTCAAGCTCTTCTCCGAGCTGAATTTCTAGCTTCGCTAGAAACTTTGTCCCCAGCTTCGCTGAAAGGAAGAATGATTCAGCTTTGCTATAAGCTAAGTCCTAGCTTCGCATAAAGCTTTCAAGGTAACTTCGCTTGGAGACAGCTTCTCACTTAGCTCCGCAGCGAGCGTTACCAGGTCATCAATTGACCATTTCAAAATTCCACGAGAGATTAATGGGTCAACCCCACTAATTTAGTGGGATTAATGTCACTTTAAGTGGGCAGTTACACCCGCCCACTTCGTCCCACATTAAGTGGAGACAATTAAGCCACTTTGGCTAAAGGTATTTCATACGAATTCACTAGCTGGGCGGGAAGCTTACGGTTAGCTTCGTGCCAAGATCATTTGTAGCCTCGCGCTAAAAACTGATTCAGTCTTGCTTAAGGGGGAGTTACACCCCATCTTGGCTATAAATAGTCCCTTGCAGAGACAAGAATGGAGATAGAGGATATTGGTGGGAAATTTTTTTGGAAAGAGTGAGAAGAGATCTCTAGCAAAAGTGTTCTCTTGCCCTCTTATGTCTAAAGCCTCAGTTGCTTTCAAAATCTCAGAGAGTCAGTTCTCTTTCATTCAGGATTCCAACACACACCTTCTACTTTCTATAGATTTTTAGAACAAAACAAGAAGGAAATTCTATCAAGGAGGCAGCTTGACCACCTGACTAATTGCATCATCAAAGGGATAAGGTGATCGCGCACTGATCAGATTCCTACTGGCATACTTCCCCATAATCTTAGAGGAGATCTACCTGTAATTTTCTTTTAATTACTTGTAATTTAGATCCTCAACATTCATTCTCTTTTGTAAGTTTTCCCCGATCAATAATGAAAAACAAGATGGCGACTCTGCTGGGGAGCAAGGTCTTCTTCCGCAACAAGGAGATAATGTCGTAATGCAACGGTCATTATTCTGAGCCCGTCATCGTCAAAAACTTGGTCATTCACTTTGACCAAGAAAAATATGAAGAACTACTCTCTGGGGGTAGCCCAGTGCTCCACGCACGAAAGCACATGAAGGTCTCTATAGCCAAAGCTCTAGTGGCGACAGAGCAAAAATCACTTAAGACTTTAGCAACTGTGAGAGTGCAAGGGGGCGAACCTCATTTCAACACCCCTCAGCCTCAAGCGAGGCTAAAGGTGTCTCGTGCAAAGCCCGACAGGTCCTCGATGAACCTAAGGCGACTCAGACCATGCGTGTGTGGAAGGCGAAGCAGAAAGCTCCGCGCAAAACTTTAGGCGAAGCTCCAGTACAACTTCGCGTCTCAAGCGAAGACAAGGGCAAGATGCCCTTAAATCTTAGCGACATTGCCGATGTTAGCCATGAGGCTAAGTGGATATCACTGTCTTTACCCAGCCCGAGTTCATTGGCCCCTAGTGCCAACCTCACCCCTACGAGCGGAGTTAAGGGAGCGTCCCTAAATACTAATGACGTAGCTAACGCAGTGTCAGTATCTAAGAGCATTAGCAAAATTTCTACCTACGAGGCTGTAGCACTCTGCAGTGCTAAGTACCTTAGCCACGAGGCTGGAACTGAAGCACCCTCTAGTGTTGAATACCTCCGCAACAAGGCAAGGAGGGCAAGGAACGGAGCACCACTCGTGCTAAAAGAAGTCACCATGACTTCGCTCCCAAAATCTTCTGACACTAAGTTCGCGCCTGGTGGCGGAGCTATGCGTATAACTCCGCCAAACAAAGTTAATAAGGTGATTTTTGAATCACCTAAAACCAGAAATCTCAAGGCTAGAGGTCTCCAGCCTGAACAATCTCTTCAAGCATCCAAGCAAGATCGTGTAAGCTTGGTTAACACCGATTTACAAGAGTTCTTAACTAACAAATGGAAGTTAGAACTACCCCAGATCTCTCCCTCTTACTGTGAACAAATAGGATGTCAGTTGGTGACAGTTCATTTAGTCCATTGTCGACTAGGACCAGTACCCGCTACTCTTCCAGTCCGACAGTCAATTTTTGACCGACTATCGATCTGAACCCCAATCAAGCATCACAAAAAAAGCAAACCACAAAACATCCCAGATCTACCTTCTGCATCTGTCAACATGATAGGAAGGGGACGTGAACCGCTTAGGAGAAGACGACGGCGACGGGATACTAATTTCCCTTCATTTAATTCTCTAGACTCAGACTATAGCCCTGGCTTGAGCCAAGTCTTAGTAGGACAGGAAGGTGTGTTCCAAGGCACGAGATCCAAGGTAGCAATACCCTATAATTATGAGCAGCCATCCTCTTCAACTGGGGTAATGTCACTTGAACCATTGAAAAGTTTATTCCAATGGTCTGACGATGAAGGAGAAGCTAGTGGATATGCCTCTTCAGCAATAGTCAACTTAGTACAAACGAGCAGAGTTTCGGTTCATATGGCCGATAATGTCAATGATGACCTCCTCCGACGGATGAAAACTTAAGAGCAGACCTCCAAGACCCAGCAAGAAGCCTTGGACAACATCTAACAAATGCTATCTCAACTCCTCACCAACCGAAATAATAATGATACCGGAGCAATCATAATGAGGAGGAGCATAATGATGATGAGCAACCTAAGACTGAGAAGTCAAAGGAAAACTCTTCCATCAATGCTGAAGTTCTTAAAGGCATCCAAGCTCAGATCGCATCCCTAACTCAGAGGGATGAATTGAAGAAGGCAGGAATGACTTGTCCTTACACACTTGAATGGAACTCAGTGCCATATCCGCTAAAGTTTAAACCACCTACGTTACATACATATGATGGTAAAAGCTCGCCAAACCAACATATCTATTACTCCTGGTCTCAGACTGGTAATGTCATAGATAATGATGCTATTATGGCTAGATTATTTATTGGTACTCTCAAAGGAGTAGCCTTTAACTGGTTCAGAAGCCTTCCACCAGGCTCCATCAATTCCTGGATCGATCTAGAAACTCGGTTCCTCTCTCATTTCTATAAGGACAACACTGAGGTAACCATGATTAAACTTCTCTCCACTGTGCAGAAAAAGGAGAATTCGTCAGTGATTACATTGAACGGTTTAGCGATTTATCTCTGTGTCCAGCAGGAATGCCATTGCCTATGTTGTTGCAGACATGTAGGCATAACTTTCTGTACCAAGTGGAGATTTGTATTAGAGCTGTCAAAGCTCATACCTAGAAAGAACTGGTTGAGCAAGCTGAAATAGCCTAGAAGTCAGCTAAAAAGTTTAAGCCGTTTACACCCAAAGGCAAATGGGGTATGAGGATCTTCCTTAATCAAAATTAGCAAAGGAAAGATTCGAGACCTTACTGGTGACGTCCGCCTTCCCGAAGTGGATCATCTCGGGTAAGCGACTACCAGCCTCTTCTCGAAGTGGATCATCTCGGATAAGCGATCACCAGCTTCTTCCCAAAGTAGATCATCTCGGATAAGCGACCGCCGGCCTCTTCTCAGAATGCGCACCAGATGTCCCAGTATGTTCCTCCTGCTTATGACCAAAGCTTCAAATTGAAAGTCAAGAGACATGCTCTTATTCTCCTTCGTCAGGATGAAAGAATTAAGAGCACAGTATACTGCAATGCAAACAAGAAATGAGTTAGCTCTAGAAAAAAGGGGTGAAATGCTAAGTCAAGGTTTTGTTCCAGAAGCGAAGCTAGTCCAAATTCAACCCTGACATGCCCTGAGGATAAAACTTCAAATAAGCAAAGGATAGATTTGCTTGCACGACAATGCTAGCCCGGCCTAACAGGAGCCAAATCTCAGCTCCGCCTAGAACAGCTAGGCTAGACAAGCCTTAAAAAGGTCAAGTCCTAACCTCGCCTATATGGAAAAGCTAGACTAACCCAGGAAGGGCAAAGTCTTAGCCCCACCTATATGGAAAGACTGGCTCAACCTTAAAAAGGTCAAGTCTTAGCCCCGCCTGTATGGCGAAGCTAGACTAGTTTGGGAAAATGTAAGGCCTCACCCTCGCCCATCTGAAAGATCAAGGTGACAACTTTGCCTAGAAAAGTTCATCGCCTGATTAGGCAGAATACTAGCTTCGCCAGGATGCTTAAAAAAGTGCTGAAACTCTTCTCCAAAGACCAGCCAAACGCAGAGATCAAGGGAATTTAATCCCTGAAATAGCTGGTAAAGCTAAGAGCATTAAGGGAGATTAACTCACTAAAAGTTACCGATAAAATCTTTGGATGCCCGAGACTCACCAGCCCTTGGTTAGGTAATAACTAGAGTGAGCATCCTCACTATTTCAGGGACTTCAATCTCCCTGCCTAGGCAATGAGGAAATGTCAGAAAGAGAAAAATATGTTTCTCTGAGAAGGACTAACGATGTTATATTTATAGGCCTCATGGCCTGGTCATGCCACTGCCACTTCAAGCCTAGAAGCGCGAGCGAAGTTAAAGCATTTTAAATGCTTACCCTAAAAAAAGGGAATAGTCACTCTCGTAAATATGTATGAAGTAAACTGAACTTCGGAAAAGGGAATGATTTCCCTCGTAAATGCAGGTAAAGTTATTCAAACCTTGAAAAAGGGAGCAATCCCTCTCATAACTCACAAAAATGGTTAACCTTGGGGAACGAAACGTCGCTCCATCACAGCGAGCGTGAGGCTAATGCTAATATTCCAAACCGGTTTGAGGCGAAGCTACCCAGAAGCGTGAAGCTACACAAAAGCGGATTGTTATAATTCCTCGGCGAACCTATTCAAACCCGAAAGAGCAGCTAAAGGCGAAGTTGAACTCAACCACCAAGGTAACGTTCATGTCCATATTGAAATCACCTAGAGGGGGGTGAATAGGTGATAGTGCTAATCTAAAACTAAATGCGGAAATTAAAACTAATTGCAACTACACTTAGTGCAACCAACGAGTGTAGCCGAATTCCCCGTGAAGGGCTCTGGAATAACTCCTCTTGATTCCTCTGAATAAGAGTTGAGGTGCTATATGAAGCTCTCGTGGTTAGGCACAAGTGAGGCAAACACAAACAAACCAAGCATATATATATGATATGACAATATGAAATGATGCAGGGCACAGAATAAAGAGGGAGAGTTTAGAGTTAATGGATCAAACACAAAGACAAAGATGTGTTTCGAGGTTCGAGCCCCTAGCTCTACGTCTCTGCCTTCACCGAGAAGGATTTCCAATCCACTAACTTGTCCACCGAGGACTCCCACCGAGGGAACCTCCACCGAGGAGGATTTGTACAACAAGGGAGTACCGAACTCCTCTCTCAACCAACAACCTCCACCGAGGCAAGCACAGTCACCACCTCAACAAGAGGGGTAGGCCCTTAGCCAAACAACCACAAATCACCTCTACCGAAGAGGGATACAAACACCAACTCCACCTCTCACTAGAGGGAGTAAACAAACAATCTCAACCTCTACCAAAGAGGGAGCAACCAACAAATGAGGGTTTTTACAACAAGTGGTATCTTTCAACCACAAACAATCTCTTTTCCACAAAAACAAATGATCCTAAATAGATAGGATAGAAGATAGCTCAAGTGTGGAAAAACAAAGTGTTTTGATCAAAGAAATTCTCTTGGGAAAATACCAAAATAGATATAGAAGTTTTTAGATCGAAACTAATTCCCAAAACCCTAATTTCTTTGAAATAAACAAAACACTTAAAACAAATAAGATTGATCTTTTTGCTCTTTAAACACTTTTGAAAACTTGCTTAAAACACATGAGAAGGTCTGGAAATTTTGGCTCTCAAAACTTGTCAAAATCCTAAAGAAGTGGGGCTTAAATAGCCCTCTCCAATAAACTAGCCGTTGGCTGTTTCTGTCAGCCAGAACAGCAGGCGGTCGACCGGCCGGTCGACCGCCAACGGTTATATTTTTGACCGTTGGAGGAAGCTGGTCGACCGCCCGGTTGACCGCCCAAAAACAGAGAGCAGAGCTCTCTGGTCCGGTCGACCGGCCCAAGTGCCAGGCCAGACGTGCACAGGCTATGCACGTCGGTCGACTGCCTGGTCGACCGGCTCCTGGTTCGGTCGACCGTGCGGTCGACCGACAGAGCCTGTCAGGCACTGTTCTGGGTCAGAAATGGAGTTAAAGATATTCTTAAAAATTCCATAAAATACTTAAAAATCCACAAAAATACTTTTATCATTTTACATTGATATATAAACATGTGATAAAAATTTCAAGACAAATATCAAACATTTTGAACCAATTTTGAGTCTTGCAAATTTTATCAAAAATCAAAACCTGTATTTTACCAAACTTGGATTTTTCAATAGGAAATCTGATTTTTCCTAAAACTCATGAATAGGCATATCAAAATAAGTTTGTCTAAGATATGAAGCATGTATGTATATCGAACACATCTAATATACATAAAAACCATTTAAACTTGTTTTGATCAATCTATTCATGAAAACCAATTCCAAAACATAAAACTTGTGTGTGTTGTGAACTTGAGTATTATCAACTATCTAATCTTTACACATGGATCTAAAACACACTAAACTATGGATACCTAAGTCTTCTTGACGATCTCCATCTTCAAGTCGACTTAATCCAAAACGTGATCCTCCGAGCTTGACTCCAACGAGTGCAATGTATGAACTTGATGTTCGGGCTCTTGAATCACCATGTGAAAGCTTCCAAACCATCTTGTTGAAGCAATCACCAACTAATATCTTGATTAATGATCTGAAACTAAAATCACAAGATTATTAGTAAACATAACTACATGGGTTAATCATCATCAAAACTAGAGTGGAAGGCCTCTGGGCCAACAATCTCCCCCTTTTTGATGATGACAAAACTCATGGAGTTATATATGCATGGATTAAAGTTAAGCCTCAAAGAAGCTCCCCCTTAACTCATGCATAGGAATAAACAATAAATATATGCAATATAAGCTCATAAACATGTATGCATAGACATGCATAAAACAAGGTACCAAATACAAAAACATGCTCTTGATACCAAACATATGAAATGCATCATGCATATAATGCTCTTGATACCAATAAAAACATGCTCTTAAATAATGCTCTTGATACCAATTAAACAATTAAACGACAAACTAATAAATAAAACAAAACATGCATATAAAACATTATAAAATATGCATATAAACTCAAATACTTCTCCCCTTTTTGTCAATCATCAACAAAGGGGTCCAAGTAAAAACAAAACAATAAATTCTTCTCCCCCTTTTTGTTCGAAACAAAGAATCAATAAAGGAGTGACAATAAAACAAATTCTTTCAACATGATACCAATTGAAAGAAATAAATCAATAGATACCAATGAAAGTAAACAAAATCTTGATACCAAATAGTGAGTAAACAAATAAGCATCTTGATACCAATTTTGAGAAAACAAATACAATCTTGATACCAATTTAAAGTATTATTCTTTTTAAACATATGATACCAATTGAAATTATTATTTTCTATCATAAAGTAAGGGAGTGGAATACAAAACCAATGATAAACCAAATACCAATTGAAAGATAAAATACGAGTTTTCTCCCTCTTTATGAAATACCAAATAAAAAAACAATGTCTAAGCTTGTATTAGAATACCAATTGAAAACTAATCAATTGAAACATGATGATCATTAAAACTCAAACTTAGCATAAATAAAATTTATATATGTATGAAAAATTAGATACCAATCAAAATTGATACTATATGCAATGAAAGCATACATACATACAAATATATGAGTATACAAAAATGTCAATATTGATACCAATTGAAAGAATCCAATGATACCAATTGAAACAACAATAATATCAAGTGTATATCTCATATAACCTACCACCCAATCATGTTCAAGTTTAAATTGATTTTCACTATAAAGCATACATGAGCGTGGTCTCCCATCCAACCGCCCGTAGAAGGTAGGGGTTTTCAAAAATAAGTTTAAAAATATAATATGTTTGAAAACATCTACCATAACGAAGAATACGAACTAGTTAAATGAAAAAACTTGTTAACTAGTACGAAATCTTTCAAGTAAGGAATAAAACAAAAATATATTTTTCTTGAGACATGAAATTCACATGATATCCAACACTCAAATTCAATGAAGTATAAATATGACTCATGAAAACAAAGCATGAGTAAAAAAGAAGGGTGAGTGTATAAGTAAAATGTGAAACACATCATCATGAAAATATTCAATTAAGCTCAATATTCCTTAAAACAAGAAAATCATCAAAACTATTTAATCTTCACGGCATATGTATGTCTTATACAAATTAAAGTATACATACATATCCAAACACAACGAGTTCACAAAAATATATGCATGAAGGCACGTGGCTCAAAGGATGTATATGTATAATCAATAGTTTGGACAAGATGAACATATACATGAAACTAAACATAGAAACATGAAAAACAAAAATAAGAATACAAGTCAAATGCATGAATCATCAAAACTAGACTATACTAGCACATCTAATGGGTACAAATAATCGTTCAAGCCCAAACATATAAAAGTTTATTTGTGGCCCACTATATGTACAAGTTTATATCCTAGTCTTAATGAAAACTAACATTTAAACATATATTCAAAACATGAAGCATAAAAGACATCATAAATCAACATGATAAACATAAACAAGATCATTATGTATATGCATATGCATTAGATCTAGGACATACATATTAGTTTAAAACAAAGAGAGAACACAGAGATATAAGTCCATCTTAAACATGGGTGTCTCAAATAACTAACATGTATATCACTAATCTAACTATCATGGCATAATCATAATAATCTATAAACATCAAAACATGCTATAAACAATGATCATGAAAAGCATGTAAATATAAACGGGAGTAAAGGATTGTTACCAAAACCGAAGAGGCAACTCTCCATGTCTCCAAAACACGGTGGTCCTCCCACCAAACTTTCCTTGAAAGTGATGCATCCAAATAGTCCACATGAAGCTCGGAACGCATCTACTTCAAGGCACCATCACTCTCACGTCATGCGAGAAGCCCACACCTACATCTAATACCATAGGAGTGATCTTTGGTACCCATACTCTTTTGGGTCCATGGGGGTTAGTACCTTTTCTAACCCAAACAAATTTATTTGCTGAATTTGAAACATGTATTCTATCATAACAAAATTTAGCAAGGTGACACTTACGTCGACAATGTGTACATGTGTACACATGAGCATACATAGTGTGATGGGTGTGTCCGTGAGGAGCATGTGTATGCCGTGGATGGTGTGCATGTATAAATGGAACTTGTTTCTTACGAAACAAGGATTCTAAACGTGTATGACTCAAAACACATTGGCTCAAAGTGGAGCCCAAACAATCCATATTCTTCTTAAGCAAAGATATATCATTGTTAATTAAAGAAGAAGTGGTACATGCAAAGGGTGAACTATGTGAAACTACCCTAGCATGGCAAACATGTGTATCAATTTTATTTTGCAAAAATTCATTTTTCTTTAAACAAATTTCTAAATCCTTAGAAATAGAAGCAATTTTCATTTTTAAAGAATCATTATCTTTTAAAACAAAATTAACTTTTGAAGACAAGTTTTCATTTTTCTTCAAAATTATTTCACAATCATTTTTATTTTTTAAAAAGTCATTTTCTTTTAATGCAAGATCTAGTTGAGATTTCAATGAATCCCTATCATTAGAGATCTCTTCTTTCTCTTGCAAAACTAAGTCAAGTCTAGAAAGCAAATTTTTATTTTCATTGTTGAGTCCTAGACTTTTCTTTTTCAATAAATTATATTTTTCAATTAATTTTTCACAAACTATAGATAGTTCTTCATTCAAAGCATTGGCATCAACATATTCATTTGAAGAACTAGCATCACTACAATCTAGTTGAGATTCCGAATGTACCTCAAGGGAGTCATTCCCTTGGATCATGAAGCATTGTGACTCGAATTCTTCGTTAGATTCCTCCGGTTGGATTGGCATTTGAAGCTTGGAGGTGGAGGTGGTCAACATATTCCACACTACAAAGGCGGAATCAAAATTAGAAACAAGCATAAGATAATCTTTATTAAGCGTGCTTCTAATAGCCTCAAGGGCAAGTGTATTGGCCCCTATATGATTGCGGTTATCAAGATAGCATTTCTTGGTAGCGGCAAGGAAAACATGCAAGCCTAGGGTTTTTAGGTACATGGACATCCTATATTTCCATATGTCAATGTTGGAGACATCGAACATGGGAGGTGAGAAGCAATCCATGGGTGTGTGCAAACAAATATATGTGCAAATGCAAATGATAGATTAGCAAGTCCAAGATCACACTTCTAGGTGGTTAAACCTAATATCAGGAGCGAAGGCTCTGATACCAATTGAAATCATCTAGAGGGGGGGTGAATAGGTGATAGTGCTATTCTAAAACTAAATGCGGAAATTAAAACTAATTGCAACTACACTTAGTGCAACCAACGAGTGTAGCAGAATTCCCCGTGAAGGGCTCTGGACTAACTCCTCTTGATTCCTCTGAATAAGAGTTGAGCTGCTATATGAAGCTCTCGTGGTTTGGCACAAGTGAGGCACACACAAACAAACCAAGCATATATATATGATATGACAATATGAAATGATGCAAGGCACAGAATAAAGAGAGAGAGTTTAGAGTCAATAGATCAAACACAAAGACAAAGATGTGTTTCGAGGTTCGAGCCCCTAGCTCTACGTCCCCGCCTTCACCGAGAAGGATTTCCAATCCACTAACTTGTCCACCGAGGACTCCCACCGAGGGAACCTCCATCGAGGAGGATTTGTATAACAAGGGAGTACCGAACTCCTCTCTCAACCAACAACCTCCACCGAGGCAAACACAGTCACCACCTCAACAAGAGGGGTAGGCCCTTAGCCAAACAACCACAAATCACCTCTACCGAAGAGGGATACAAACACCAACTCCACCTCTCACTAGAGGGAGTAAACAAACAACCTCAACCTCCACAAAAGAGAGAGCAACCAACAAATGAGGGTTTTTACAACAAGTGGTATCTTTCAACCACAAAGAATCTCTTTTCCACAAAAACAAATGATCCTAAATAGATAAGATAGAAGATAACTCAAGTGTGGAAAAACAAAGTGTTTTGTTCAAAGAAATTCTCTTGGGAAAACACCAAAATAGATATAGAAGTTTTTAGATCGAAACTAATTCCCAAAACCCTAATTTCTTTGAAATAAATAAAACACTTAAAACAAATAAGATTGATCTTTTGCTCTTTAAACACTTTTGAAAACTTGCTTAAAACACAAGAGAAGGTCTGGAAATTTTGGCTCTCAAAACTTGTCAAAATCCTAAAGAAGTGGGGCTTAAATAGCCCTCTCCAATAAACTAGCCATTGGCTGTTTCTGTCAGCCAGAACAGCTGGCGGTCGACCGGCAGGTCGACCGCCAACGGTCATATTTTTGACCGTTGGAGGAAGCCGGTCGACCGCCCGGTCGACCGCCCAAAAACAGAGAGCAGAGCTCTCTGGTCCGGTCGATCGCCCGGTCGACCGGCCCAAGTGCCAGGCCAGACGTGCACAGGCTGTGCACGTCGGTCGACCGCCCGGTCGACCGGCTCCTGGTTCGGTCGACCGTGCGGTCGACCGACAGAGCCTGTCAGGCACTGTTCTAGGTCAGAAACTGGGTTTAAAAATATTCTTAAAAATTCCATAAAATACTTAAAAATCCACAAAAATATTTTTAACATTTTACATTGATATATAAACATGTGATAAAAATTTCAAGACAAATATCAAACATTTTGAACCAATTTTGAGTCTTGCAAATTTTATCAAAAACCAAAACCTATATTTTACCAAACTTGAATTTTTTAATAGGAAATCTGATTTTTTCTAAAACTCATGAATAGGCATATCAAAATAAGTTTGTCTAAGATATGAAGCATGTATGTATATCGAACACATCTAATATACATAAAAACCATTTAAACTTGTTTTGATCAATCTATTCATGAAAACCAATTCCAAAATATAGAACTTGTGTGTGTTGTGAACTTGAGCATTATCAACTATCTAATCTTTACACATGGATCTAAAACACACTAAACTATGGATACCTAAGTCTTCTTGACGATCTCCATCTTCAAGTCGACTCGATCCAAAACGTGATCCTCCGAGCTTGACTCCAACGAGTGCAATGTATGAACTTGATGCTCGGGCTCTTGAATCACCATGTGAAAGCTTCCAAACCATCTTGTTGAAGCAATCATCAACTAATATCTTGATTAATGATCTGAAACTAAAATCACAAGATTATTAGTAAATATAACTACATGAGTTAATCATCATCAAAACTAGAGTGGAAGGCCTCTGGGCCAACAAATATACCCTTGATCATCAATCGAAGTAGTTCAAAGTATTTTGAAATCTGAACCAATCCATTGCAGATTTACGAAAACTTTGAAAGGGGTCTTGTTGACACTCTAAAAAGACAGAACTCTCACATTTATCTTCAACCGGTCTGAACGACGTAACTTATCGACATTTACAAAAGATAAGTAGAAGACAAGCTGACGGCCGCGGATAAGACAACGACTTGGATTTTACTGATCCAGTGAAGCAGACATTAAGACGAAGTTATCTTTGAAGAGATCCAAGCAAGCTTAAGATGCTAAGTTAGCTCAACACTTAGCCCCGCATTTTAGGCTGGAAGGAAGGTGAGGAACATGATCTGATCATTGAGGGCATAGATCACCATCTTGTCCTGAAACTGTTGGATGTGTTAAACTTGATCGCTCACCCAAGAATAGTAATCAAAGGTTAGAGTCGAGAACTTTCGTAGGAATTCACACTCTTGGATCTTCTTGTAGAGGGGGAGTCAGATATTTTGGCGGCTGAAGGTGTTGGGTAGCCTTATAGCCTAGTAAGGCTCCCCATCAACAAGATCTTCAACACCATCAAGGCCAAAGGTTAGGCACCCGAAGCCAATCCAGGACGATCATACCATCCTTGGAGTAGAGGAGTGCTGCTCCTTTTGACAGTAAGAGACTCTAAAATGTTGCTCAGATCGGGTAGCAAAACAGGACAAAAAATATATATAAAAATAAATGGCTTGGTGGTTGAGTTGAAATCCTAGAAATCATTGTTATCACAAAGTGCATATTATCTAAGTTTTATGAAAGATAAAATATTCAATCCAATTTTGAATTCTTGCCAAGGTCCCCAACTGCATTGAGGACATCTCTACACTCACATTCATCAGTGGGCTGCAGGTGCCTTCCCTTTGTATGAGCACCACCTCAAGCATAATATCACCCAGATGAGGGCGGTCTTGTCTTGAGCTCCAGCCTACATCCAGCTTGAGAAAGCAATGAAGACTTCCTTCAACCAACAACGAAGCATGAAGACATCGGATGAAAGTCAAAATCTCCACACAAAACTTCCGCCCAGGCTGAAGATCACAACTGGGGGCAACTTGCCTTCAAGAGACAAACATTCCCCATCCTTTCATCAAATTCACTCTGTGCCCACAAGTTGATGGAATAATATTTATGAATATGAGTGAACATGAAAGTGATTTACATGCGTGATCATGATTAAACACAAGCAATAATTTAAATATGAAATAACATTTAGAAGCTTAAAACATTCACATGAAATGATGTAATAAAACATACAAGTAAAATAAACAAATAAAATAAACAGTCACTAATTTAAATAGATAAAGGCTAACATTGTTGTTTGATTTGTTTTTGATATATAGCACACCATCGCCGGAAGAAGTCCAAGAGAGCGACCGAGGACTAGACGAACGGCCAACAATAAGACAGTCGGGAGAATGACGTCACTAGAAGGAGATGATACCACACATCTCTTCAGCCAAAACGATAAAAACCTGGCCAAAAGCGCTTTTCGGGACATTGGTTGATGGGCCTGATGATGAAAGCTCCTGAGAATGTCACCCTTCTCATAGATACCATCGTCTTTTTCCAAGACAGTATCTCCCTAGGCATGCTCTTTCATCCTCCGGAAGATATCCTCGTCGGTTTCCTGAGGAAGGAAAGAAAAGCTCTTGGCGGACCTAAACTTCCAGCGAAGTTAAGGATGGATTTTCAGCTAAGTTAGAAATGAGCTCTCAGCGGAGCTAGCACAAAGTTTCCCGCGATCCAGTGGCTACAGAGAAGAAATCACTTAAGACTTTAGCAACTGCGAGTGCAAGGGGGCGAACCTCGTTTCAACACCCCTCAGCCTCAAGCGAGGCTAAAGGTGTCTCGTGCAAAGCCTGACAGGTCCTCGGCGAACCTAAGGTTACTCAGACCATGCGTGTATGGAAGGCGAAGCAGAAAGTTCCACGCAAAACTTTAGGCGAAGCTCCAGTGCAACTTCGCATCTCACGCGAAGACAAGGGCAAGATGCCCTTAAATCTTGGCGGCATTGCCGATGTTAGTCGTGAGGCTAAGTGGATATCATTGTCTTCACCCAATCCGGGTGCATTGGCCCTAGTGCCAACCTCACCCCTACGAGCGGAGTTAAGGGAGCGTCCCTAAATACTGATGACGTAGCTAACGCACTGTCAGTATCTAAGAGCACTAACAAAATTCCTACCTGCGAGGCTGAAGCACTCTACTGATGCTTTCCTTTATCAGGAAGCTAATAAAGTATCAAAAGAACCGTTGCTTGAAGACGACGATAGTGACAATGAAGCAGATCGGAGTCTGAAGAAGACACGCCAGCTACTTTTGGTTGTGAACCAATTTATTGCATATCTTAATAATCCTCAATGTAATAATCCCATTGGGGATAATGATGAATGGGTTAATGAGAATGTTACTTTTGATTATCCTGAGAGTGTTGAACTATTTGAATCTGTCGACAATAGCTTTCTCCACATGCCTTTGCCTGTACTAAGCATGACAAGTACGCTTGTAGAGTGTGGAGAAGGGTCTGTCTTTGTGGTTCCTCCATCAAAAAGGATTCAGTCGCCAATAGTATTCGGTAGGGACCAACTACGAAGGTCTGTAGTCACAGATTCAAGTTCAGACTCAAAAACTCTGCAAAATTTTCATTATGCATGATCAACACACCTTATGATGCGAAAAATGGGGTACAATCTATAGCATGGAAAGGTTTGAACTTCAAAAAAGGACAACGCAGTTTTTTGCGAAATTTCATGCCAAAAGGGAAGCTGGCAAATTACTATGATAAAGCACACAAACGGTTGGGATATGTTACACCTCCTACTCAGCTTCAATATGAAGACAACAAATCTATCCCATCACATTTTGCCTCTTCATCTGAGTGGGAGTTAGACGTTAGTACGGGAATGCTTTTCAAGAATCTCTCCATCAACATGATTTCGATCGATCAATTGGAGCATGAGGAGGCTATTGAAATGTTTGACACTGAACCATGGGCTCAGCAACTCGATCTCCAGTGGGAAAAGTGATTCGAACAACGTGAATCGCCTACTAAGGATAGGGTAATTCAAGTTAATTTGGGTAGTCAGGATCACCCTAAACCCATCTCTATAAGTGAAAGTTTATCATTTACAGAAAGAGAAGAATTGATAGCATTCGTATGAGAATATATCGATGTCTTCGAATGAAATTATGAAGATATGCCCGGCTTTGATCCACAAATAGCCATGCATCATTTTAATATTAAGTCTGACGTCAAGCCACTGAAACAACAACAACGATGGTTTCGCCCTGATATTATGGAAGCTATTGAAGTTGAAGTTCATAAAATCATCGCATGTGGTTTCATACGGGAGGAGTAACATCCGGATTGGGTTGCTAACATTGTCCCCGTTCTTAAAAAGAATGGAAAAAGATTGGGATTATTCGACTCAATATGACTCATACCTCCAATCTTATGACCACAAATTTCAAAATAATTTCAACTATTCACAGAGTCAATGGGAATTCACCTATCCCGAGTCAAAATTTCAACCATCTTGTCCACAATTTTTACAATATTCATTCTCCGATTTTGATTCATATACTCCTTTTCCTGAACCACCAATTGAAGAAAAATCATCATTGGAAAGGAGTTTGGAAGAAGTGATAGAGGTCCAAAAATAATTTGAAAAAATGATAGCCTCATCATGTCCACAAAATTTCTAAACTTCATGTAGTTCTTTTTCAGAATGACTAAAGAAAAATCATTGTGGAAAAAACAATGGAATTTGTGCAAGAGACCGAGCGCATAATGCAAAATACGATTGACTTCCCATGTCCACCAAATGTTCATATGGCTCACGAATCATGTCATTTTAGAAATCCAGCTTCAATTTCATCATATCAACCTAAACTTGACCAACATCAACCTCTTGATAATTCAGCAAGTTATCCATTTTCTGAAATTGAACTTGAAAATGAATGTGAATTGGAGTTTCAATTTAGCAATTCAAGTCCAATCCTTGAATCAATATCGACTCCTGTAGTGTTACCTGAACTAAGTAACGTTCTTGAGCCAGTTTTGATCTGAAATTGAATCAATCATTTCACCCATTCACATTCCTTTCGTGGACGAAAATCAAGATTCAATTTTCTTACATCCTTTTAAACTTGCCCAAATTTTGAGAACCACCTTGACATTTTAGCAAGTTATCCTTTTCTCGAAATTACACTTAAGCTTGAAAGTGATCCTGAACCTCAAGTTGATGACTCCATTTCACTCATTAATTCAATAATGACTCCAATATCTTTACCAGTTTTTTTCTTTATTCTGTGTCAATATTGAATCCTGTACCAGTACACTGTGAAATTGAATCACCAATTTCTTATGATCACACTTCAGTGATGGAAAAAGTGTGTGAACATCAATTCTTTAGTTTGGACCCCATTTTTGAACCAATTTTGACTCTCACTATTGAATTTCGACTTGATCTGAGTTAATTTTTCATGTCGGTATCAGTTTTTGTTCCTGTTCAATTAAAGTTCAAATCAATCATCTCTCAAAATCACACTTCATTGTTAGACAAGAATGTTAAAGAAAATGACTCAATAATTATTATTGAAAATTGAAAATTAGATGGGGATAATTTTTTCAATAAGATCATACAGTTCTCTAACATTTTACTGGGTCATATTAGAGAGGTCACTGGTAGGTTCCTGCAAGATCCACAATTTTTGAATTGGTCCACATTTCGTGGACCAATTAGACCACCACCGGAGCCACCACCATGAGATAATTTTCCTTCACTTCCCATTTGTTTCATGTATATACACATTCACGATGCATTGAGGACAATGCTGAGATAAGTGTGGGGGAGGGTTTACTAGCATGGGTTGTTTTAAATTTTCTTTCTTTTACACTTCTTTTTAGAAAATTTTTAAATTTTGTATAGAAACTCTTTTCTTTTCTTTTTATAAAACTTTTTGAATTAAGAGAAATAGTTTTGATTTATTTTAAAGAAAATTAAGATTGTCTTAGGAATTAGGAAGACCTAAATTATGAATTTTTAAACCAAGTCAAAATAATAGATCTTGTTTAAATTTTAGGATAAGTAAGATTGGAAAGATAATTTGATCTTGAATTTTTTGCCTTAGATTTATGCACTTCACACTTACACAATTTTTTGGGATTGAAACAAATACTGATAATGCCATAAAAAATATATATAAAAAAATGATGATAATAAAAATCACTTATTGAAGCTGAGTAATTATGCCTCAGGGAGCATGATTATTCATGACTAAAAAGATGAACAAAATCAAAATAATCCCCTTTAGTTTTGTGGCCTTATTTACTCGAGTCCTTAAACCCGAGGGATGTTTTCTCATCTGGTGCCCTAAGATCATCTGCTTTGGGAGTCACGGGCTAAAGACTCACTACCCGGGTAAATAAGAAAGCCTAAGAAAATAAGGAAAGATAATAATAATAAATGTACACAAATAAATGGCATGAAAGTTAAAGTCAATATCCCAAAAATCTTCACAGTTCATAAAGTGCATATTTTTCTAAGAGTTTTATGAAAGATCAAAGAATCAATTCAATTTTAAATTCTTACATTTAATTTATAATAAGATTTTGCATTTTGACTTAGTTTAAGGAAGAATAATTTCTGGTTAACCTATGACCTTAGATCACTTATATTTTTGCAAAAAATACTTCAACACTTTTCTCTATTTCAAAATACGTTTTCAAAAATACTAACATTTGATTTCTTTTGTAATGGATTTTGTGGTGTAATCCGCTGAAAACCCTCAGGAGACAAAACTCCTCCTCTAGGGGAAACTTAGAGGTTTAATGGCTTGTTGCACATGCTCAGTGCAATCGCGTTACCTGCGAAAGTGGTATAATAATTTCTTTAATTTTTGTTTTTCTCGGGACGAGTAAAATGTTGTGCGCACCGACAACAACCAATAGAGGATCCAACAGATCTCAACCACAAAGAACAATCCAACAAATCCAAGAAGAACAATTCAATCGCAAAAAATGAGATTTAACGAGGTTCGGCCAACGTGCCTACGTCCTCGGGGCAATCAATGGAGAGATTTATATTAGGAAGATGATTACAATAGCTCTTGGTCTCTTTGAATGCAAGAGAACCCCTTTGCTATCTCTCTTTCGCAGGTTCTTCAACAAGATTCTAACCCTAGAAAACAATAGCAGCCCTTAAATACAACAGGTTTCCGAACTGCAGATTTCAGCCCAAACCCGACTGTCGGTCGACCGGCCCGGTCGACCGACCTCCACCTCGGTCGACCGGCCGGTCGACCGAAAACAACCGAGAGTTGGGCCCTGTTCAGTCAGACATTCCGGTCGACCGGGCGGTCGACCGGTCTCTGACACTGTGCACGTTGTGCATGTGCGGTCGACCGGCCCGGTCGACCGCTGAACCTGTTCTGCTGCTGCTGCTTGTTTTCTACTGCTGTTTCCCTTCGTCTTCGTCGTCTACTTCCTCGGCGATCACTCGACGACCCCTCGATGATCCTAATCAACTTCCCCATCAGTAAACTCTCTCTTTCCAACAATTCTCCACCTCGGCGAAGATTTTCTCAAAATCTGAGCCGATCTCCAACGAACCCCAGTCCATCACCTGGCGAAATCAACACACGATCTCGGCGAAATCGACACACGATCTCGGCGAAATCGACACACGATCTCGGCGAAATCGACACACGATCTCGGCTTGGAATCTTTGGCTCATCTATTCCTGGAAAACATCGCACATGCCTTCCCTGCACTTCACCTTAGGAGAATTTTCATACATGCCGATCACCAACATGGCTTCTACTCCTCAACTTCATGACCTCACGAAGACTTCCTCATGAGCCAACACTGACTCTCCACTGACTAGCTCTATATAGTCTACCTGTCTTCTACTGACGGTCCAACTAAGTCTGTGTAGAGCACACCAAATCATCGGCTTCTCCTGGATGCACACCACTCCTTATGCAAGCTCAACATCTTCTCTCCGGAAGATAAACCTGTTCATCGAGATCACACCATCTCACCACTACGTGAGATCCAACTGGCCACACCACTTCACCTCTACATGAAGTCTCTTCACCTCTACGTGAAGTCTCTCCAACTCTACGTGAAGCTCCAATCAGCCACAACTCTTCACCTCTACGTGAAGATCCAAAATAACATCTCGAGAACCCAATTAGCTTCATAAGAGTTGCATCACTAATGGCTGCGCCTTTACGGCTGCCTACGTACCTTTGCCCAAAAGGATCAAGCCAACCGTAGTTCATTTAAATGAGCTTCAGCAAGCTCAAATAATGGTACCTGTATCTGCAGCAGTGAACCTGTCAGACTGAGTCATATGAACCTCTTCCTGACCATCATGGAGAGCAACGGCCTTCAACTTGAGCTTGTCGCGTTCACAAGCTTAAGATTCATGCTTCTTCAACCACGAGCGTGGTTTCACCTTGGTTCCAATGGCTGCAAATAACTCGACATCCTCAACAATGTCGTCAACCTGTTCAGCATCACCTTTGGTACGATGAACTCCACCCGGTGTCACCTCCGCTGAAGTATACTTTGATGCCGAACCAACTAGAGATGATGGAGTAGCATCAACCTCCACCCGCTGCAATCTTTCCTTGGTCTCCGTCCTCTCCACCTGCTGAAAGACGGTGAACTTCAACGCTGAAGTTTCTCCAAATGTGACATTCCTGCTCATCACGATCTTCTTGTCTTCGGGGTCCCACAACCTGTAGCTGTTTCCCTTGACTCCCAAGTAGACAAACCTCTTTGCTCGCGGATTCACCTTGCCACTCTTGGCACTGAAGTAGGCCGGACTTCCAAACTCCCGCAGCACACCATGATCTTGAGCAAATTTTCTAGACCAAGTTTCTAATGGAGCTTTACCTCCTATCGCAGTCGATCTGTTCCTGAGATGGCTAGCATACTCAGTCGCCTCAGTCCAAAGCGACTTGTCCAATCCTGAATTAGACAATAACTTCCGAACCTCCTCCAGCAAGGAACGGACTATCTCTTTAGCCAACCCATCTGTACCTGTTGAGAAGTGAGTAGCAATCCCTGTGTTCTGGCCAAACTGTAGGAATTGGTCAATGTCTATTCCAACATTACCAATGTAGAGATCCTTTATCTTCCTACCTATCTGCCTCTCCATTTTTCCTCTCCACTTCCTCAACACATCTAGGGCTTCACCCCTTTGTCTCATAGGATATATCCACAACTGCCTAGATGAACAATCAATGAAAGAGACAAAGTACCTGTGACCTCCAAGCGATGCCGTCTTAGCAGGTCCCCATATACTTACGTGAACACAATCAAGAAGACCTTCATTGTGGTGAGTATTGGTGCTGAATCTCACCGTCTTCTTGTCCAGAACGCTGTGTCCACCTTCCAACTTGCAGGTAGCAGCACCTTCCATGGATTCCTTCTTTGCAGGAGCTTGCAAAGACCTTCCATCTTCGTGTCCGACCTTTCCCTGCCAGTCCTCCGGGCCAACATCATCTGAAGAACTTGAAGTCTCCACCTGATCTGTAATCGTACTACCCTTCAAGTAGTAGAGATTTCCTCGGTGGACGCCCTTCATCACCACCATCGAGCCCTTGATCATCCTGAGATCGCCATCTCGAACAGATATCACCATGCCCGATGCTTCCAAAGTTCCCACGGAGATTAGATTTCTCTTCAACGAGGTACATACCTCACTCCTTTCAGCTCCCTTTCCATCCCATCAAACATCCTGATTCGGATTGTACCTACACCCTCCACGCTACATGGGTGATCATCGCCCATAACGACCGAACACCCCTCCAGCTGCTCAAAGTTGGAAAACCAGCCCGATTAGGGCACGCGTGGTATGTTGTACCTGTATCCAGAATCCACTCATATTTCCATGAGTTACCAATAATGGGAGAACTGACTGAAAACGAGAAACCTGACGAGTCCGAATCTGCTCCATCCGCCTGTGACCTGCTCCTCTGAGTATTCGTCACTTTTGCAAGATTTGTTTCAGCATTCGGCTCCTTCTTCTTCCCCTTGAACTTCGGACAGTCCACTTTCCAGTGCCCTATCTCTCGGCAGAAAATGCACTGATCCTTCCTCAGATCCCTATAGCCTGACCTGGACTTCGATCTTCCTATCACCTCCTTGCCCTTCCGCGATGAACTTCTGCTTCTTACTTCCAGTGCCTCCGCCATTGAGCTTGACTGTGAAGGATGCCTCTCATTCTTCCTTGTGTCATAACTCATCAATGCAGACGATACCTCATCATAATCCAAGCTCTGCCTTCCATTAATGAAGGTCAGTGTGAATGTCTCGTACTCCTCTGCAGGAAGTGAATTCAGAAAGATGACCGCCTTATCTTCCTCTTCTACCACGACATCCACATTTATCAGATCTGTAAGAAGCTTTGTGAATCGGTTGATGTGCTCGTTTACTGTGCTTCCCCTCTGCATCCTGAACTGATACAGCTTACTCTTAAGCTGCAACTTAGACTCCACGCTCTTAGTCAGGTATTTCTTAGCAAGAGTGTCCACAGCTTCTTTGCCGACGTCTCATGTTGTGCAAGATATTTGATGTCTTGCGACAAGCATGAACGTATCAAGCCACATGCCGATCTGTTCATCTTCGCCCACTCTTCATCAGTGGTCGTGTTCTTCTTCTTCGCCAGTAGAGAGTGTCTTCGAGGTTTGATGCATTCAGCGCATCCATAACCTCGCATCTCCACATTCCGAAATTGTTAGTCCTATTAAACTTAACAACTTCAATCCTTGGGTGATTGTTCATTGTCTTAACTGATGCAGTTTCTTCTGCCATTGAGATTTTCCCTGATTCTCTATCTATGCGGAAGATCAACCAACTTTGAAATAGATCTCTACTCAGATAAAATAGGATTTTTACCTGTCCCTTGAAACCCTAGATCGAGTTTCTCACCAGATCTACTCCACCACGGATTCAACGAGCCCTCCTTGAGTCCTTCTGAGATTGACACACGATCTCCTCGAACACCCAATACCTCAGATCTGAGATCGACACACGATCTCCACCGGATCCGATCTCGAGCCCTTCCGAATCCTCAGAAATCCCAAAGAGCAACCTGGATGCTCTGATACCACTTGTTGTGCGCACCGACAACAACCAATAGAGGATCCAACAGATCTCAACCACAAAGAACAATCCAACAAATCCAAGAAGAACAATTCAATCGCAAAAAACGAGATTTAACGAGGTTCGGCCAACGTGCCTACGTCCTCGGGGCAATCAATGGAGAGATTTATATTAGGAAGATGATTACAATAGCTCTTGGTCTCTTTGAATGCAAGAGAACCCCTTTGCTATCTCTCTTTCACAGGTTCTTCAACAAGATTCTAACCCTAGAAAACAATAGCAGACCTTAAATACAACAGGTTTCCGAACTGCAGATTTCAGCCCAAACCCGACTGTCGGTCGACCGGCCCGGTCGACCGACCTCCACCTCGGTCGACCGGCCGGTCGACCGAAAACAACCGAGAGTTGGGCCCTGTTCAGTCAGACATTCCGGTCGACCGGGCGGTCGACCGGTCTCTGACACTGTGCACGTTGTGCATGTGCGGTCGACCGGCCCGGTCGACCGCTGAACCTGTTCTGCTGCTGCTGCTTGTTTTCTGCTGCTGTTTCCCTTCGTCTTCGTCGTCTACTTCCTCGGCGATCACTCGACGACCCCTCGACGATCCTAATCAACTTCCCCATCAGTAAACTCTCTCTTTCCAACATAAAAGATAAGTTTAGGGGTGTGATTAGTCTCTAAAATTGCATATTTTATACCATATCTTCATATTTATTTAATATTAAATTCTATTAATAACACCTCTCTTACATGTTTCTAGGTCCATGGCATGGAATGAAGAAGAAGACCCAAAATCACCATTTAATTGGTTTTTAAAAGCCTATAAACATAGCCATTGACTTTGGAGGGGGTTTCATCAAAATCGGGGGCCCAAATCTAGAAATGGGGACATGCAACTGACAGGGGGACAAGCGGACAGGCGCAGCAGGCGGCGTGCCTGGTACAGCCGCAGAAACGCGGCTTTGGCCGCGTTTCCGCGGCAGTACTGGCACCTTTGCACCAGTACTTTAGGCCAGGGTTTGTTCCCCTAGCCCCCTTTCTCCAGTTGCCTATAAATGCCCCCTTTGGGGTCCTTCAGAGAGGAAATATAGTGAGTTAGGATAGTTTTCTTCTCCATGTTGTAATTTAGGGTAGTTTGGGTTAGTTGTTCTTCTTCTTTTTCCTTTGTATTTTCTATTTCTTGTAGATCTTGTGATAGGAGAGCGAGTGGTGCGTGGTTGGAAAGAAAGAGTGCTTGTAATAGAGTGTGACAATCTATGAAAGGTTCTCTCTTTACCTCCCTTTGTTTTCTTCTCTCTAACTCCTTTTACATGTTTAGCTAATTTTCTCTCATGGTAACTAACTACTAACCACTAACTTGCTAACTTCTTACTTGATAATCCACATGAATCTAATAGCCTTTACTTGGCCTTGCTCTTGCAAGAGCCATTGATGGCTCATGATGATGGATTCTAGCACTCTAACAGCCTAACTCTCTAACAAACTAACATTATTTTACTCCATGCTTGCTCTTATTTAGTTTTGATGGTTTAAATGTGACTTGCACTTGTTTTGTTACGTTTGGATGTGAAAGTTATCTTATGGGTCATGCTTTGAAATGCTCCTGAACCAAGGACTAGTGATGGCCAAGGATACATGTGAGGTAACTATCACTAAGAGGTTAGCATGGTTAGTGGAGACATTAGTAGTTAGTAGCCATGGGTTTTCTTTCTCTTTTTATTTTGTTTTAGATATTTCTCAAAAATCATAAATACCTTTTCTTCTATGTTCCCCTTCTTCGTGTTTCACGGTACTCTTCTCTTTTCATCTTTTGTTTTGTTTTCTTTTGATTCCTTAAAAAATAAAAGAAACTTTAACACACACGTGAATCAATCAGTAAAGCTTCTATCACTTTCCGTCCCTGTGGATTCGACCCGTTTAGCCTCTATGCTATAACGGAAGTATCGAGGAAGCCAAAGCATGCACTTTTAACTTTTGATTTCAAAACATGCACTTTTTGTGCACGATTTTTCCCTGATCAACCACGTACAGAAGCCAAGACTTATATAACAATTGTGCATCTTGTAGGGGAGGCTAAAGACAGCCCCAGTCCCCGGTTACACTGTAGTACCACACTCGGGCACCTTCATACAGATTATCGCTGAAGCGAAGGCCAGTGTTAGGATTGCTAACATATAATTGATCGTAACCAAACTGCCTGGCAAAACGGCTAGGCATGTAAGGTTCGATCATGCATAAATCGTCTTGCTGGAAGATTAGATATCTGGGTTAGATGTTGATAAGCCACCAGAAGACTCCTGAGGACAACCACGTGAACTAGTCCAAGCCTATAAGGTCAGCAAACTTGTCCCCATATGATGTGTCATGGATCTCGGGGAAGCATCAGTCAAGCTTGTAGCTCGCCCCACTCAGAATAGCTTTCTGAACATAGAATGTAACACCGAGACCAGTTTGAGCTTTCTGACCATTTCACAAAGGGGACAAACCCTTCTGAGGCAGACACTGCTGTCATCAGCGACGGGCAATGCATAACATACCAAGCCATTAGGTATGTGTAGGGGAGCTGGACTGTGGGATTAGGAGTATTCACTTTCGGCCTCCCTCTGAGTCCATGACCATCTTGCCTTGGGGATCTAAGATAGCCTTCACTTGGCACAGGCTCTTGGTTGACACCCGTAAGCCGTTCTGGATACCGGCCACCATCGCCGGAAGAAGAGAAATTGACTTCCCATGCGCCAACAGAACCGCCAGGTATACTACATAGGCAACGACCACCTCGTTTGGTAGCGTTGGCACCACACATCATTTCAGCTAGAGCGTAAGGAAGCCTGCCAACAGATCCGAATCAGAAATGGGAATCTTGACCTAATGATGAAAACTTTTAAAGACCGTGTCTGGTTTGAAAGTATCCTCATTGGACTCCGTGGTGTATGAGCTGGTGGAAGCACTAAACCTTTTCGCAATTTCCCTGTCAGTATTAGGGGACAGGCGAGTCACTGGGACATGCTTATCATTCAGATCATTAAAAAGATAGGTCGGCCAGGACATCCATCTGACACCCCTATTCCTCCAGCCGGTTGTCTGACAGTAGATGTGAAAGTAGCATAACACTTTCCAATAAGTCTCATACACCTGAGGGTCATCCTTCTTCAACATGTGTAACTCCTTGGTGGTTGGGATGTACTCTTCGAAGGGGGCATCTCCAATTATCAGCCCTGAGACTTCGTACAACTCATGGAGAGCAAGCCCCATCTCTCTAACTGGGGTGAAGAACGTGCACGTCTATGGGTTGTAACGCTTCAAGACATCATAGAAGTGGTGGAAGCTCTGTGGGATGCCATATTGAATGACCCTGATAGCCCTATACAATCCTATCTGTCTCAGCAAATCCTCAAGCCTTGTGAGAACAAAGCCCACCATTTTACCTCACCACAACTTATCTGAGGAATGAACCCACCCGAGTAGATGAAAATCTATGAAAAAGTCACCCCTCGCCTTCAAAAACTAGTTGATGAAGGTGGCAGCTAACTGGTGAGTCTCCCCCACCGAGTACTCAGCCCTGACCAATCCGGGTTGCAACCCAAGCACGTCTCTCCCATAACCAGCTGGGTAAGCCTCGTTCACCCCCAATTTGCCTAGGGAGACACCGAAAAGAGACTTGGAGAGATCCCACTCCATTGTACGATACACCGATATGTGCTGCAGGTACGCCAAGGTGTACATCCTCTCCATGTTGGGAAGAAAGAATTTCCTTTCTCCGATCTGGCGGAGCCATTTGTAGTCCATGTCATATAGAGTCCTTTCATCTTCGGCAATTGCGTCACCAAAAAAGAAGTCCGGTTTCTTAAATTCAACACAGGAGTCAGATTCGAATCGTCCATCTGACATGATTTCCCAAAATGTCAGCATGTTGGGTTTGATGAGTCTATCCCGACGCTCTTCTGATTTCAAGGCAAATACTAGAGCGGTCTTTTGGAACATGAATCGATGTTGGGATCGGCACTGCCTACATGTCCAAAGTGACACTTTTTGGACAACGGATTCAAAGAATATAGCACTGGAAAAAGAACAACACAACAATCAGTGTTTACGAAAACCTGATAATTGCTTAGTGTTGAAGCTCATATGCAGGGTTCACAAAAACCTACATCTAGTGATTGAGACGCGAAGCTCAGTGAGACCCACATCAAACCTCAGAGACGTGAGGTTCACATGAAGTTCGCGTATGAACTCCACAATTTAAATGTTTTTCTAGTGTTGGAATCAAACACGAGACTCAGTGAGACCCGTGTTCAGAGAAGCTTTAATGTGAAGCTCATCAGCTCCAAATTTAATAAACAGATGAAGAACTCAGGCTAACAAAGTGAAGACGCGAAGATCGTCAGACCCGCGTCTTGCCTATCAGTGCAAGAGTCACGTCTGTAAATCAAGCGCACGCATGAGCCTCACATTGGCTGCTTAACTCCAAAAGAAGTTTAAGAGAAAGAAACTCTTTGAGCTCTTCAACGGCAAAAGTCATTCTTTCTTACCTGAAATGGGGGCCTCCTGCGAAGAAGAGCCACCCATTTGAGTCTCTAGAGTAGTGGCACTTCATGAAGAAGCCACAAGCTTAGTTTTTGGGGCCATTTCGATGGTGAATTCTTCGAAGAAGATGAAGAAAAAAAGCTCGGGCTTTTCTGTTTTTAAGAAGAAGCTTAAAGAAGCTCTATAACCCTGGACCTAGAGTTTAGTGGAGAAGAAGAGTCTGATAATGACTCTTAAAAAGACTCCTGTCTTTTTATAAGCAGACTGATTGCTAACATATGTGGCGAGTATCTCGAGACCGATCAGCGCTAGACATGCGGTAGCGCACATAGAACACGATGCTCACGTTTAACAGAGTTGCATCTCTTCAAAACAACAGAGCTGCGTCTCTTCAGAATATCAAAGCTGCGTCTCCCTTTCAACGTTCGCGTCCCTTCAGTAAAGTGGGAGCTGTATCTCCCCTTCGATGTTCGCATACCTTCAGTAAAGTGAGAGCTATGTCTCCACTTTGACGTTCGCATCTCTTCAGAAAAGTGAGAGCTGCGTCTCCACTTTAACATTCACGTCTCTTCAGAAAAGTAAGAGCTGCGTCTCCACTTCGATGTTCGCATCTCTTCAGCAAAGTGAGAGCTGCATCTTCACTTCGGCGTTCGCATCTCTTCGGGGCTCCATTACAAATGAGGTTTGCGTTTTAAGTGCATGAAAGCTGCATCTCTACGGCAAACGAGAGCCATGACTCCACTTTAGATGAGGTTCGCGTCTCCAATACAACGTGACCTTTGTGTCTATAAGAGCTGTGTTAAGTCTCTACTTCTATAATCAGTTCACCAGTACACTGGCAAAAGCAGTTGACGATTTTCTCTGGTTCAACAGTACACTAACAACCAGCTCAGAGCACCGATGAGGTCTAGACTGTGTATCTAGACACTCACGACAATCATCTCTGGTGACCTCAAAGAGTTTAACAGTACACTCATGAAGACCGAAAACCAGACATAATCAAGATCAAGGTATCTCAGAAGATTGCCAGTTCAGTCTTGGGAGCTTATAGTCAAACATGAAGTCCAAAGTGTTCTGAAACTCGTCCCAGTCAACTGCGGAGTTTTAAAAACTTTGGGGGGGGTTCTGTAGGATGTCAAAATTCATTGAAGACAAGTATCAAAACGTGGACCTCATCTAATGCGAAGGTCATGTTTCAGTATAGAACACGGACCTCATCCAAACGTGAAGGGTGCGTCTCAGTGGAAAACACGAACCCCGAGTCACAGTTGCGTACCTCGAGCGACTTCCACATTTCAAATCCAAATGTGGATCTCAGACAACATCAGCGTCACAAGGCCAAAACACGGGGTTGAGGATGACCCCACGTCTCAGTATAAATGTGGATCTTAGATGACCCCCGCGTCTCAGCATAAATGCGGATCTCAGATGACACCCGGGTTTCAAGCTTTAAACACGAGCTTAGAGCCCCATGTTTCAACTGCAGGATAACCCTGCTTCTCAATTGTAACTGCCTCCATTACTGGGTCAGTTACTGCCCATGTAATGAGGGGAGTTAACCTCATTATGGAGGGATTCTAGGGCATAATTTTACCCCTGAAGCTCCTCATAAATAATTAAGATTGCTATTGAAAGAAGAGGTAATTTTGGGTTGGCAAGCTGCTGTTGAACAGAAAGGAATCCACGGAGAGGATCAAAAGAGTCTTACTCTTTTAAAACAAAACTTGTTGCGTTCAAGTTTTTCTTAAATCTCTTTGAGATTTCATTCGATAGGAGCTGTGCTGCTCCATCAGTGGTCCAAGGAGAAAATCCCAGGGAAACTTCACGTTCACCCGGTCAACGAAAAACAAAAATCACTCTCCATCGCTATGCAAAAAACCCGACACTAAACAAAGAAGAGATTTGAGTTTGAATATATCCTCTCTCTTCTAATCGAATTTTGAGTTATTATAATTTTTCATTGATTCAAGGAGACTTTGTAATATTTTAATTTTCTGACACAAACATTCATCAGCACCCTTAAGGGGGTGGCCTTTGATTAGTTTAGGAGCCTGCGCAGCGGCTCCATCAATTCTTGAATTGACCTAGAAATCTGGCTCCTCTCTTGATTTTACGAGGATGATACCGAGGTGACTATGGACAAGCTCCTTTCAACGGTCCAGAAAGGAGGAGAATCTATACAGGAATACATTGAGAAATTTCGCAACCTTTCTCTCATGTGCCCTGCAGGCATGCCATTACCCATGTTACTCCAAACATACCGACATAACTTCCTCGACAGAGGGAATTCGTATGGGAGCTGTCAAAGCTCATACATGAAAGAAGCTTGTTGAACAAGCTGGGATAGCCAAGAAATCGGTTAAGAAGTTTGAGCTTTCAGTCCCCAAGAACAAGTGGGGGGTTAACACTAAGGGGCGTGATGCAGCCCGATCTTCTCAACCAAAGGGGAAGGAAACTATAGTCGTTGAGCTTTCAGGGACAGCTCAACCAAAGTAGAAAAGCAACACCAATGGCAATCAGGAATTCAAATTCCCACCAAAAGTGTACTCCTTCAAAGATGAACAGGTAGTGACGATCTTTCACTTGCTACATTAAGGTAACAAGCTAAAGTTACCTAAAGTTTGGCGACATAATGAAGTGCGGCGTAGAAATGATTCTTACTACTGCCTCTTTCATAAAAAGATGCATCACCCTACCAGCAGATGCTATGTCCCCAAGGACAAGATCGAAGCATTGGTGGATGATGGAATTCTGACTTTTACGTCAGAACAAAACAAAATCACTGCCAACATGGCGACTCTCACTTTTGGGACCTTCTCGAAAATGACTGTTCAAGATGGCTTTGTCCCAGTCCCTAAAGCCAGATTAGATATTATCAAACTAATGGCTGAAAAGCAGAAAGCTAAAGGCCTCATTCCTATGACGACAAGATTTAGAGAAATCATGTGGGTCCACCCAGATATTGTCGAAGATGAGCAATGGGAAACAAACTGGCCCAAGCTTAAAGGTAAGTCATGCAATGCCGTCTCTCTCGTAACAGATGATAACTCTGTAACTGTAGCCTCTCTCAGTGACTCAGAAGGAGAGAAGCTTGCCTTAGCAAGCAACATAGCCCACCACCTCGCAGCCAGTGGGTACACATTCTGGTAAAAGTACTTGCGACAGTATGACCAGACAACCGATGGAGCACTCCAACCAGCGATGTCGGGAACTGCTGCACTTGTCTAGGCTAGTGCCTAAGAACAAAGAAAAACAGAAGGAGATTCGCTTTAATGAATCCTTAAAGAAGAATCCTTCCAGAGGACTCAATGCTCCTTTCAGCTTTGACATATTAGCATAACTGTCTAATGTTTCAGCTCGTATTACCTTGCACGAGATACTCCGCCTCTCGAAGAAAATGAGAGAGGCACTTAGGGATGCGCTTGCTGATTCAGAATCATTTCTGACACAAGTGCCAATCCCTACAAAAGAAGATGGAGTTTCATGCCCCCAATGTCATCTGTTACAACAGCAAGTACCATGCATCACCTTCACCCATGAAGACATGCTCCTCAAGGACAACTAACATGACAGGCCCTTATACTACGGAGGGTATATCGGGTCCACACACATTGAGAGAATACAAGTTGATCCTGGATCTGCTCTAAGTATTATCCCCAAGAGACTTCTTTATTTTCTCGACATCCCTTTGAGCAGGTTGTCGACTACAACTACGATCATATATGGCTTCAATGCTGGCAGTAGTCAACTCTGGGTAAGATCTGTCTCCGGTGCCAAATTGAAGATCTATAATCAGAAGTGACGTGTTACATCATTGACGCTGACACGTCCTATAATCTCTTGCTCGGAAGACCTTGGATCCATGCAACTAGATGGTGCCTTCTATGCTCTATCAATGCTTTAAATATATGGATGACAAAGCCATGGTCCGGACGGTGTTTGCCGAAATGCAGCCATTCAAAGGAGTGGAGAACTACTTCACTGATTCTCTACTTTATAAAAAGAACGATAAAGTAGTTGAAAAATCGTTGCCCAATGACTTCGATCACGACAATGAAGCAGACTCAAAATTAGAAGGAGATCCAGAGGTTCCTTTTGATGGAGAACCAATTGTAGCATATCTGAATGATCCTGATTGTAATAATTCCACTGACAATAGTGACGAATGGGTCCTTAATGAAAATGTCAATTTTGATTATTCTTTATGTTGCGATAATGTAAATAGTCCTATTGACATAAGTCCTCTACACATACCCCTGCCTATTTCAATGGCATGCAGTCATATAGAAGAGAATGATGGGGCTGTATTTGTAGTTCCATCTTCTAAGAAGGACCAATTGCCAATCATATTTGGCAAACTCTAACATTGAATTAATACATCCAACGATTCAGATGATGACCTGGAGCCCCCATAATTCTTTTACTATACACGATCAGCGCACCATATGATGAAAGAAATGGGATACGACTTATGTCGTCGTGAAGGCCTGAATTTTGAAAAGGGACAACGCATCCCTCTATAACCTTTTATACTGAAAGGAAAGTCTACCAACTACTACGATCAAATACACAAGGGGTTGGGGTACACTACTCCATCCGTTCAATCTGATTCAGAGCCCGAAAAGTCTCTACCCATATTCTTCAAACTCATTGGATTGGGAATTTGACGTAAGTGTGGGGGTTGCCTTCAAGAAACTCTTCGTCAGTATGACATCAATTAGTTAGGTGGAACCAGAAGAGGACATTGAGCTATTCGACACCGATCCATGGGCTCAACAACTTAATCTTCAATGGAAAAGCATTTTGAACAACGTAATACTCCTTTAGAAGATAAAGTAATCCAAATTGATGTGGGTGATCAAATACACCCGAAGCTCATCTCTATAAATGGAAGCCTGTCGCCAATGAAAAAGCAAGATCTTATATCTCTTATAAAAGAATATACAGACGTCTTTGCTTGGAGCTATGAAGACATGACTGGTCTCGATCCTCAGGTAGCCATGCATCATTTCAATATCAAACCGGATGCTAAGCCGGTCAAACAATAGTAACGATGTTGTCGACCTGACATTATGGAGGCAATTGAAGCTAAGGTTCAAAAACTCTCCGAATGCGGCTTCATTCGAGAGGAACAGTACCCAGACTAGGTTGCAACATTGTACCCATTCTTAAAAAGAGCAAAAATATCTGAGTCTGTATTGACTTTCACGATCTTAATATAACTTGTCCTAAAGACAAATTTCCGTTACCCATCACGGATGTCATGATTGATAATACGTGTGGTTTCAAAAGGACGTCTTTCATCGATGGTTTTTCAGGGTACAACCAAATCAAGATGTAGCCGGATGATGAAAAGTATACATCAATCCGAACACTGTTAGGTGTGTTTTGCTAAACGGTTATGTCGTTTGGCTTAAAAAACACGGGTGCCACCTATCAACATGCAATGAGTCTAATCTTTCGTGATCACCTACGAAAGACAAGTGTAGTGTTATGTTGACGACGTTACAATCAAAAGCCGTGATAAGAACAGTCATCTCCATGACTTGAGAACGATGTTTGATCTCATGCAGGCTCACCAGCTAAAGATAAACCCGACAAAGTCTTTCTTAAGAGTTTCAAGCGGCAAGTTCCTGGGATTTATTGTCACATCCAAAGAAATTCATCTTGATCCGGATAAGATTAAAGCCATTCAAGCTATGCAGCCTCCAAAGAATTTCAAAGAACTCAGAGGTCTTCAAGGCAGGCTGGCTTACATCCGTCGATTCATCGTAAACCTGTCAGGTCGCTATCAACTATTTACACAACTAATGAAGAAGGGCGTATCTTTTGTCTGGGACGACGCTTGTCAAAAAGCTTTTGAGGATATCAAAGTATATCTCACTAAGTCTCAAGTCCTGGCATCTTTTGTTTCAGAGAAACCATTCTTACTTTATTTAAGAGCCATGAACCATTCTTTAGGTGCTCTACTCGCACAAAAGAATGATGAAGGTGCTGAGCAAGCCATTTATTATCTCAGCAGAACCTTAATTGGGGCTGAAAGTCTTTATAACCCAGTCAAATAGGTCTTCGTCATCCAGAAGATGCGGCATTACTTGGTCTGACAGACTATTCATGTCATTTCGATAGTCAACCCTCTTCAGATTCTTATGAAAAAGCCTAGTTCTCTGAACTCCAAGTTGGCTAATTGGGCCATACTGCTGTCCCAATATAACATGACGTTCGTTCCTAGAAGGCCATCAAGGGCCAAGCCCTCGCTGACTTTTTAGCAGCTCATCAAGTTTTAAAGACTTCAAAGCTACATGAAGATATTCCAGATGAAGTTATCGAAGCCAACTTGACTTCAAACGATGATGTATGGTAGTTGTACTTTGATGGTTGTTCGAAGTAGGAGCATGCACTAAAGATTCTGATTTAAGAAGTGATGTAAGTTATGTCCTTTAGAGAATGTGCTTATGTCTCTTTGAACTTTTCGTTATAGCCAAGTGGCAAAACGAGTCTTATCCACAAGGAGGGAGAGCAATAGAAGGTTTGACTGATTTTTCTTTGTTTTCTCAAAATACTCTTTTGTTTTAATGATATAAAAGAAAGAAATAAGCGTGTGAAAATGGTGGTAGATGGGAAAGAAAAATAAAACTTGAAGTGAATTGGTAGTGATTGAGAAAATAAGTAAAAACAAAGTGAAAAGAAATGTGAATTCAAGAAAACGATGATTGAAACCTGAGAAAAGAAAAAACTAAGTGAAGGTTAAAAGAAACTAAAAGAAAGTTTGAAAGAAAGTTTAAAAAAGAGTTTTAAGAAAGAGTTTGAAAAAGAGTTTGAAGAAGTTGAAGAACCTAATAAAAGAGGTTGCTTGAAAAGTTTAAGTTTTTGAAAATGAGAAAGATTGCATGGCTAACCTTCTACTAATGAATCCCACTAACCATTAACTTGCTTGATGATAGAGCCTCACAATGGATTCTTGGCTTGCACAAGTCTCGTGTTTTGAGAACTAGATATGTGGTGTCTAGTGAAAGTCTTTCACCCTTCACTTTGCGTTACACGGCAAAAACTTGAACATCACCCTATCAAGATCTGTTTTAAGGTGAGATTAGGGTGAGAAACAAGTACACTATCGGTATCGGCAAAGATGAGTAGGTATTCTCGAAGTTCAAACAAGCAAGTTAAGCAATCAATAGACCATCAAGAACATAAAGTTAGAGCATGAAATATGTAAGTTAGGTTGCTAGTTAGAAGTTAGAGTTAGAATCCTTCATCATAAGCCATCCATAGCTCTTACTTGCACAAGCTTATTGGAATGCTATTTGATTCATGTGAGTTATCAATCAAGTAGTTTCGGTTAGTGGGTTAGTAGTTAGTTAGCCATGCAAGAAGAAAGTTAGTTAGACATAATGTAAAGTATGAAATAAAAAGCTTGTTAGATAGAAATTGTTAAAGACATGAATTAAAAGCACAAGTAGAAGATTTCAAGAAAAAGAAACGAGGAGAAGAAAAATTCTTGTATTGATTATCACCTTCTCAATTACAACAACACTCTCTCTTCCTCACTCAAATTCTAGAATGAAAATCTAAACTAATTTGCAATGGTGAAAGAGTAAAAGAGAAATTAGAGTAGCAAAAGCAATTAAGGCGCTCTGCTCTCTGTTCTCTATCTAACTTTTTCTCGGGTCTAATTACAGGGTATTTATATGCTGCAGAAGCTTGGAGAGCAGAAATGATGGGACATGTATCCAAGATCCGCGCCTACATCCTCCATCTTGCCGCAAAAACGCAACAAAAGCCACATTTTCGTGGCTAGATGCTGGACAGATGCGAACATCTTTTGCCATCTGTCCCTTCTCCTAGATGGTAGTTTCGGGGAATATCCATCTTTATGCACTTGGGTGAGCATTAGTCCAATTTATTCTCTAATTTTTTAGACTAATCTACCCTTCTCTAGAACCATCTTTCTTGCTCTTCAAGAAATCCCCTTTAATTATCCAAAAATAGCTTTAAATCAATTTTTTGTAACCACCTTGCCCTTCTCCTTCTAATTATCTGCAAAAGGCCCAAATGAGATTTATTAGCAACATAATTAACATAAATTGGTAGGAAATGTGATGATAATGATGTAAAATCGGTTACTAATCACACCCCCACACTTATCTTTTTACTCATCCTCGAGCAAAATAAAAAGACAAAAACTAAACTTTGAGAAATTAAACTAAGAAGTTATTATGCCACATTCGCAGGTGACGCGATTGCACTGAGCATGTGCAATAAGCCATTAAACCTCTAGGTTACCCCTAGAGAAGGAGTTTTATCTCCTGAGAGTTTTCAGCTGATTACACCCACAAAATCCATAAAAAAAAAGAAAACAAATGTTAGTGGTTTTCGAAAACATATTTTCAAAGAAGGAAAGAAAGTTTACTATCCATTTTTGTAAAAATTTAAGTGATCTTATAGTTTTAGGTTAACCTAAACTATTCCTTCCTAACTATAAGTCTCTACTCGAAGTTTTGTTTTCAATTAGGGTTAAGTGGTCAAGAGTAAATTGATCATTGGATCTTGCATCAAGCCTAAAAGATGTACACTTATATATATGAGGAAAGATGTACACTTATATATATGAGGAATTGCTTCTCAGACTTTAATACTTTTATTTTTATTTAATATAAACATATATATACACTTATTATTTTCTTAGCTTCATTAAGCTTTCTAATTTACCCATGTAGCACCTTGAACCAATCCCAGACCAAATGGTCTTAGGGCACCAGATGAGAATACATCCCACGGGTTCAAGGACTTGAGTAAACAAGGCGACGAATGCTAAGGACTTAACTTAACCACCTTTAAGCGTGACTGATTATACTTCCTAAGGCACAATTAACCAACTTAATTGGTGATCAAGTATTTATTTATTTACACTTTTTTAATTCATATATATATATTTTTATTTTTTATTTTTTTATATATATATATAAAGGCATTCAAGTCTTTGTTTTAATCCCTCAATATGTAAATGTATATAATACTTAGAAAAAATTCAATACCAATTATCTTTTTACTCTTTCTTTCTTAACCTAAAAATTTAACAATTCTTCTTATTTCAACTTAAATTAAGAAATCCTAGTTTAGAGTTTTCCTAATTCCTAAGATCATATTAATTTTCTTAAAAATGGATCAAAAACTTTATTATTATTATTTTTATTTAATAAAAAAGAAATTTTCTAAAAAGAAAAAAAATCTAAGAAAAAATCCTAAAAAAGAAAAAAATCTAAAAGGGAAAATCCTAGAAAAGAAAATTCTAAGGAAAATAAAAAGAAAGAAAAAAAAAATCCTATGTTAGTATCTCCCCCCCCACCTATCTTATGCATTGTCTTCAATGTATGAAAATGTAATGCAAATGTACAAGATAGGCTATGTCAGGATATCACCTTAGGCGCCTACTTAGGCCGGCTGAAGTGCTTGGGCCCATTGATTGAGAACGCCACAAATCCTCCTCAATTTGTTCTAACCTCTCATTTTGTTCTTCCACCTTTTCCTACAATTTGGTCTGCCCCTTGAAAATTTTCTTCATGCCCTTCTAGATGGAGGACATAAAGGTTTTAGTGTCACTAGGGGTGGCTGCTGCCAAAATGCACTCTTATCCTCCTCCTCACTCTGTTGAGGAAGTCTCAGCAAGAACTTCCGCAGTCATGATGGTAGGTGTCCATACCGCATGAAGGCAACTGTTATAAGCACTCGTGATGCGCTCAGTGGAAATAAATACCCGATCATATATTGAAAATACTTCGTCTGGCAGAAAGTGTCTGCACAGATGAGTGACAAGGACCGGTGCGAAGTAGTGCGCTGAAAATTGATAATTAAGTGTTGCCAGAAGACTGTGTTCAAACAGACTGTGTGCTGCCTGATTATCAGGCTGTGTACAGTTTGCGGCACTGGTCTGTTGAATGAGGTAGGGTGATCTAGAACTAGAATGTTGCATTGGACCCATTGTCCAACACAATGCACATTACAAAATGTGGTGCTCGCCTTGAGCCCACGGTCTTTTTCTAGACATCTCACGCACATAATAGACATGTAATCGATGAGTGGCAAAGGTGTAATATGTTGTGGAGGGCAGGGAATTTGTGTGATATCCTTAATTGCGTTAACATTAACAATGAAATCTTCTGAATCAAAGTGCACAATGAATGTATGGAGGTCATGATTAATGGTGGATGTGTCAATGTGTGTATATAATTGGGTTACTAAATCGGGGCAATAAAATGCATCACCATCCTCATTATCGTACACGAGTCCATACCAATGCCTATCCCTAATGCAATCCATGAAAACAGTACTATATCCATTTACAATCATCAAATTTCTAGAAAAATGTTTCTCAGCAAATATTGTAGGTGCCATGGAAAATGAAGTCGCAATAAGAGGGAAAAGGAATTGCAAACCTCTCCTGGAAATCGTGGGGGGCAAATAACCAGAGATAGACTGCCTGAACAGTCTAGGTGGTCGTAGGGAAGAAGATAATAGTGATTTGAGATCTACTGTTAACAGCGACTAGTGTGGACCCTGGCGGCACAGCTGGTTCAGCAGAAAGGCCGCGAAAAGGCTGCAATTTTTGGGTTTCCGTGCAGAAAGGTTGAGAGAGGGGTTGGGTTTTGGGGGATGGCGGTCATGCTCTCTCTCCTCTTCAGATCTGGATCTAGGTTTAGAATATGAAGAACAGGGGAAAGAAAAGAGGGGTTAAATAGGATGAGACTTTAGGGTCTTTCCTATTTTGCCCTTGGAGGAGATTTGAAATTCAAATTGGATACTTGGGTATTAGAAATTTTGTACAAAATCTAACTTTGTTTGTTTTATATATTTTTATTTTTAAAAGAAAAAGGAAAGAAAAAGTGGTTATTTACAAAAAAAGTCCCCTAAAAAGATTTTACAATGAACACCAGGGGAAATCAGAGAAAGGCCTGGTCACTCGTACACTGGGTCACAGAGACCCAGTTCAAAAGTTCCCTGTGGCTTAGGCTCGGTGGTGAAGAACAGTTTCAATCTCTGTCCATTGACTTTAAATACATTACCGTTCTTCGGATCTGAGATTTCTATTGCACCATATAGAAAGACAGTTTGTACCAGAAAGGGTCCTGACCAACGTGTTTTTAACTTTCCGGCGAAGAGATGGAGTCTAGAGTTGTATAGAAAAATCTTTTATCGTGAGACAAAATTCTTCCTATGGATGGATTGATCGTGGAAAAGTTTGGTTCTGCTTTTAGAAATTTAAGGTTGTCATAGACTCTATTTCTTATTTCTTCTAGCTCAGAAATCTGCAGTTTCCGTAGGTCACGGCTTTGTTTAAGTCAAAGTTGAGCTGCCTAATAGTCCACTGAGCACGGTGCTCTAGTTCTACTAGCAGATGGCAGGGTTTTCCAGACACAACTCGATACAGAGACATCCCTAAAACAGTTTTGAAGGTGATCTTATAGGCCCAGAGTGCATCAATAAGCTTAACCGACCAATCCTTCTATTTGCCCGACGATTTTCTCCAGAATGAGTTTTAGTTGTCTATTAGTAACTTCGACCTGCCCATTCATTTGAGGATGGTATGACGTGAATAATTTGTGAGATATGGAATATTTCTGCATTAGGACTTCAAAGCCTGATGGCAGAAATGAGTCCCATTGTCGCTTATTATCCCATGGGGGCTCCGAAGCGTGAAATGATATTTTCTCTTAAAAATTTAATGTCAACTCGATTGTCATTCGTCCTTGTTGGCACTCCTTTGACCCACTTAGAAATATAATCCACAGCAATCAAAATGTATTGGTTACCAAACAAATTAGGAAAGAGTCCCATAAAATCGATGCCCCACACATAAAAAATTTCTACTTTCAAATTGGATTAAGAGTCATCATGTCCTTTCATGTTATCTGACCCGTCATTTGACATTTTGTATAGAGTTTGCAAAATTTGAAGGAGTCCTTGAATAGAGTGGGCCAGTAGAGCCCACTCTGTAGAACTTTCTCAGCAGTCTTGCGGGGACCAAAGTGTTCACCACATGCAAACTCATAATAAAATATCAACACAGTATGGTGCTAATCCTCAGGAAGACACCTTCTAATGATCTGATCTGGGAAATATTTGAATAGATACGGTTCATCACAGAAAAAAATCGTATCTGCGTGAAAAAGCAATGTTTGTCCTGTCTTGACCAACTAGAAGGTGTTTGCCTGGTTGCAAGATAGTTTACAATGACTGCATACCAGGGCTCTTTACACATCATTAAGATGTATTCATTAGGAAAGTTTTCATTAATCGGGAATGTTTCCACAAGTGCATTTGGGATTCTCGACAAATGATCTACCACCACATTTTTAACGCCCTTTTTATCCTTGATTTCTAAATCAAACTCTTACAGAAGAAGGATCCAACGAATGAGTCTACTAGCCTTAGCATCCTTCTTTTGCATCAAATATTGTAGGGCGGAATGATCGGTGAACATCGTTGTTTTGGACTCGAGTAAGTATTGCCGAAATTTCTCCAACGCAAAAACAACTGCCAAAAAATTCCTTTTTGTGTAATTGAGTTGGGCATCATTGAGCATCTTGTTGGCCCAAAGGCCCATCACTCTAGTTTTGATAATGATTAACTCATGTAGTTATAGTACTAATGATCTTGTGTTTATTTAGTCTCAGATATTTGATCTAGATCTTAGTAGTTGTTTAGCTTCAACAAAGAATTCGAAGTCAAGTTTTAGAGCTAGCATGTGTTGATTCAAGAGATCGCGCATCAAGATCGCATCAAGTACTCAAGAGAAGTCTAACTCATTGGATCAAGATTTGGACCAAGTCAAGAAGAAGAAGATTTTCAAGAAGACTTGTGTCGGGTTTTGTAAGTGTCAAGATTTTATTTTAGATAAAATATAAAGGATAGATTAGTTGATGGATTGCTCAAGTTCATTTACACACACACAAAATTTATATGTGTTTTAGAAAATACCATTTTGGTTTTTGAGCTTTAAAGCATACATGTGTTTTATCAAAACCTATTTTAGAGTTTATTGTCAAAAACATAGATATTTCATCATATATGTGTAGTGGATCATATCCATACACATTAAGCTTCAAAAATATTTACAATATCTTGTTTTATATTTGGAGAAGTTTTGGAAAAATCGTTTTTCAATTTGGAGATTGTTTTTGAAAAATACAGATTTTGTTTAAGCCAAAATTTCTATATTACAAAAATAGTTTAAAATGTTTGTAATATGTTTTGATTTTTAATCAACATGTTTGTATATCAAAGTATATTAATGAACTTATTTTTGTGAAATTTATGAGAATTTATGAAATTTTATTAAAGGTAAAAAGACTAAGTTTTAATCCCTTTTCATGGCTGCCAGGTCTTCTGGCAGTTGACCAGGCCGGTCGACCGAGCCAGAAGTCGGTCGACCGGGCGATCGACCGATGTGCACAAGCATGCATAGCCAAGGGCTGATCGACTGCACGGTTGATGACCAGAGAGCTCTGCTCTCTGTAAATGGCCCCGGTCGACCGATTGGTTAATGCCCTATAAGGTTGACCGTTCGGTCGACTGCTTTTCCCAACGGTCAAAAATCCGACCATTGGTGGTCGATCGGCCGGTCGACCGATAGCAGCGTTAACTGCTGATTTGGACCCCAACTGCTAGATTTTAAAGGCCTATAAATTGGGGTTCCCTTGGACTGTTTTCTATAAGATTTGAAGTGGATTTTCAAGCTAGTTTTTCCTACCTTTCTAAGTGTTTATCTCCACTTGTTTTAGAGCTAAAACTTTCATATCAAAAGGAGAGTTTATCAAGAGTGTTTTCAAGAGAAATTTCTTGAGTTTTTCACTACAAATCCATCCTAGTCTTTCTCACACATACTTGAGCTTTCCATTGCTATATCCATCCTATAGGAGAGTTATTGTGAGAGTGTTTTTAGGTGATCAAAGTGTTTAGATCACCGAGTGTTTAACTTTGTATTTGAGGAGGCGAACTTGCGGGTTCGTGTTGTTTCAAGTTCTTGTGGGAGCTCGGTGTAGAGGTGCGGCTTCGTGTTGTTTCGAGTTCTTATGGGAGCTCGGTGTAGAGGTGCGGCCTCGGCAAGCTAGTGTGCTTGCATGTGTTTGTTCTTGCGGGAACAAGTGAGGGGACTAGTGAGTCCAAGAGTTCTAGTGTGAACTCCTTGTAGGTGTTGCGGCACCGAGTGATCCGGTGGGATCGATTTTAGTGGAAACCTTCATAGTGTTGAACGCAGGGACATAGAGCAAGGGTGCTTGAACCTCGAAACAAATCTCCCGTGTTTGCGATTGCTCTCTCTATCTCTCATTTGTGTTTATATCTTGCATGCTTATATTGTTATCTCTTTTATATGCTTGATATATTTGTGCTCTATTGATGCATGCTTAGGATTGTTTGCTCACACTTGTATTCAATCAAGAGAGCTATAGCGGCACCTCAACTCTTATCTAGAGGAATCTTGAGGAGATAGTCCAGAGCCCTTCACCAAGAATTCGGCTATACTCTTGAGTTATACTTGGTGTGTTTAGCTTAATAGTCTTTAATTCTGCATTAATTCATCATTAGATTAGCTAGTCATCTATTCACCCCCCTCTAGGTGAACTTCATATCCTACTTGCATAATAAATCACATGTTGCCTGTTATCAATGTATTATCTGAGGAGGCATCACACATGACTTCAAATAGTTTAGTCCAATAAGGTGCCCGCAATGATCAGGGCAAAGACAAGTTCTTGTTTTAACTTCTTCCAAGCTTTTAGACATCCATCATCAAAATAGAAGGGCAATTCTTAGCTAATAGATTTTTCAGAGGTCTCGTAATCTTACTAAACTCTTTTATGAATCTCCTGTAGAATCCGGCGTGCCCTAGAAAATATCTGATGTCTTTTATGCATTTTGGCTCAGGGAGTTTAGCTATCACTTGCACCTTGGATTTATCAATCTCAATTCCTTTTCTTGAAACTTCATGCCCAAGGATGATTCCGTGTTTGACCATGAAATGACACTTTTTCCAGTTAAGTGTCAAATTCTTTTTCATGCATCTTTTTAAAACCAATTTGAGATAATGCAGGCATTGGTCAAAGGAATCTCCATATATTAAAAAGTCATCCATAAATATCTCCAAAAATTGTTCCACCATGTCTGAGAACAGACTGAGCATGCAATGTTGCATAATCCAAATGGCATCCTACGGTATATAAACGTTCCAAAGGGATAGGTGAAAGTTGTTTTCTCTTGATCTTCGGGAGCGATGGGATTTGGTTGTATCCTAGATATTCATCCAGGAAACAATAGTACTCGTGTCCGGCTAGCCTTTCTAACATCTATTCTATGAAGGAAGAGGTAAGTGGTTTTTACATGTGGTGGAGTTCAACTTGCGATAATCAATACAAACTCGAATCTTCGTTGGAAGATAGTTGTACTAATTCTTTCTTGTCATTTTCTACCACAGTAAAGCCAGTTTTCTTGGGCACAACATGGACTAGACTCACCCATTGGCTATCAGATATGGGATAAATTATCCTTTGTCTAGCAGTTTAAGGATTTCTACACGGACAACCTCTTGCATAATGGGGTTAAGTCAACGTTGTGGGTCACGTTTGGGTTTTGCCTCTTCTATCAGATGAATGCGGTGTTGCACAATGGATGAGCTGATTCCCTTGATGTCGGCCATGGTCCAACCAATGGCCTCCTTATTTTTTCTCAACGCAGCAAGAAGATCATCTTCTTATTTTTTCATTAAATGGGAAGCGATGATTACTGGAAAAGCTTCCTTTTCACCCAAGTACTTGTACTTGAGGTGACTAGGAAGAGCTTTCAGTGCGGAAGAAGGAATTTGATCAGTCAAGAGTTGTTCTTCTTAAAAAGGATTGATCGAGGTTGCGTTTGTTGCCCATTGGACCATGGAGTCTACTATCTGGTCAAGATTGAAGTCATCCGACTCCAAATCAAATTCGTGTACAGACTCGTATTCTGGCTCTTCCTCATGTCACTAGTTAACCCCTCAATCAAGTTCACTTCAAATGATTGGTCATCTACATCTCGAGCTAATTTTCCTAGGTGGAAAACATTTACTCCTTAGTCATGTCTCTAAAAGTTAGGCGCATTGACCCGTTCCTATAATTTATGATAGAATTTGCTATTGCTAGGAAGGGTCGTCCTAAAATGACTGGGGTCTGAGCTTTCAGATTCATCATAGGTTGTGTTTCTCAAATAATGAAATCCACAGGGTAGATGAACTCATTAACCCGTATAAGGACATCAATGATTTTCCCCTTGGGAACTTTCATTGAACGATCAGCTAATTATATCATAACCCGTGTTGGACGGAGGTTGCCTAGCCTGAGCTTTTGATACATGAAAAAGGAGAGCAAGTTAATACTTGCTCCCAAATTAAGTAGTGCCTGGTTGATGGTGGTCTGTCCTATGATAGATGAAATAGTTGGACATCTAGAGTCATTGTACTTTACAGAGATGGGACCGGATAGCAACTCATTGATGTTTGAGGCAAGGAAGACCTTTTTGGGAACATTTGTTTTTTTCTTGGTTCACATGTCTTTTAAGAATTTTGCGTATGATGGTGCTTGTTAAATGGCATCAAGAAGTGGCACATTTATTTGAACTTGATTAAATATTTCTCTTATCTTTTCTATTTGAGCATTTGTCTTAGGGTTTGTTAGCTTATTAGGGAATGGTACAATAGGCTTGTATGTTTGCTCAACTAATTTTTCTTTTTCTTTAGACTTTGAGGTGGATGGTTGTGAACTTGATGATGAAGATGGGTCATTTGAAATAGGCTTTAGTTGTGCAGACATTGGAGGATTGGACACTGAGAGATTGAAAACTGGGACATTGAAACCTAGTTGTCTACTTGCTTTTCAGATCTTAGAATGTGAACAATATTGCATTGTTTCAGTGTTGCATTGTTTCAGTGTTATGTCTTCGGCTTCATAAATAGGAAAAAAGTTCTTTGGATTAGGCAAAGGCTGACTTGGTAATGTTCCTTTTTGTTTTTCATTTAGAGAGTTTGCCAATTGACTAATCTGAACTTCTAACCTATTTATAGCGTGGTTGTGACTGTTCATCATTGAAGCTTGTGTTTTAGAAAAGGTTTCCAAAGTTTTCTCCAAATCTGATATCTTTTTCTCTTGATGATGTTGTTGTTGGAAAGTGGGCTAAAAATTATGTTAGTAATTTGGTTGAAAATTGGGTTGATGACTCTGAGCAGTGAATTGTTGGGAAAAATTTTATCTCGGCTGCTCAGGACAAAATTGACTCCATAAAAAGTTGGGATGATTCTTCCATCTCGGGTTGTCTATCTTGGAGTAGGGATTGAAATTTGTTCTGATAAAGGCTATATTCATACCATCAGGTAGCATCTGTTGAGCTTGGTATACATGATACTCCTAAAAAATATGAGTCAAGGCATGGCAGTAGGTACAACCTGAATTTTGCATTTAGGCTAGGCTGATCTGGTTTTTTGAGTTTTGTTCCCTAGCCTCTAGCAGTTCTACTCTCCTCGTCAGTTGTGTAATTTGGACCTCGACAGCTATGGAAGACTCAATAGAACGCATACCAAATCTGAATATTGTGGGGTTAGTCTTTTCATGACTCCTATTGAATGGTCTTTTCGGGTAAGGCTTCAAATAAATCCCAACCCTGATCCTCATCTTTCTTTAAGAAATCTCCTTGACACATAGTCTCAAGGAGAATTTTGGTTTGATAATCTAGTCTGTCATAGAGAATTAGCCCTGCTGCCATTTCTCTATTCCGTAGTGAGGACATTGGGCTAACATATCTTTAAACCTCTCAAAATATTTCAGAATGGGTCATTGGTCTCTTGTCTAAAATGCAATATATTTTTTCTGATGAGGGTGGTCTTATGGATTGGGTAGAATATTTTAAGGAAAACCTTAATGAAATAGTCCCAAGATGAAACCGAACCGATGAGTAAGCTATACAGCCACTTCTTGGCTGTATCCTAAAGAGCAAAGAGAATGAATCTCAATCTTATGGCGTCTTCCACCAGCTGGTGAATCCGCATCATCAAACATACTTCTTCAAATTCCTGGATGAAGAAATATGCGTCTTCAGACTCCATGCCATGAAATCTAGGAAAAGTGTTTATAAATTGGGGTTTCAGCTTGAAATTGTTACTGTTGGTCTCTGGTAACTGAAAGCAGGAGGGAAGTAATGTTCTAATTGGGTAAAACTTGTCCTGAAGTGACACATGGTTGGCCATAATTGGAATAAACTCAGGAGGTGGTGTAAATACAAGTGGAGTGTTCCTAACTAACCTTGATGAAATTGGGTCCCTGGACCACTCTTGCATGCACAACACAAGAAACGTTCACCCATTAAACAAACATAAAAAGGAAAATAACAAACAAAAAAAAAATGAAAAACAATCTCCAAGCCTAGTTTAGGATACCTGGACCTAGACGTCTCCTAACTGGGCGATTTCCCGAGGGAGGTTGTTGTATGATCTGACCAGAAGCTAATTAGCCAGGAGGGGTAAAATACGGTGGGAGGTATCCGTGCGTAAGCAACGACCCTTAATTATGCCAAATCATGGTATCTTCGAGGTTTAACCTTTTAATTGCTAACCTTAGACACTGATTTCACAGGAGTAAGATTCAAAACAAGTTTCACCCTCAGTTAATCTCCTAATAAGTTCAGATGTCCCTAGGGGCCAACGTCTATTAATTTTTAAATTAAGCTTGGGATTGTGAGTGCTTGAAAAGTTATTTTGTGCTAAGGAAAGGTGATGAAATCCCCAACTTATCTTGTTTATTTAGGTGATGCCCTTAGAATTAATTTGTGCAAGTGTACAGAATATATCAAATAAGATTCACTTAAAGCAGATAAATCAACCAAAGAGTCTATATGTTATGCTCATGTACCTTGCTCCAACACTCTTCAATAGTAAAGTAAATGAATCATAAAGACACGTGTCCTAAGATGCGAATGTCTAAACTGATTTTAACTTTCAACAAGCTTTTACTGTTTGTTTATTACTAGTAATATGGGTCTGATATACAAGAAAAATAATAGTTGTAGAGAACTAATTTTTGCAAAGTAAGCAACCTACAAAAAAAGTTCAGTGGTGCACTCAACCTTGCCGTGGAAACACGGCAAAAGCTGCGAAAACACGGCAAGTTTGAGGGTGCTTGGTCTCTGTATTCTAAAGCAGAGACCTAAGACTACTTATATGTCAATATAGCTGCTTTTTTCTTGCTTCCAACACCTGTAACCTGAAACAGAGAAGGAAACATTCAGATCGAGAAAAACAAAGCTAAATCCATTACCCTCCCCGGCACCGGCGCCACAAATTTTATTCGAAGTAAGAGCTGAAATACACCTAGAGAGGGGTGAATAGGTGTATTAGCTAATCTAGGGCAAATGATGCGGAATTAAAAACTTAATTGCAAACAATTTAAGGGTAACCAAGAGTGAGCCTGAATTTTTCGTGAAGGGCTCTGAAACTATTCCTCTAGATTCCTCTAGATTAAGAGTTGAGGTGCTTTAAAAGCTCTCTTGGTTGAATACAAGTATGGGCACACACAAACTATATCTAGCATATAAATATGAAGAATATAAAGCAATGTAATATGTAAGAGAGATAGAGTTGAGAGATAGTGGATCAAACGCAAAAACAAAGATATATTTTGAGGTTGGAGCCACTGCTCCATGTCTTCGCCTTCACACAGAAGGATTTTCACTATGTCCACAAGACCTTCCGCAAAGGGACCTCCACCAAGGAATTACAACTCTACACCAGAACTACACAACTCCTCTCTCAATACACAAACCTTTACACAAGAGGTGGGCACTAAGCCAAGCACAAAGCAAAGAAAAATACACATGGCGATCAGAAACATCACAAATAATCTCTTTTGATGATCTTGAAAGATCACAAATAATTTTTCTCACAAAAATAAGATCCTATAGATAGGTATAAAATTGATAGCTTAAGTGTGAGAAAATAAAGTGTTTTAGAAAATAAAACACAAAGAAAAAACTTGGAAAAACTCTAGGTAAGATATAGAAATTTCGGACAAGAACTAGAATCCCAAACTTGTTTTCTTTTGATTTTCTAAAAACTTTAAAATAAAATAAAGATAGAGATTTTAAGCACTAAAACTTGTTTTTAAAACTTGCTAAAAACACTTGAGAAGATGAGAAAAATTATTGTTAAAAATCTTAGGAGAAACAAGCCAAGGGAATTCATATTTATAAGATTTCCAACATATAGTCGTTGGGAGCCCAAACAGGTCCAGAATGACTTGTCGGTCGACCGCTCAGTCGACTGGACAACGAACAAATTTTTGACCGTTGGGGTTTTTGAATTTGCCTGTCGGTCGACTTCTCGGTCGATCGAGGCCAGACCAAAGAGTAAACTCTCTGGTCGGTCGACCGAGGACAGTTCCAGAGAGCTAGCTTTCTGGATCGGTCAACCGGACGGTCGACCGGTCCTAAGCCAAGGCAGTGTGCATGTATCTGTGCACATCAATCGACCGCCCGATTGACTGAGATCTGGTCTGGTCGACCACCAGTGGTCTCAAGCTGGGATTTTGGGTTTGAAAACTTAGTTTTTTTAATACCTATAAAATCTCATAAAATCACATAAAATCTACAAAAATAAGTTTATGTAAACACTTAAATACAAATATGTTTGATCAAGGATCAACCTATATTACAAATGATTTGAACTATTTTTGAGGCATAAGAAATTAAGCTTGAAGTCAAAAACAGTATTTTTAAAACTCATTTTATTTTTGTCTTCAAGTGTTTTTGAGAAGACTTCAAAATGAAAAACTATTCTCAAAAAACTTGTATAAATACAAAAATAAGATATTGAAACACATTTGAAGCATAGTGTGCATGAATAGAATCCAATACACATATAAAAAGATATATCTATTCTTTTGACACTAAATCCAAAACAGGTTTTGTTAAAAATAAAAACTTGACACTATGAACTAGATATACATGAAAGTAAGTTTCTAAACATTATGAATCATCAATGAATATACGAAAGAAATCCAACATATATAAAAACCATGTAAACTTCTTTTGATTCTATCTATTCATGAAAATCAAAGATATGTAAACTTGAAAATCTAAGACGGTTAAACCGAAACCAAAAACTATTTTAACTTGTGTGTGTGTGAACTTGAGCATATCAACACTAGTCTATCTTTACACCAGATCTAAACTATAAATTAAAATAAAATAAACCGAGGTCTTCTTATTGATCTTTATCTCTAAGATGACTCGACCCAAACTCGATCCATGAGCTTGACTCCAACCGAGTGCCAGATGCGATCTTGACGCACGAGCTATTGAATCATCATGTGTTAGCTCCAAAAATTAACTTTGAATCTTTTTTGTTGAAGCTAATCACCTACTAAAATCTTGATCAATATTTGAAACTTATTACACCCAAGATCTTTAGTAAACTAACCTTCATAAGGTAGTCATCTTCAAAACTAAAGTGAAAGCCTCTGGGCCAACAATCTCCCCTTTTTGATGATGACAAAACTTATAAGGTTATATATGTATTAATTAATGATAGGCATTATAGAAGCTCCCTTTTAACTCATGCATATGAATAAAATAATAAAAATATGCAATGTAAGCTCAAGATACCAATAAAAAACATATATATGCACAAACAATTAATCAAATATGCATATATAAACACAAATCTTTCTCCCCCTTTTTGTCACTCATTAACAAGAGGATAAAGAAAAACAAACAAAACCAATAAATATATTGTTTTTTATCAATTGAAAATTAAACAGTCTTTTTACCAATTGAAAAAGAAACAATCTTTTTATGAATTGATATCAGTAGAAGGACATGATATCAATTGAAAGTAAAAACCAATTTGTTTTAGGTAAATACTAAAACTATTTTGCAATATAGATACCAAATTAAGAATTATACCAATTTAAGCTTGTTGATACCAATATTGAAAAAGTTAGCATATATCAAAATAAAATATTTTTCATCATAAAGAGTGAGAGTAAGACCAATTGAAAGAAAAATTAATTGACAGATAAACAAGAATTTTTCTCCCTCTTTATGAAATACCAATAAAAATAATACATAGGCTTGTATAAGATATACCAATTGAAAAATAATTGACATTAAGGACTAAATCAAGCTTTAGCAAGAAATAATTTGTTTTAGGAATGTATGTCAGTGTAAAATAGGCACAATCAAATCATGTATATGTATCAGAGAAATATAATGTTAATTTAGATACGATCCATACATATATAGAAAATATGAGTATACAAAATAAATTTTCATTGAAAATTATGTATATCTCATAACTACCTCCCTTTCATGCACATATCTGAATAGATTTCAATAAGGGTATACAAACATGGTCACCCATCCAACCGCCCTTCAGTTGGTAGGGGTTTTCAAAAATAAGATAAATAATTTTATCATATTTGAAAAACTCTACCAAATTGAAAAATAACGAAACTAGTTTTATGATAATTTTAAAAACTAGTAGAAGTCTTTTAGGAAAGGAACTGTAACCCCCGATCCTTGATGTACATATTACAGTATCAGCACTTTATGTGATGCATAAAGTTGATTTGACCTTCCTGATAGTCAAATTGAACTAATTTTAGTTTTAGATATTATTTCTCAATATTTTAAATTTTTCAAAATTTTCTAGAATTTTTTGAATTATTTTGAAAAATCTCCGAAGTCAGTGTCGACCGATATAAATAATCGGCTTTATGATTTTTAAATCACAAATGGAGTTGAGTTTCTTGAATCTGCTTTCACCTTGTATCTTAGAATCGTATTATTTATATTATGGTATTTTTGAAATTTTTCTGAATTTATCAAAAATCGAGTCAAACCAGTGTCGCCCAACATCGTGCAATACATTCTAGGATTTTTAACTTGCAAACTGGATAGAATTTCTTGAATCTGATTTCATATTACTTCTCAGAATAATATTCTCTATTTTATGAATTTCTGGAAGCTATTCGAAACTAGTCCAATTTTGACCCAATTAAAATATTAATTAAATTATATTAAAAATTATATTTATCTTCTCTTTTTTTCTTCTTTCTTCCTCCCCAAGTTTCTTCACCGCCATACCACCGCCTCTGTCATTTCTTTCCCTCTTTTCAGACTCTCTCTTTATCTCTTTATTTTAAACTCCCCCCTATTCACTCTTCTCTCTCTCTCTCTCCCCCCCTCTCTGTTCCAGACAGGGGGCGGGCCTGACCCGTGCCCGTGGCCAGACGGCCGGTGGCCGCGCCACCGCGCCCCCCACCGGGCGCCACCCCTTCCCTCCTTTTCCCCCTTCTTCTTCCTTTTCTTCTTCTTCTTCTTCTTCTCCTTTCTGTTCTTCTCCCTGTTCTTCTTTTCTTTTCCTTCTATTTCCCTCATCTCTCTATTCCTCTCTCCCCCGGCAGACCCGTCGCCGGTGGGGCAGGCCCATCGCTGGCATGGCGGCATCAGCACCAGCTAGGCTGGGGCTGGCTACTGCCGGCCCCTCCTCCCCCTCTGTCCCATCTCTCTCTTTCTCTCTAATTGGGTAAAACCCAATAATCCTCAAACCCACCCACATTAACTTAAGTATATTGGGTTCGAGTTATAAGATCTGAACCTGATACGTTAAGAGCCCAAACCCATTCTTAAACCCATTAAGGTAAAAGTTCATAAAATCCCCTGATACTTTATAATATTGCATTTTGACCTATTATTTATTACACATTTAACCTATTTTTATTATTTTTAGTATTTGGGTGATAACTGGAGCATCCGGAGTTCGATTTGGACGGTTCTGAAACTGTTGCGATCGTGGGAAAGAGAGCTACCTTTCCATAGCCAGTTTGTGAGTGTGTTTTATTTTAAAAATTATATTTTATAATATTTAGTGAAATTGATTGATTGCCTTATTTAATAAATCGTGATTATCGGTAAATCATTATGAATATTATTTGATAAATACAATAACTGATAAGTCATTATGCATCATAGCTATTTGAAGATAATTATTAAATATGCATGATAGCTATTTGAAGAAAATTATTAAATAATAACACTTTTATTTTTTCTTGAATTACAATAACGTACAAATAGGTTTATTTATTTATTGGTAATACGTGATTATTGGATTAATGATAAATATATTATATAATGCGAAATGAATGAATATTAAGATGGTTATGAAGAGTTTGAAAATAGAAACTTATATAAACTTAACTTATGATATCGAACATAACCATAATAATGTAACAAATACTAATATAAGCGGATGTATTGCACCCTAATACTGTCACCGTTATCGAATCACCGATACACCTGACACAGTCATTTCATGTTCATCTATCATAATTCACAGATATTGTTACATGTCCACTGACACATGGATACATTAGCACAATATACACAATAATGTTATTTCATGTGCTAGTATCACTGTCCCACGGACATTCTAATACACTGAACACACTAGATATCGTTATTTCATGTGTTCCATGTACATGTCTCACTATTACATAGATACTGAGATTCACGACACTGTTATTGCATGTTCGTGAACCACTGATACACTGATACGTTATTACACTGGATACCGCTACATGGATACTTTGTTCACAGTTACTTCATGTTCTTACACTATTATTATATAGACTTACTGGTCTACATGCATTGATTGTCGATGTATTCCTGTTGCATGGATCATGCTTTATATTTTTGCTACATGGATATTCTTGTATTCTTGTTATATTGAACACTGTTTATGTAATGTGGATTATTGTTACATGAGTAGTCCGTCCTGTATTCTCGTTACATGATTATTTCTCGTATTGATATTGATATTCCCGTTACTAGACATGTGAGCTGTTCATATGCGATGTGTGGAACTAAGTGCCACGTGGATCCAAGTCAAGGGGGCCACCTCTAAAATCCCACATTATTGTTTCCCGTCTCCTGTTATCTTATTTTATGCTATCAACAGAGCTCAGGTCCTGTTACATGTTATATGTACCATGCACTGTATTTGTTCTTGCTATGTTGTGTACTTTAAATATAATAAAGTAACTTGGGGATGTTAAAGACTTGACGGTTGATTAGATCTTATCGGGTGGATGTACTAGATTCATGTTTATCCCACTGCAGGGGATGGTAGTGCTGCCTACTGACTGTATATGACTCCATGAGCTCCCGTTTCCCGTTTCCTGCTCCCCTCTTAGCGGAGGGCTCTGGTCTCAGCAGCTAGGGGTCTGTTTAAAACCGTGATCCCGGGTATGCACGGGATACACCTACCCGATAAGAGCTACTTCACCATTGGGTTTTCATTTAACATAATAGAATAATATAAACAATAGTGACGTCGGGAACGCTTGTTATTTGGTCACTCTCTCATTCGGATCATGTTACCCGGATGCCATGTTTGGATGGGTTCTTCCGGAGTGCGGGCTCTGGTATGAACTGCCAGTGGTATGGGACACTGGAGGAGATTGATTAAAATATCAAGCGGTACTGATTGCTATTATTGTATAAATCACATGACATGCTCGACACATATATATTATTGTCCCTTTAGATTTGTTCCTATTTATGATATTTTATCCACTATCATGTCACCTGTATACCTTATTATACTTTCTTATATTTGTTACACTCAATGTGGTAACACACTATTCATAGATACATATACTTTGCACTGCATATATTCTTCTTTATGGTATTGATGGTCTTACAATATGACGTTGTTGATTATTCATATTACTATCATAAGGTACCTACATGTGTTATATATTATTATCGTGATTGTATTATTATAGTGCATATTACTGCTTCCTTTATTTTACCACTCACTGGTCGCTTTCTGACGACCCTGGGTTTGCGTGCCAGGTTGGAGATCCGAGTTATCGTATTGTCAGATATTTCATTGGATTCACACAGGAGACTCGTCATCGATACCATTCATAGGTAACTTTGTGATTTGTTTCTGTTATCTTATTTATCACTGTTTTCATATCTGTTTTGATCACTCACCCCCTTTTGCAAGTATTCTTGTACTTATTTATGCTAAACTTATTGTGTATCTTATATAATCCCTGTATTGAGACTTAGCATATATACATGAAAGTATTTCCGCTCTGTGTATAGACGTCACCGTAGTGTCTCCGTATCGTGGGAGCGGGGCGTTACAGGAACAAAACAAATGTATCGATACAATATGAAAATTACACGAGAATCGACACTGAAAAAGCGATAAAGCATATATATGCTCATGAATCATGAGTAAACAAGATATATCGAGTGTAGAAATCATGTAATGAACAAAATCATAGAGTTAGGCAATAAAGCTCATATGAAAGTTCTTTTACAAACAAAAAAATCATCAAAATACAAAAACTAAGTAAGCTTTAAGGTATATATATGTTTGTCAAAACTTCAAAAGTATACGTGCATATCCTAAACATAAACGAGTCCATAAAAGAATTTTGCATGAAAGCAAATGACTCTAATATATACAAGTATTTCTATTAGTTATTATAGACAAAACTGACATATACATGAAGCTAAACACATTTTTATGAAAACATGTACAAAAATAGGGAATACAAGTTAAAATGTAAGAATCATCAAAACAAAGTTATACAAGTACATCTAATGGGTACAAATAAGTAATAAAGCACAAACACATAATAATCAAGTGTGGCTTATTAGTTGTACAAGTATAAGTACAAGTTTTAATAAAAGTTACATCTAAACATGTAATCAACACATGAAGTACAAAAACAAACATGATTATTAGGCTAAATGCACGTCCTATTAGAACTAGGATATACATATTAGTTAATTAATAGTGAGAACACAAAAATATGAATCCATATGAATATGAGTGTATCTCAAAAACTATCTATGTATATTACATGTCTAATTAACGTTGCATTTAAGGTAATGAGCAATAAAATATGACATGCCAAAAAAATTAATAATATAAAAGCATGTAAACAAAAAATGGGAGTTTAGAGATAGTTACCAAACTATATGAACTAGTCTCTAGGTGTCCAAAACTATGATGGTTCTTCCCACCTAAACATTCCTTGAAAGTGATGCATCCATAGATACGATCTTTGGGTTCGAATCGCATCCACCATCAAGGCACCACTACTCTCACATCAAGTGAGAGCCCACTCCTACAATAAATGAAATAGGGGTGGATCTTGGTACCAAACTTTCTTGGGTCCATGAGGGTTAGCACCATTTCTAACCCAAACAAATCTATTTGCAAAATTTGAATTATGTATCTATTATAACAAAACTTTACAAGGTGGCTCGTACGTCAACAATTTGTACAAGTATACACATTAGCATAAAATCATGTATGTGAGCATGATGAGTATGTGTATACCGTGTTTTGTGTGCATGAACATATGGAGTATGTTTCTTTAGAAATATAGATTCCAATCGCATGTGGTTCATGGCACATTGGCTCAAAGTGGAGCCCAAACAATCTACACTTTTCTTCAACATGCAAATATTATTAATTTTTGAAGAAGAAGTGGAGCATGCATTCTTATCAATAGGAGATATAACAATAGAATCATGACAAGAATGGGAAGCCAAATCATTTTTCAAAGAAATATTTTTCTTTGAAACAAATTCCAATTCTTTTAAAATTAAAACAATTTTGTTTTTCAAAGAATCATTTTCGTTTAAAATAAAATCAAGTTTTAAAGATAAAATATCATTTTTCTTTAAAACATCATCAAAATCATTTTTATTTTTCAAGATTTCCTTTTTTAAAAACAAGATCGAGTTGGGTTTTCAATGAGTCCCTTTCATTTGAAACCTCAACTTTTTCTTGCAAAACCAACCCAAGTTTTGAAAATAAAATTTCATTTTCTTTTCTTAATTCAAAACTTTTATTTTTCAAAACTTTATACTTTTTCAACAAGTTATCACAAAATAATGAAAGTTCTTCATTTAAATCATGGGCATCCATATTGTCACATGAAGAACTAGCACTATCATCTAGTTGAGTGTCCGAGTTTACCTCAAGGGAGTCAATCCCTTGGACCATGAAGCAAGCTTGGTCGGACTCATCTCCACTAGATTCCTTCTCCAAAATGTTTGTCCTTTGTTTCTTGAGAGAAGTCAATGTGTCCCACACTGTAAAAAAATCACAATGAGAAATCAAACATAAATGATCTTTACTTATCTAAGGCTTGTGCATTAGCCCCTAAATACTTGTCTTTACCAACATAGGATAACTTGGTAGTGGCAAGATAGACATGCAATCCTAGGGCTTTAAGATAAGCACTCATCTTAAACTTTCACATATAGATGTTGGAAACATAATACATGGGAGGGGCAAGGAAATTCATGAGTGTATAAACTATATGTGTGCAAATATAAATCTAGATTAACAATCCAAGATCACACTTCTAGGTGTTAAACTGAATACCAGAAGCGGCTCTGATACCAATTGAAATACATCTAGAGGGGGTAAATAGGTGTACTAACTAATCTAGGGCAAATGATGCGGAATTAGAAACTTAATTGCAATCAGACTAAGTGTAACAAAGAGTGAGCATGAATTCTCCGTGAAGGGCTCTGGAACTACTCCTCTAGATTCCTCTAGTCTAAGAGTTGAGGTGCTTTAAAAGCTCTCTTGGTTGAACAAACTTGTGGGCACACACAAACTATATCTAGCATATAAATATGAACAATATAAAGCAATACAAGATATAAGAGAGATAGAGTTGAGAGATAGTGTATCAAACGCAAACACAAAGATATGTTTCAAGGTTCGACCCACTGCTCTATGCTCCCGCCTTCACACAGAAGATTTCCACTACGTCCACACATGACCTTCCACAAAGGGACCTCTACCGAGAAATTACAACTCTACACCGGGAGTACACAACTCCTCTCTCAATACGCAAACCACTACACAAGAGGTGGGCACTAAACCAAGCACAAAGCAAAGAAAAATTCACTTGGTGATCACAAAGATCACAAACAATCTCTCTTGATGATCTTGAAAGATCACAAGCAATTTTTCTCGCAAAAACAAGATCATATGTATAGGTGTAGAATTATAACTCAAGTGTGAGAAAACAAAGTGTTTTAGAAAAGAAAACACAAAGAAAACACTTGGGAAAAACTCTAGATAAAATATAGAAATTTTGTACAAAAGCTAGAATCCCAAAACTTATTTTCTTTGATTTTCCAAAAACATTGAAACAAAATAAAGATAGAGATTTTAAGCAGTAAAACTTGTTTTTAAAACTTGCTGAAAACACTTGAGAAGATGGAGAAAAGTGTCGTTAAAAATCTTAGGAGAAATAAGCCATGGGAATTCATATTTTTAGGATTCCCAAAATATAGTTGTTGGGGGTCCAAATAGGTCTAGAAAGACCTGCCGGTCGACCAGCCAACGATCAGATTTCTGACCGTTAGGGTTTTCGGCCGACTGCCTCAAGGCAATTTACTTGTCAGTCGACCGCCCAGTCGACCGAGGCCAGAACCAGAGAGTAAACTCTCTGGTCGTTCGATCGGTCGGTCGACTAGGGCCAGATCCAGAGAGCAAGCTCTCTGGATCGGTTGGCCAGACAGTCGGCAGGCCCTAGACCAAGGCAGTGTGCATATATCTGTGCACATCGGTCGACCGCCCGGTCGATTGAGATCTAGTCTGGTCGACCGCCATTGTTCTTAGGCTGTGATTTTGGATTTGAAAATTTGGTCTTTTTAATACTTATAAAATCTCATAAAATCACATAAAATCTATAAAAATAAGTTCATGTATACTTGAAATACAAACAATTAAGCTATAAGTCAAAAACTGTATTTTCAAAACTCGTTTTATTTTTGTCTTCAAGAGTTTTTGAGAAGACTTCAAAATGAAAAATTATTTCTCAAAAAACTTCTATAAATACAAAAACAAGATATTAAAACACATTTGAAGTATAGTGTGTATGAATAGAATCTAATACACATATAAAAAGATATATCTATATTTTTGACATTAAATCCAAAACTAAGTTTTGTTAAAAATAAAAACTTGACACTATAAACTAGATATAAATCAAAGTAAGTTTCTAAACATTATGAGCCATTATTGTATATGGAAGAAATCCAACATACATAAAAATCATGTAAACTGCTGTAAACTTAAAAATCCAAGACGGTTAAACTAAAACCAAAAACTATTTTAACTTGTGTGTGTGTTAACTTAAGCATATCAACACTAGTCTATCTTTACACAAGATCTAAACTATAAACTAAAACAAAACAAACCGAGGTCTTCTTGTTGATCTTAATCTCCAAGATGACTCGATCCAAACTCGATCCATGAGCTTGACTCCAACCGAGTGCTAGATACGATCTTGATGTGCGAGCTCTCGAATCATCATGTGTCAGCTCCAAAACTTGACTTTGAATCCTTTGTTAAAACTAATCACCTACTAAGATCTTGATCAATATCTAAAACTTATTACACACAAGATCATTAGTAAACTAACCTTCATAAGTTAGTCATCATTAAAACTAAAGTGAAAGGCCTCTGGGCCAACAGGAGCATGCACTAGAGATTGTGATTTAAGAAGTGATGTGAGTTATATCCTTTAAAGAATGTGCTTAAGTCACTTTGAACTTTTAGTTATAGCTAAGTGGCAAAACGAGTCGTATCCACAAGGAGGGGGAGTGATAGAAGCTTTGTTCGATTTTTATTTGTTTTCTCAAAAAACTCCTTTGTTTTAATGAAATAAAAGAAAGAAAGATGCGCGTGAAAACGGTGGTAGATAGGAAAGAAAAATAAAATGTAAAGTGAATTGGTAGTAATTGAGAAAATGTGTAAAAACAAAGTGAAAAAAAAACGTGGATTCAAGAAAATGATAATTGAAAACTGAGAAAAGAAAAAACTAAGTGAAGGTTAAAAGAAACTAAAAGAAAGTTTGAAAAAGAGTTTTAAGAAAGAGTTTAAAAATAAAGTTTGAAGAAGTTGAAGAAGCTAATAAAAGAGGTTGCTTGAAAAAGTTTAAGTTTTTAAAAATGAGAAAGATTGCATGGCTAACTTTCTACTAATGAATCCCACTAACCATTAACTTACTTGATGATAGAGCCTCACGATGGATCCTTGGCATACATAAGTCTTGTGTTTTGAGAATTAGTCATGTGGTGTCTAATGAAAGTCTTTCACCCTCCACTTTGCGTTACACGGCAAAAACTTGAACATCACCCTATCAAGATCCATTTTAAGGCGAGATTAGGGTAAGAAACAAGTGCACTATCGGTATCGAAAAAGATGAGTGAGTATTCTTCAAATTCAAACAAGTAAGTTAAGCAATCAATAGATCATCAATAACATAAAGTTAAAGCATGAAATATGAGAGTTAGATTGCTAGTTAGAAGTTAGAGTTAAAACCCTTCATCATAAGCCTTCCATAGCTCTTGCTTGTACAAGACTTATTGGCATGCTATTTGATTCTTGTGGGTTATCAATCAAAAAGTTAGGGTTAGTGGGTTAGTAGTTAGCTAGCCATGCAAGAAGAAAGTTAGCTAGACATGAATGTAAAACATGAAATGAAAAGCTTGTTAGAGGTGTTGAGATTGTTAGAGATATGAATTAAAAGCACAAGTAGAAGATTGCAAGAAAGAGAATGAGGAGAATAAGAATACTTACATTGATTGTCACCTTCTCAATTACAACAACACTCACTTTTCCTCACTCAAATTCTGGAATGAAAACTTAAACTAATTTGCAATGATGCAAGAGTACAGGAGAAATTAGAGTAGCAAAAGCAATAGGGTGCTCTACTCTCTGTTCTCTGTCTAACTTTTTCTCGGGTCTAATTACAGGGTATTTATAGGTTGTAGAAGCTTGGGGAGCACGAAATGATGGGACACATGTCCACGATCCGCACTTGGATCCTCCATATTGCTGCAAAAACGCGGCAAAAGCCGCATTTTCGCGGCTTGATGGTGGACAGATGCACAGATCTTCTGCCATCTGTCCCTTCTCCTGGAGGGTAGCTTCGGGAAATATCCATCTTTGCGCACTTGGACGAGATTAGTCTCTCTAACTTTTAGGACTAATCTACCCTTCTCTAGAACCATCTTTCTTGCTCTTCAAGAAATCCCCTTTAATTATCTGAAAATAGCGTTAATCAGGATTTTGTTACCACCTTACCCTTCTCCTTCTAATTATCTACAAAAGGCCCAAATAAGATTTATTAGCAGTATAATTAATATAAGTCGGTAGGAAATGTGATGATAATGATGCAAAATCAGTTACTACTCAATGGTGCATCAAGAACCGGACCAAAGGGCAAGATTGTCGCTAGAGTAGGGTTGTATTTATCTCACCTAAGAATCATGTCCTCTCTCGTGCATTCTCGCTGACGGAACCTTATTCCAACAACTTTAGCTGAATATAATGCTTTGCTCATTGGCTTCCAACTTGCTCAACAAATGGGAGTATGATACCTTGAAGCTTATGGCGAATCCAAGTTGATAAGTCAAGTGTGAATATGAGGTATGTCATGAAGACCCATACCTTATCACCATGCAGCCATTCAGTTGGCCAATATATTTGAAGACTTCTACATCAGTCATTTATCCTGCCTTCAAAATATAAAGGCAGATGCTCTAGCGGCGCAGCTACACTAGTTTTACCTACTGATACCAATTATCATCTTATGGTGGCCACCCATCATCTCTTCTATCCGACGTACAGTTTAGAGATTAGAGAAGTTCAAACAACCTCAACAAACTTTGAGCCAAGACACTGGTGATTCCCAATCATCGACTATGCCTTGCACGATATATTCCTGATGACCCCAGGGAAGCGGTGTCATTTGATTGAGGTCTACTTGATTCTATTATGATGCAATGGTAAAAACGCTATACCGCCGTTCATACATGGTATACTTCTTCATTGTCTATCCAATTCAAAGGCGCAAGAAGTAATCAAAGAGGTTCATGATGGCATATGTGGACCTCATCAACCAGATTCAAAGCTCAAGGATCGATTGCACTGACTTGGCTATTATTGGCTGACTATGATCGTTGATGCAGTCAAATACGCAAAAAGGTATAAGGCTTGTCAAATCCATGCGGATTTTATACACCAACCTCTGGAATTGGTCCATCTCATAGTCACAACATGGCCATTCGAAGCTTGGGGAATTGATATAATAGAACCAATCAGTCCTCTGTCAGTTAGAGGTCATCGGTTCATTCTTGTGATAACTAATTACTTATCAAAGTGGGTAGAGGTCATCCCGCTCGCTGAAGTTAAAACCACCAACGTGGTCAACTTCATCAAACATTAGGTCATCCACTAATTTGGTGTCTCCAGATGGATCATCCACGATAATGGTCCCCAATTTGCAAGTCAATCATTCTATCTGTTCTGCGACAAGTACCAGATTCAGAATGTGGCTTCAACTGTTTATAACCCTGCCGCCAAAAGGTTAGCAGAAGCATTCAACAAGACAATAATCAAACTCCTCAAAAAGTTCATCTCTGCAAGCAAACAAGATTGAAATGAGAAGCTCAGTGAATGTCTTTGGGCCTATCGAACTATGGTCCGAACCCCAACAGGCAATACATCTTTTTCTTCGGTATACGGATGTGAAGCAGTTATACCCTTGGAGATTCAAATACCATCACTTTGTGTTACTTTGGCAACCAAGATGACTAATGAGGATAACCATCAGTTACGTCTCTAAAAGCTTGAAGCGCTAGATAAGAAGCAATTACAGGCTTAACAGGGTATTGAGCTTTACCAGGCCTAAATCTCAAAGGCCTTCAACAAAAAGGTCAAAGAGAGAGTTTTATAAAAGGAGATTTGATCTTAGCTGTCAGACGACCTATGCTTATGACACACAAGTCAGGCAATTCTGATCCAAATGGGAAGGGTCATTTGTAGTAGAGACAGTCTACTCAAATAGAGCATATCGCCTGTCAAATCCGAACGGTGCATGCTTATGATGCCAATAAATAACAAATTCCTGAAGAAATATCATCCATGATCAGGTTAACATTATACCTCTGATCACTAGGGATCCCTTCGGAGTCAAGTTAATCAAATATCAGGAGACAACAGTGCACGGTGTTAACATTAAAGACACCAGAAAAGATTCCATGAGGAACAGTAGTTGCTAACTTACATCCCACGAAATTACATAAAACAACAAAATGATCCTAAGCCCTTAATGGCTAAGCATAGATGAAAAAGTTGGCTCTTAAGCCCAACAAAAAGTTTTCGAGATCTCATCATTCTTAGGGGAATAGCATGGTTAGCACAACTCAAACAGTAGTTGGTAAAAACTTACTAAATCTATTGATAGCTGAGGATTTGTTAAAAATCCTAATGGACCTGATCCCATTTGATTCCTCTAGAACCTCTACTAATTCCTTTCATGGAATGGTGGATCCATAAAACAAATAAGTCATGTCTACACTAAGACTTTTCCTTCGTTTTAGGAGTATTACACTCCTATCCTCAGCAGGATTGCGTTGATTCCTAAACAAGCTTTAGTAACACCATTTTCTCCTACGAATTCCTATCTATAGAATGGTAGGACCAGAGAAGACTGTATTCATTTCCTCAAGGAGATGAGTCGTAAATTTAAAATGTCATGCTAAAAGCTCTCACGTCTCTGACTTAAAACCTTTTGAATACCCCTTGCGGATCCTGCTAATATCCCCAGTTTACAAAATTTCACTTGCCATTCTCTTTAATAGAATGACAGGTCCACTTGAATTGTCGTTATATTCAAACACTTCTAACAGTAAATATCACACCATTGACAAGTTGCTTTTATAAACCCTCAAGCAGAGAAGTTGTCATGATCACTTCGGACAAAATGTCCTTCTAATTTCCCAGCAAGGAATTTGGTTGTTACATTAATGATTACCTCTGACAACTTTTAGAGAATAATCATCTCTCTATAGAATCCCCATAGAATTCTTTGTGTCACGTTAATGATTACCTCTGACGTCCTAGAGAACGCTAAATTTTCTATAAATCTCTTATGGGATTCATTTTCTAACTCCTCAGTAAGTTTCTAATAGACTCCCCTCGAAGTCTATGCTTACCCTTTTCAGTCCCTAGTGGACTCTTCAGTTGTCATGTTAACAGTATACCTCTGATAATTTCTTCCAAATGATTCCCCAAGGAAACACCATTGTTCCCATAGAATTCAAAAACAAATCACATCCCTAGTAGAATAACTTTTTCTACCATCATGTCTAGTTTGTCACCTCTGAACAGTAAAAATTCTGGGCTTGGTGACTTCTTAATCGGTTATGTCCATATTACCTCTGAATTGACAGATAGTCAAGTCTCATCTTTCAGTTCGGTAGGGACTATTTTCTTGCCGTTATATCCAGTTCACCACCTCTGAACGACAAGACTCTGAGTCAAGTAACTCCCAATCGATTATGTCCATATTATCTCTGAACCGACGGGTGCCCAGATCTCTTCTCTTTCTATAGTACTCAAACTGTTATGTCTAGTTTGCCACTTCTGAACAAACGTGTCCATAACCTTGTTCTCCTTTCCCCTATTAGGGCCGGGAGTTTTTATTTCTAAGTTAATAAGACTACTTCTGAACAGCGAATTGCTAGCCTAATGTCTCTTAGTTGGTCATATGCAAACTACCTCTGAACCGATGGGTGCCCAGATCCAATTCACCTTTGCAGTCCTCAGTGGGCTAGCTGTTAAGTTAATACAACTACCTCTACAGCGGATTCAGAATTTAGTGTGTCATAGTCTATCATGTCCAATTCATCACCTCTAAAGAGATGGGTCTCAAAAATCGGGTTCACCTTTATTCTGTCATCATGTCCTGTTCATCACCTCTGAATGATAAAATCTTGAGCTTGGTGGCTTCTCAATTGGTCATGTCCAGTCCATCATCTCTAAAACGATAGATAGCCAAGTCTTCCTTTTTTGTTTTCTATTATGTCCAGTTAGTCACCTCTGAACAGTAAACACTCCTTGGTAATATCTAATCGGTTATGTTCAGTTTGTTACCTCTGAATTGATGATTATCTAATTTCACCCTTCTTTGTTATTATGTTCAGTTTATCACCACTAAATAACAAAATCTCATGTCTATCGATTCCTAATCAGTTACGTCCAGTTTGTCACCTCTAAACTGACAAATCTCCAGACTTAATCTTTTTGGATTTAGTGATTCCTAACAAATTCTTAAATCTACCTTCTTTTAATCCCCAGTGAATTCTTATATTTGACTGATTTTTGTAATCACCTAGAGGGGGCGTGAATAGGTGACTAGCTAATCTAATGGTCAATTAATGTGGAATTAAAACTTATTAATACAAACTAAAAACTTCTTAAACTAAACACCACGTATAACACAAGAGTGTAGCCGGATTCTCCGTGAAGGGCTCTGGACTAACTCCTCAAGATTCCTCTAGATAAGAGTTGAGGTGCCGCGTTGGCTCTCTTGGTTGAATACAAGTGTTAGCAAACAATCCCCAAGCATATAACAATAAGCACACAATATATCAAGCATATAAAGATAAAGACAATATTAGCATGCAAGATATAAAGACAAGTAAGAGATAGAGAGAGCAATCGCAAACACGGGAGATTTGTTTCGAGGTTCGAGCACACTTACTCTACGTCCCCGCCTTCAACACTATGAAGGATTTTCACTAAAATCGATCCCACCGGATCACTTGGTGCCGCAACACCTACAAGCTCTTTGGACTCTCTAGTCCCTCTCTTGTACCCGCAAGAACACATCGCAAGCTCACTAGCTCGCCGAGGCCGCACCTCAAACACCGAGTTACCACTAGAACCCGAAAAAATGCGAACACACACGTCCGCCTCCTCAAAGCAAGGATGAAGTCTTTGGTGATCACAACACTTTGATTACCTAAGAACAATCTCACAACAACACTCCTATAGGATGAATATATCAATGGATAGCTCAAGTGTTTGTGAGAAAAAAACAAGGATGTAATGTTTGGAGGAAAACACAAGAAATCACTTTGAAAACACTCTTGATAAAACTTCCCTTTTAATTGGAAATATTTGCTCTCAAATAAGTGGAGAAAACCTCTTAATAGAGTAGGAAAAACTATCTTTAAAACTCTCCAAAAATCTCCTACAAAACAGCCCAAAGAAGCCCCTTTAAATAGGCATCTCAAAAACTAGCCGTTGGGGCCAAATCATCAGCCCTGACGGCTGTCGGTCGAACGGCCCGGTCGATCGCCAACGGTCAGATTTCTGACCGTTGGAGCCTCGGTCGACCCGCTGGTCGACCGTGGCCTGGATACAGAGAGCAGGCTCTCTGTCCGGCCGACCGGGGCCTTTCTAGAGAGCAGAGCTCTCTGGACGGTTGACCGTCCCGGTCGACCGGCCCTCCAGCCAGACTGGCGTGCACGTCTGTGCACGTCGGTCGACCGACACGGTCGACCGACTCCTAGTTCGGTCGACCGGTCCGGTCGACCGGCAGAAGCCAGGATAGATCTGTTATAGGGATTAAAAACTTGGTATTTTGACAAAAATAAAATCCCATAAATTCACAAAAAATATACAAAAATAGGTTCAGTATAATACTTTGATAAACAAACATGTTTGAGTAAAATCAAGACATGTTACAAACATTTTGAACTATTTTTGTAACTTAGAAATTTTGGCTAAAAACAAAAACCGTATTTTTCCAAATTGGTTTTTCCAAAACTTTTCCAAATACAAAAATAAGATATTTTAAACACTTTTAAAGCATAGAGTGTATGGATATGATCCACTACACATACATGGTGAAATATCTATGTTTTTGATAATAAGCACTAAATATGGTTTTGGTTAAAAACACATGTTTATAATAAACTCCAAAAATCAAACCGATATTTTGCCAAAATAAAAAGTCTTTTCCAAAATGAAATTTTTTTTATGAAAACTCATCTAAATCAAGAGTGTGTGTATATGGTATACTTGAGCAATCCACCAACTATTCGATTCTTTACATTTTATCTAAAAACAAAATCTTAATAAAACAAACCTAGACACAAGTCTTCTTCTTGAAGTCTTCTCATCTTCTTGACTTGGTCCAAACTTGATCCAACGAGCTAGACTCCTCTCGAGTACTTGATGTGGTCTTGATGCATAAGCTCTTGAATCAAACCGTGCTAGCTCCAAAACTTGACTTTAAATCCTTTGTTGAAGCTAAACACCAACTAAGATCTTGATCATAAATCTGAGACTAATTAAACACAAGATCATTAGTACTATAACTACATGAGTAGATCATCATCAAAACTAGAGTGATGGGCCTTTGAGCCAACAATCTCCCCCTTTTTGATGATGACAAAACTCATGGAGTTATATATGCATGGATTAAAGTAAAGCTTCAAAGAAGCCCCCTTAACTCATGCATAACAATAAACCATAAGATATGACAATGAAGCACATAAAACTAAACAAACATGTATGCAAATACAAGGAGATAAACATGCCAATCAAGCAGAAAATCATCAAATTCTTTTTCTCCTATTTGCAAAACAAAATAATATGCATAAACAAGAAATTCTATTCCACAAAACATGCATATATACTCATATACTTCTCCCCCTTTTTGTCAATCATCAACAAAGAAGTTAAAGTAAACACAAAACAATGTTTCCCCCTTTTTGTCAAAAACACAAGTCAACAAAGGGGTGAAATCAAATCAATCAATAAAAAGAGATATATGCGATATACATTCATGAAGAGGAAGACACTAAATTAACTTCCCTACACATATGCATTACATGAAAAAGGGATGACAAGCCCTAACTCACATAACGCATAATATGGAATACATAAGAGGAGATGTGAAGCTCCCTCTACACACGTGTATCGCATAAAGAAGAGTTGTCAAGCTCCTCAATATAAGATACACTCATCATGAATCTATATGTAGAAGAGATGTTAAGCTCCCCTTGCATATAGGCAATACACATCAAAACATTTTTAATATTTCTTATTAAAACAAAATTTTGAATTTTCTCAATAAAACAATTTTTGAGATATCTTACTAAATCAAATTTTAAGATACCAATCGTAAATAAACATTATAAATTTTGAATTTTAAACCAAATATAGAAACATATTGATACCAAATGAAATATATATGGATACCAATTGAAATTAATAGATACCAATTGAAGTTTATTGTACATTTTTGATATCAATAAAAATACCAATTTTAAAAATAATGCATAAGCTTATTAAAATATCAATTGAGATACCGATTGAAAATAAAGATTTGAATCAAGCTTAGCATAAACAAACTTTGTGTCTTAAACATGTAAACCAATTTTAAATCAAGTACAAACAAATCATATATATGTATGAAAAATGATAATACCAATAGAAATTGATATAATTGGAAATTGAAAGCATACATATATATAAACAAGATTATGAGTATACAAAATATATCAATTGTGATACCAAATGAAATTATGATACCAATTGAGATTAAGAAGTGAAATTAGTGTATAACTCATAAAAATCTACCCTTTTTATGCACAAGATAAAAGATTTTCAATAAGGCTTACAAGGCATACTCGCCCATCCGTCCACCCATGAAGGGGTAGGTAGGGGTTTTCAAAAATAAGTTTGAAAATATTTTGATTGTGAAAAACACTACCAAATGAAGAATAAATAACTAGTTAAAGTAATTTTTGAAAAACTAGTTAAAGATCCTTCAAAACATGAAACCAAACTATATGTATATCATAAAACATAGTAAATACATGAGAGTTGTCACTCAAGATCTATAAAGCTCATAAAGACTCATGAAAACATAGTCATGAGAAAACAAATTAAATATGAGTGTACAAACAACATGTGAATAGCATATTCATGAAAATTAGTCACTAAAGCTCAAAACAAACATGAATATCATTTTATCAAACAAATCATGAAAATTCATTTTTCATTTAAAAACAAACTTCTAGGTATATGTATGTCTTTATCCAAAACTAATAATATGTATACATATCCCAAACATAAAAAGAGTCTATGATTTGATTTGCATGAAGGCAAGAGACTCAAGAGACATACATGTATATTTATTAGATTTGAATACAAACTACATATACATGAAGTAAAGCATACAAATAGGCAAAACAAGTGTAAATGAGGAACTCATCAAAATTAGACTATACATGTTCATGTAGTGAGTACAAATGAGCAATGAAATACAAACATATATGAATCAATTTGTTGCTCACTACTTGTATACGTATATACACAAGTTTTGACAAATATTACATCTAACCATGTATTTACCACATGAAGCACAAAACAAATAAAACATGAACATGCTAAAAATATCATAAATGAAAAAGCATGTAAATAAACTAGGAGTTTTAGAGATAGTTACCAACACATGAACTATACTCCAAATCCCCAAAACATGATGGTTGTCCCACCAAATCTCCTTGATAGCGGTGCATCAAATGTATGTCCATCAAGTCCGTGTGCATCCACCATCAAGGCACCAATCCTCTCACGTTTTGTGAGAGCTCGCACTTACATCAAAAACACAAGGTGGGGATTTTGGTACCCATTTTCTTTTGGGTCCATGAGGGTTAGTCTTATAAGGAACCTAAACATTTTTGTTAGCAAAATTTAAAGCATTTATCTTATCATAACAAAATTTTGCTAAATGGCCTTTGCGGTCACAATGTGTACGCTTGTACACTCTAAGATGCATATGTGTATGAGTGTGGTCATGGCGTGCAAAGTGTGCATATGCATGATGTGGGTGATGCGTATGAATATGTGGAGTTTGTTTCTTTGAAAATAAGGACTCCAATCTAGAATGGTTAAAAGCACATTTGCTCAAAGTTGAGGTTAAACAATCAATTTTATTTTTCAAAAATTTAATCTCATTTTGATTAATAGTGGCATGTAAAGCATGGTGAGAATGAGAATCATTTTTCTTATTCTTTTTAGAAACATTCTCTTTTTCTTTTTCTATAATTTTTTTTCAAAGAAGTGTTTTCATGCAAAGCAACTTCCTTTTGTTTTCCACCAAAACAATTTTATTATTCAAAGAAGTATTTCCTTCACATAAATCATTCAATTTAGAAAGCAAGGAAATATTTTCATTTTTCAAACTTTCATTTTCTTTTTCAATGCATGCAACTTTATTTTTAAAAGAATCATTTTCTTTTAACATGCAATCAAATTTCTTTTTCAAATTCTTGTTATCCTTTTAATCATGTCATATTTTTCAAGTAGTTGTTGACAAAATGAAGTAAGCTCATCATAAGACATGTCAACATCTTCTTCTACCTCGGATTCGGTAGTTACCTCAAGGGGGTTATCCCCTTGGACCATGTAGCACACGTTGGAAGCGTCACTTCCAACATCCGAGTTGCTCCCCGCATAATGTTGTTCTTTTTTGCCAAGGGAGAGTATTGTGTTCCAAACTACAAAAGCCGAGTCAATGTTAGCAATCCTACATAAATAATCATTATTTAGGGTTGACTTTAAAGCATGAATGGCCTTTGCATTAGCCTCAATATTTTTGCCATTTAAACAATAAGAATCTTTATTAGTGGCAAAATAAACATGAATGCCTAAGGCTTTGAGGTACATAGACATCTTAACCTTCCAAATTTGGATGTTAAAAATGTCAAAAGTGGGAGGTGACATGAAATCCATGGTGTGTGAACAAATATTGTGATTAGCTATAAATGAGGATCTTTAACTCTAGGTTGTAAGACCCAAATCAAGAGCACGTGGCTCTGATACCAATTGTAATCACCTAGAGGGGGTGAATAGGTGTTAATGCTAATCTAATGGTCAATTAATGCGGAATTAAAACTTATTAATGCAAACTAAAAACTTCTTAAACTAAACACCACGTATAACACAAGAGTGTAGCCGGATTCCCCGTGAAGGGCTCTGGACTAACTCCTCAAGATTCCTCTAGATAAGAGTTGAGGTGCCGCGTTGGCTCTCTTGGTTGAATACAAGTGTTAGCAAACAATCCCCAAGCATATAACAATAAGCACACAATATATCAAGCATATAAAGATAAAGACAATATTAGCATGCAAGATATAAAGACAAGTAAGAGATAGAGAGAGCAATCGCAAACACGGGAGATTTGTTTCGAGGTTCGAGAACACTTGCTCTACGTCCCCGCCTTCAACACTATGAAGGATTTCCACTAAAATCGATCCCACCGGATCACTTGGTGCCGCAAACCTACAAGCTCTTTGGACTCTCTAGTCCCTCTCTTGTTCCCGCAAGAACACACCGCAAGCTCACTAGCTCGCCGAGGCCGCACCTCAAACACCGAGTTCCCACTAGAACCCGAAACAATGCGAACACACACGTCCGCCTCCTCAAAGCAAGGATGAAGTTTTTGGTGATCACAACACTTTGATCACCTAAAAACAATCTCACAACAATACTCCTATAGGATGAATATATCAATGGATAGCTCAAGTGTTTGTGAGAAAAAACAAGGATGGAATGTGTGGAGGAAAACACAAGAAATCACTTTGAAAACACTCTTGATAAAACTTCCCTTTTAATTGGAAATTTGCTTTCAAATAAGTGGAGAAAACCTCTTAATAGAGTAGGAAAAACTATCTTTAAAACTCTCCAAAAATCTCCTACAAAACAGCCCAAAGAAGCCCCTTTAAATAGGCTTCTCAAAAACTAGCCGTTGGGGCCAAATCATCAGCCCTGACGGCTGTCGGTCGACTGGCCCGGTCGACCGCCAACGGTCAGATTTCTGACCGTTGGAGCCTCGGTCGACCGGCCGGTCGACCGTGGCCTGGATACAGAGAGCAGGCTCTCTGTCCGGTCGACCGCCCGGTCGACCGGGGCCTTTCCAGAGAGCAGAGCTCTCTGGACGGTCGACCGGCCCTCCAGCCAGACTGGCGTGCACGTCTGTGCACGTCGGTCGACCGACACGGTTGACCGACTCCTAGCTCGGTCGACCGGTCCGGTCGACCAGCAGAAGCCAGGACAAATCTGTTATGGGGATTAAAAACTTGGTATTTTGACAAAAATAAAATACCATAAATTCACAAAAAATCTACAAAAATAGGTTCAGTATAATACTTTGATAAACAAACATGTTTGAGTAAAATCAAGACATGTTACAAACATTTTGAACTATTTTTGTAACTTAAAAATTTTGGCTAAAAACAAAAACCGTATTTTTCCAAATTGGTTTTTCCAAACTTCTCCAAATACAAAAAATAGATATTTTAAACACTTTTAAAGCATAAAGTGTATGGATATGATCCACTACACATACATGGTGAAATATCTATGTTTTTGACAATAAGGACTAAATATGGTTTTGGTTTAAAACACATGTATATAATAAACTCCAAAAACCAAATCGATATTTTGCCAAAATGAAAAGTCTTTTCCAAAATGAAAATTCTTTTATGAAAACTCATCTAAATCAAGAGTGTGTGTGTATATGGTATACTTGAGCAATCCACCAACTATTCTATCCTTTATATTTTATCTAAAAATAAAATCTTAATAAAACAAACCTAGACACAAGTCTTCTTCTTGAAGTCTTCACTTGAAGTCTTCTCATCTTCTTGACTTGGTCTAAACTTGATCCAACGAGCTAGACTCCTCTTGAGTACTTGATGTGATCTTGATGCATAAGCTCTTGAATCAAATCGTGCTAGCTCCAAAACTTGACTTTAAATCCTTTGTTGAAGCTAAACACCAACTAAGATCTTGATCATAAATCTGAGACTAATTAAACACAAGATCATTAGTACTATAACTACATGAGTTGATCATCATCAAAACTAGAGTGATGGGCCTTTGGGCCAACAATTTTATCATGTTTTTAACCTCTGAATAATTTCAGTCATATTTGTAATTTCTTCAAAAATTCAACTTGGTAAATTTTCACCGTTTTAGTTCTTTCAAAAGAACTTGCATACTAAGTTCCTTCTGCGGAAACTTATATTATCTATTGGTATTTACACAAATAGACAAAGAAGAAAACATTGAGAAAGGCAAATGAGTCAAAAGAAAATACATTATTGATTCACAAAAAGGAAGATATATTGATGATATGTCAAGATTGTCTCTCAAACAATTTAGTCTTTACTTAAAAAGTAGGTGACTCATTGCTCTATGTTTCTCAAAGTCAAAATGCAATGGGACATTTTAATTCCACCAGACCAGCTGGACACGAAAGGCCTCCCCCACTTGAGGCCGTAATTCTTTACTTAATGAAAGATTTTGCCACCAGAAAGTCATCCAATGAGCATGGATTCTTCGTCGCTGTCACTTCTTTGAATAAGATTGGTGAAGAGAGGATCCGAGATCTTACTGGTGACATCCCCTTTCCTGTGACCATCAAATGTCCCGTTCAGAGACCCAGCAAAGGCAAGATATTGGTGAAAGCAATGACGCAGTTTCTCATATATATATTGAGCTCAATAGCACAGGTCTGCAACTAAGTGGGCCATCCTAGATAAGCAATTGTTGGCCAACGCCTGGTGTAGTAATTCTAAATACAAGATTGGGTCTTCTGAATATGATCCTGTCATCGTCCCTGAACATGATCATAGAAATGATACTACAAAATGTACGTTGGTCTCCTTATAGAATTAGTACATTTTGCTCCAGTGTATTCTTCCTATTGATAAGTAAAGCCTGGACTTGAAGATGGAGATGCATATGCACGTCCACCTCCATCACCAAGTCGAAGAGATTATTCAATGGATCGAGAATGTAATGCACTGCAAAACAAAGAAGAGTAAATGTGTTAGGATTGAGTAAAAAAAGAAAGTGCTAAGTCATAGCTTCACTTTCTATGTGAAACTGATCCAATCCAGCTTCGCTCTGCAAGCAAAACAAACTTCGCTCTGGGATTAAGCTTCACACTACACAGAGGCAAAATGTTAAAAGCCCCAAAAGGTTAGCTTCACTTGGGAGCTTGAAATGCTCTAATGCCTTGAGAAAGGCCAAGGCTAGCCTCCCCTCGGCAAGGCCAGCCTCGCCTCAGAAAGGCCAAGGTATAGTCTCGCCTATACGGTAAAGCTAACTAGGCCTTAAAAAGACCAAGGCATAGCCTCGCCTATACGGCAAGGCTAGCCTCGTCTAGAAAGGCCAAGGCATAGCCTCGCCTATATGGCAAGGCTAGTTAGGCCTTAAAAAGTCTAAGTCATAGCCTCGCCTATATGGCAAGGCTAGCTAGGCCTTAAAAAGGCCAAGGCATAGTCTCGCCTATATGGCAAGGCTAGCCTCGCCTGAGAAATATCTTCGCATAATCAGGCAAGTGTTAGCTTCACCAGAAAGCTTGAAAAGGCTAAAAATCTTTCTTAAAAAATTCACCAAAGGCAAAGATCAAGGGAATTCAATCCCTGAAATAACTTGTACAGTTAAATTTGAGGGAGATAAACCCCTTAAAATAACCACTTAATTGGTGGAGTTTCTGAACAGCCGAAACTCCCCGGCTATGGGTCGGGTAACGATTGGAGTGAAGGCCTTCGTTGCCTCAGGGGTCTCAGCCTCCTTACTTGGACGGTGAGAAGATGCCATGAATCTCGATTTGGAAAGACCAAAAGGGTGAAGACCCTGGTGTTTTCAAATTCAGAGAGAGGAAAGAAAACGCCCTATTGAAGTCATGCTGAAAAGAGAAAAATATTTCTCTAGAAAAGGACTGCAAGAGTCCTATTTATAGGCCCCACGGCTTAGTCTCCTACTGCCACTTCAAGTTTTGAAGCGCCGACGAGGCTAAAACACTCGAGGGTTTAGCCTCAGGAAAGGGTGTAATCTCCTTCGTAATACATGCGAAGCTATTTAGCCTCGAGAAAGGGAGTAATCTCCCTCGTAATATGTCATGCCTTGATTCTTAAAATACATGAAAAATGGAGTTACGACGAGAGTCGGCGACGTATATACGTGAGGAGAATACCCCACGTATCCATGCTAAGCTTAAAGTAATCCAAACAAGCTATAAAAATCTACTAAAATGAATCATGATTACTGCAATGTCACATATAAGCATCCACACATGATAACAGATGAATAAGGAATAGAATAATTACTGATAGCAAAGTATAGAGGATCAGGAAAACTGCAGAGCCAATAGGAATGAAAAAAAGACAATAATACCAGAGTGGATAGAGGAAAACTCCAGCTCCTCGCAATATATCCGGTCTCAATCGAACACCTGATCAATAACATGAAACATCTAGTAATTGAACGTACAAATCCAGGGTCATCAGGAAAGGACCTAATGAGTGTGTAAGAAAAAAGAAGGTGCTCATTCATATAAACAGAGTGTACATAATAATAAACAATACTGGAATAAGACAGATATAATTTATGAAACATGAACAGAGAGCAATAAAGTCAGTCAATACAGAAATTAAATGTCAAATCAGGTCAGGTGTCTATCACAGTCTATATATATATATCATGTGGGAAGAATAAGTCATGCTAGGGTCCAGTGTACAATCAGGTGTCTATTATAGCATGTATATATATCTATATTTAGTCTTTAATCAATATAATATTTCAGTTTTGTTATCAATTATGTCAGCAGACACCAATTGCCACCTGTAATAGACGCATCCCATACTATGCCTATCACACGTGTCAATCGAAGTCCTATATTATTGAAATCAGTAGAAGAGACATTGTTCATATTTTAGGTGGGTTCTGTACATACCCGAACCGCGCTGAACCAGGTCCTACTGCTAGGTAGTCAATAACAACAATATGAACAATAAGGGATGTCAGTCATCCCCCAAAATCCTGCAGTGAAATCGTATCTCAGCTGTGTAACCGGTATCCTAGGTCCACCTAAAATATAGATGAAGTCTCTTTCATCAATTTTCCCAGTCCTGTGTAAGTTGTCTTTTATATTATTACTTAGAACAATCAATATCTATGTTATTTTGATTACTGGGATGATACAGTGACGGTAACAATATCAATGATGTAACAATAGCAATGTGGACAATATTACTGTATAAACGGTAGAACAACGAACAATATATGTATTACGGTTTGACAATATTTTTCCTGTAACTTTTAATAACATGAATACAATAACAAGCCCGAATACTGCTCAATAAATAGTCTCATCTAGAACTGATCAATATCTCATCTATCTGCACTAAAATATAATAATAACTGATCCATCAATCAATAGTCCCTATACAATCATCATGAACATCAAGTATCAATTCATGTCAAAGTATTTGATATGGTAAACTATCACCTCAATAAATCAATAACCAGCTATCTCATTCCTGTCGGTATACTCTAATCCTTTATATTAACAGTATATCCATCTTCTGAGTCTCGTATAAACAGTCAGCTATGTCTAGTCATATTCTTACCATCGAATAACAGTAAGATCATCGATTAAGATCATCACATGTTCTCACTTCCATTCAAGGTCAATCACAATATCCAATATAAAGAATATACATCTCAGGTCAACTCCAAATCTAGCTAAGTCCATAAATAGTTTCAAGCATCAAGGTAGATTCAGTCTTCTAGTAAAATAGCATCATATTCTATCAGTCTTCAATATTTAAAAAGATTCCTATCTAAATAATCACCAAATAATTGCCTCATAATACTTTACATAAAATGTATCACTCATCCACAAACATGAACTAGGCTAATCACTAGGTCTAGTCAAGTTACAGTCAAAGATATACCACAAATAATCCTGAATCTGAAATGGTAAACAATCTATAATGAAATGATAGGACAAGAATATCTCAGTAATAGGTTACTGAATCCACTATATATCCATGTGCTCTATTAATTCATATTAATCCAGTCTACACTCCTTCTTAACTCTAAGTCAATCTCCACTCCAGTAAGAGTCCAATAATAAATCCAAGCATCAACAGATCTAATAAATTAAATAATGTTACCCATTGATAAAGTGGGTCACCACATCTCAGTGCTAAGATACTAACTCTGCATATACACACACACACACATCAACAATATATCAATTGTATTCTCCATCACCAGATTCAGTCTCACCTTAATATTGTCCACTGATCCAATCTATCAATGAAGCAATTTCATTAATTATTCCTCAACTTTATATTTAAATTCTCATCTGGTTATTCCTAATGAGAAGAATCAAGACTAATACTTTCTGCCGAGAATAATGGAACGAATTGACAATACTGTTGGTAACAGAGTAACGATATATCAATAAAATAATATCAGATCATCACAATGTAATAATAGTGACCAACATGAACAGAATAATGTAGAATAATATATACATGTCCATAAAATATTAAGATAAAATGCTTGAATTGAAATAAACCAATAAATAAACTCACATGAAATGATGAGATTTTGAAACTGAATCACGTCTGGTCTCCACTGCACGAACCGGTACGAATCTTCAGGTCATCCCATGGGTCAGTTTTTGAATCGCCAGCATATCGGGTCTATAACGAACATAAATTCAGATCGGGTCTGGGTTTTCTGTTACCGGGTTCAGAGCGCACGAACAGGTCTGCATCACTGTAACATATAACCAAACATATATAGCCACACATACACATAAATGCACATGTACACACCCCTATACATATATATACAACTATATGCATACATACACATAATCATGCATACACCCAGGCATACACAATACTCACACACTCATAATCATGCATACATTTATACATGCATACATACACACTCTTACATAAACATATACAACAAACATGCACACCTCCGTGCACACGTAACACATATCCACAAATGTACCATCACATAATAATTTATGCACACCCAATCATAAATGACACATACATAAATACATACATATAACATAGAAATAGAGAGGAAGAGAGGGCACACTTAGGTGCAGGAGGAGACATGGCCGGGAGAAGGCGGCGGCGGAGCTCGCTGGAGGAGGCGGAACCGTTGAGGGGGAGAATCTTACAACCGGCCATGGAGAGTTCGGCAACAGAGGAGGCGGAGGCCGCGAGGATATCGAGGTGTCATGAGCTGCCGTCGGGGTCTCGTTAGAGAAGAAAGAGGAGGCATTATGGTGGATTAGGGCTGCCAGCAAAGGAAAGAGGAGAAGATGAGGTTAGGGTTTTGGTTTAGGATTAGATTTTTTTTTGGAGATGTTAATTGGTTATGATTATATGGTTAGGATTAGGATAATTTAAGATTAAATGGTTAGAATTAGGAGACAATGAGAGATTAAGTTAGTTAGAATTTTATTTAATTAAGATTACTACAGAATTTAGTAGTTAGGATATATAAGGATTGGGTTGGTTAAGATTTAGATTTGATGGATAGGATTAGATATGATTAAATATAGGGAGAGAGATATATAGGATTAGTGATTAGGTAGTTAAGATATAAAATTATATAGTTAGGATTTAGGATTTAGTTGATAGGATAAGGATTAAAATAGTTTAAAGATTAGTTAAGATTTTATTTTGAAATAGAATTAGTTGAGATTGTGATTTTGAAAATAGGATGTAGATTTGGGTAAGTTAGAATTAGATATGACTTTTGTTAGGATTTGAATTTGAGATAAGATTAAAATTAGATATTGGGTAATAGATTTTGGTTTATATTTTGGCTCAAATAAAAAAAAATAGAAGGAATGAAAATGAGCTCATGGCATGGGTCAAGAAAAAATAAAAAAAGATAGGAAACTGATATGGGCTAATGGGTAAAGGTAAAGCATATGGAAATGGATACTTGGGTTTGGATTGGGCTTAGGATAAAGAATAAGAAAATGAAAGAAAAACAAAGAGAAAAATAGGGGGCAAGAAGTGAGCTTGTCTAAGAATAATACACAAAATAAATATCAATAATATTAATAATAAGAATAATAACAATAATACACAAAGATATTTTACAATAACAATAATAATAGTTACCAATAGTAATAACCATAATAATAATACATAACAACAATAATAATTAGCACAAAATACATGCAATAAAAAATATTATTATTTATTACTAAATCTTGTATTTCAAAAATAGAGGTATTACATAATACATGTGAAGCTGTTTGGCCTCAGTAAAGGAAGTAACCTCCCTCATAGCGCAAGCGAAGTTAGCACTGAGCACTGCTGACAAGTTAACTTTGCTTTGTAAGTGAAGTTATCTAAAATAATCAGAGATGAGGTTATTTCAGAGGCGAGGCTATTTTAGCCATGAAGGCGAAGCTGAGTCCAACCATAAAAACGAAGCTAAAATCCACATATATGTGATCTTTTCTTCAACAATTTAAGAAATTCAAAATATTTTAAAATCTAAACCATCCCATTGCAGATTTATGAAAACTTTAAAGAGGTTTTGTTGACACTCCAAAAAGACAAATTTCGCTTGTAGCACTTCAGCTAGTCTGAACGACATCCAAACTTATTCACATTTATAAAAGATAAGATGCGGAAAAGCAGACGACCAGGTTCTGCTTATTTTCAGAGACAAAGCGATGCCTTGAAACTTACTGCTCCAGTGAAGCAGATGATAAGCTAAGCATCACCTGTAAAGAGGCCTAAGCATGGCCCAAGAGGATAGCTTCGCTTGAAGCTCTATAGTTTTATTAAAAGGCTAAAATGTTAGCTTCGCCTGAAGCTTTTTATTTTGAGCTTTGCTTGAAGCTCTTCATAGCTCTACAAAGAGCTAATCTTCAGCTTCGCTTGAATCTAATTACAGCTTCGCCTGAAACTAATATTAGTTTCGCCTGAAGCTTTTCTTGTTGCTTCACCTGAGAACTGTGCTAGCTTCGCGCGAAGCTAATCCCAGCTTCGCTAGAAGCTTTCTGCGCCCCTATGAGAAGGTTTGCTAAGTCAACATTTGACCTAATCTTTAGTGGGCTAACCCCACTACTTTAGTGGGGTTAATGCCACTTTAAGTGGGCCGTTACACTCACCCACTTCGTCCCACAGTAAGTGGAGACTGCCTAGTCAAATGATCATTTTTTAGGCTCACGCGAGCTTGTTTAACCTCACATAAGGCTTACACCTAGCTTCGCATGAGGCTTTATAGCCTCGCTGGAAGCTCAAAATAGCTTCCGGCGCGAGGCTAAATGACTGTTATCAGTCTTTCCTAAATTTTAGGGGCAGTTACACCCCTCAGAGCCCATAAATAGCTCATCCTTGAGATGAGCTCGGGTTTGGCAAAGAAGGCAGCTAAAGAGAAGGTTGCAAGAAGGCTGGACAAAAGTAAGCAAGCAACAAAGGGGCTGGTGCAGAGAAAGAGTTAACTTTCCCTCGCTTCTAAGAAATTCAGTGAATCATTTCTCTAAATTTAGGGTGTCAATACCCTAAGACCTTCTCCTCTCAAGAAATCTTCGGAACCAAGCGAGAAAGAATTCCTTAAGACTCAATCGATCGCATCGTCAATGAAACAAAGTGATCGCGCGCTGATCAGACTTCCATCGACATACTTTTCCAGAATCTCAGAAGAGATACTTGTAATTTTTCTTTTATTACTTGTAATTTCTTTTCAAAATTTTGTATGTTTTTAATTTATTGATATTCAATGGAAAACATTTAACCCATCTTCAGCCGAATTTGGGATGGAAGCAAAAATGGAAGACAGGCTTCCACGTCAGCATTAGCATATCAAGTTATTATTCTCTTTCATTATAAGCCAAACAATTGAGCTGAGAAAGAGAGCTTTCTTCCTCTCATTTCAGTGAAAACAAACAATCCCAAAGTTGATCATGTCTTCAAGTCAACTCAAAGCAAAAGTAGAAAATAAATAAAAAGGGCCCTATTTTTATATTTATTTTTTAAAGAATTTTTAATTTTGATTTGCTCGGCACGATCAAGTTTCGTATCAGAGAGAAGTATGCTAAAATACTGTTTTTCTTTTTTTCAAATATTAAGTCTAATAAAAATAGAAATAAGAAAATAGGAAAAAGAAATTCATGACTTACAATTAAAGATGGTAATTTCACCAATAAGCCCATTACTCAGGTTGCTAATGGAGGATACCAAAAATAAATTTTCTTGCCAAACTATATTGGAATATGATAAATATCATATTTGATGTGTATCTGAAGGACATCAACTCAATATAATGTATAGTTAGCTTATTATACTGTATGATATGTGTGTGTCATATGTATATATTATGTGTGTACTTTGTTCTGAATAAATATTGCTTAAGATAAGTGAAATTGCAAGTATAGAATGAAATATAACATTATGGTAATATTTGAAAGTCACCTAGAGGGGGTGAATAGGTGATGTGCTAATCAAATGCGAAATTTAGAAATTTTACACTAATAAAAACAAACACAACAGATGTCCAAAGGGGGAAGTCAAATTTCTGGTGAAGGACTTTAGAACTTCTCCTCGAGATTCCTCTTGATTAAGAATTAAGGTGCTTCAATAACTTTCTTGGTTCAATACAAGTGTATGCACAATAATAATATCAAGCGCGTGTGTGTGTAAGAGCAATAAGAGCAATGCAAAATATAAGAGAGAGAGTAGATTAGAGAGATGGCAAACGCAAAGAAAAGAATATGTTTCGAAATTCGAGCACCAAGCTCTATGGCCCCGCCTTCACCTAGAAGGATTTGAACTCTCTCTACTAAACAACTCCATAAAGGATACAACCTCCTATACAAGAAGATTGCATAAAGCCAAATACACCTCTATACAAGAGGGAAGGCATAAAGGTAAAGCATAAAGCAAAGAAAGAGGTTTACGACTCTTGGTGATCACAAAGACCACAAATCAAATCTCACACGACTTAAAATTCTATAAGGATAGATTCTGCAATGAGAGCTCGAGCTTATGAGAAAATAAAGATTTTGAAAATAAAGCTCTTTAGAAAACAATTGGGAAAACTTCTATGAAGATGTAGAAACTTAAAGAACAAAAACTTGTATTTCTCAAAACTTATTTTCTTTAATTTTCTAAAATTTTAAAACAATAGAGAAGATATAGATTTGAAGCCCAAAACTTGTTGAAAACTCTTTAGAAAATAGGCAATGAACCACTAGAAAGCTGAAATTAAAATGCTTGAAAAATCTTATTAAAAAACCATCCCAAAACACCCCAATATATAGGCCAAAGAAAAGTAGCTGTTGAGGGTCAAATAATGTAAGAAATGGCCAGTCGATCAACCACCATCGGTCAGATTTTTGACCGTTTGGGGTTTCTGGTCGACCAGTCGGTCGACCGAGAAAACCAGAGAGCTCTGCAGACATTGTCGGTTGATTGATCAGTCGGCAGATCTCTACTGCGGTCGACCGTTAGGTCGACTGAGATCTAACTCTCTTAGACTTGTATATGTATGTGCATATTGGTCGAATGTGCGGTCGACCGGCAAAGAAAATGAGCTTTGCGGTCAACTATCTCAGCTCAAAAACCCTATATTTAAAATAATTAAACATCTTTTTAGATCCTCTTTAAATACCAATAAAACTCAATAAATTTTACAAAAATAAGTTTATGTAAATACAATGAAGTACAAATATATATGATAAAAAACCAACACATATTACAAACATGTGAGAACTTATTTTTGAGATATAAAAATTCAATCTTAAAATAAAAACTGTATTTTCTGAAACTAAACTTTGAAATAGAAGCCAAACATTTTTTCAAAACTCCATAAAAACAAAAATAAGTTATCATACTCAATTGAAGTCCAATGTGTATGGATAGAATCTAATACCCATATAAAATGATATAAAAAAAAATTAATTTTAACAATATATTTTATAAAAATGACTTTTTGTAAAAATGAAACTTAGACTAATGAAGTCAACTTATCAAAATAAGTTTCTAAAACACAATGGAAGCACCAATCTGTATGGATGAAATCCAATGCGCATATAAACGAATATAAATAGTTTTTGATGAAATTTATTCATAAAAACCAAAACATAAACTTGTTGAACTGAAGCCCAAATCATTAGAAAAACCAACACCAAACATTTGTGTGCGCGTGTGTGTAATCTTGTGCAATCAAAACTAATCTATTCTTTACACAAATCTAAACTCATAAATACAAGACTCAAGTCTTTTTGTAGATCTTCTTCTCCAAATAGACTTGATTCAAACTTGATTATATAGAGTTAAACACTTTTTTGAGTATTTGATGCGATCTTTAAACTTAAGCTCTTGAATCATTATGTGTTAGCTTCAAATCTTGATTTCGAATCTTTTATTGAAGGTAAATGATTGATCATTAATAATGCATATTATTATTCACATTTTCATGCTTATTTTTGTTAAATATTACTATTTAATTTATTTATTATTTAGTGATGTGTAGGCCTCCATAATTTAAGAGAAAGCCCAAAAGAAGCCCAAAAGCCCAAGAGAATTATAAAAATAAAGATTAATTGGGAAGATAAAGTAAGCATCTTCACTATCTCATTTAAATTTGGGTTTTAAATTAATCTAATTTAAAAACTAAAGAAGGAGAAGATAGAATGAGATGAATCCTCATCCTTATTAAAGATAGAGGTGGACTTCTATTTAAATCTGGTTGCTTGCACAAGATGAAGATATAGGAGAGAAAAGATGAATTTAATTCTGATTTAAAGATAACTTAATCTCTAAGTTATCTAAAAGATCATCGTATTTCAAAATTCAGAGATTAACAAAAGATTCTGAGGATTAATCACCAGACGGATGGACCAGAGAAAGCCATGCACCAAAGCGCGTGACCTAGTTCCTTAATTTTACATTGAAAACACGACAAAAGCCACATTTTCGCGGCCCTTCTGAGTCAGTTGGTGTGGCGGTTGAGGGACAGTGTTGTACTGAGACTCTACTTCTCAAATCTACCAATAAATACTCCCGAAGGGCAACAGAGCCGGGCAGATCTCAGAAGCTCAAGCTTAGAATTTTCTTTAAATCCACTTTCTTTCCAAATTTTACGTCTATATTCTACTTTTTTTTTCTACTTTGAAGAAGAATTGAAGAGAGGAGAAGGCTTTATACTGAGTTGGTGACAGATTCAATAAAAGGTCCTTATTTTCTTTCAATCTTCTTTATTGCTATTTTTATTTGTGTTTTTTTATTCCAGTTTCATCTCTTTTATGCAACCTTTAAATACCATACTTAATTCCACCATGAATATGTGTAACTAATTCTTTAGTAGCTTGCTAATCTCTCCACCAACTAAAACTTAGATCTATAAAAATAAATTTATTGAACTCTATGTATGTTAGAAATCCTAGGGTAAGTAAATAATTCTTGAAGATTAGTCATGAATTGAGTTAAACTAGCTTTAGGATATACTATTTAATAATTATTCTTGGTTTATAGTTATATACTTTGATGGCTTAACGTTAAGTTAAAACTACTTTTCTTATGTTATACTTTGAAACTTCGATAAACCAATGCTTAATTTTATCTAGTATATTGTAATCAGAGTTTACTTTCTATCTTACTTTTCTTTCTTGAATTTGAAGCAACAAATCTAGGGTTAATCTTTATAGGTTTAACATGATATTTATTCTTGATAAACTAGTGTTTGGTTGCAGTAGATGATTAGTTGGCTATGCATCTTCTTTCTATTTAAAATATTTGCTTACAATCATAATTCTTTTTTTTTCAAGTTATTTGTTAGAAAATTCGTTCAAAAAAGCTTCTATGGTATCCTTCCTTGTGGATCGACCCGTCTAGCCCTTGCTACGCGGATAAATTGTGAAGAGATTAAGAACTTTCTAACCCTAACTTTTTCTTTATTTTTAATTCAAAATTTCTCTTCCTCAATCAAAATTTTGGCGTCATTGCCGTGGAGGGAACGATACAATCTAAAACTAATTATTTTTTTGTTTCTGTTTACAGGATCTGATAACAGGAAAACTAGCTGCAGCAAAGGACATATAACTAGTTTGTGCCTATGCCCTAGAAGGCAGAGCAACAGAGCCTACTAAACAGCCGTACAAACACGACAATTGTAACATTTTCGCGTCATTAGTAGATCACTACTAATTGATCTTTTGCATGTTGCTGCAAATTGTAAAGTTCTAATTACTGCTTTGATAATTTTTCTTTGTGATTACCCTGCGTACTGCTAACTAATTTACAGTAACCTATTAGTTGACTAATTAAAAAAAATGTAGACTCTTGCATCATAAGCACGTGCCTAAAATTTTTTAATTTTTGTTGAAGAGCATTGGCGACAAGGTATGTCTGCATTGCATATAGACTAGGAAGCACCCTTTGCCGATTTACTGCTTTTGAGTCAATTCTTTTTTATTTGTTTGTACATGTGCACAAATACATCTTAAGGGCAAAACCCATAAACAACATAAGGTGGGGACACCATTGCCCTTCCTTGGCCCACAAACCATTTCCGTTGCACTCACAACCTTAACCTTAAAATAAAAATTGACTAGACGTTAGCCTTAGGTTAACTCAGACTCATTAAGAGATTGACTAAAGGAGAAAGTTGTTTGAAAATAACTCTTGCCAAATTGGTGTCTAAGGCAAGAGATTGAGGGGCGAAACCCTGAAAGTTGGTGGTTAGGCATAATTAGGCCCGTTTTTGACAGATACCTTCTACCGATCTTACCACCTACCTGGCCAAGTAACTTGTGGTTAAGGAAATATGGTCTAAAGTTAAGAGTCGTCTAGGTCCAGGCTTACCCTAGTTTAGGATTTTTGATTTTTGATTTTTTTGATTTTTTTCTTGATTGATTGGGTGAACTTGCTTATTTAACTGTGCATGTCAGCTTGATTGCGAGACCCAGTCACATCTAGACTAACTAGGAACAGTTCACCACCCAAACCCGATCTACACATGGCACAACCACCATCACGCAGGATAGGTTCTATCCTATTGGGACCTCTCTTCCATCTTGCATTCAGCTCCCGGATATAGGAGACAACTAATTTGAGCTGAAACCACAATACATCAACACTTTTTTCAAGTTTCATGGATTTGAATCCGAGGATGCATACATTTTTATAAGGGAATTTGAGAAAGTATGTCTCATGATGAAAATACCCAACCTAGGAGTAGACGCCGTTAAGTTACGTTTTGTCCTATTCTTTTTGAAAGACTTAGTAAAGAAATGGCTCTACAGTTTAGAAGCCGGTTTCATATCATCATGGGATAATTTCATCAAGGCCTTCTTGAAGAAGATCTATCCCTTCACAAGACTGCGTAAATTAGAAAAAGTATCTTGCAATTTAAGCAAACAGCTAATGAATCTTTTTGAAAGTACTTCGAACGTTTTAAGGACATTCTTGCCTAATGCTCTCATCATGGGATAGAAAATGGCGACTTTGCCAAGCTCTTTATGATGGATTGAAATATCAAACGAAAACCCTATTAGAATTCATGTGCCAAGGAGGATTTTTGAAAAAGAATGAAGATAAAGGATGGGTATTATATGAAGATTTGGCTAATAAGGCCATCAAATGAGAACTAACTCCGAAAAAATTTAGGACAATGACCCTAGCAATTATAAAGGATGTGCCCATTCCATTGAGGCAAATAGCTACTAAAGCTAAACCAGTTGTTGTGATGCGAAGACTAGAAGTTCTAAAAACTAAGGATCCAGTCTCGATAAGCCAAGTCGGCCCAACACCTTCGGTAGGTTGTACTTACTGTCAGGCTATGAACCACGTGTTCGAGGAATGTCCCGTCTTTTTAACTCATCAAATGTTGCCCAAAACTATGGATGCAACCTTCACAAGGCCCACCAACAATCCCTACGCTCCAACTTACAATCCTGGTTAGAGGAATCACCCGAATTTCTCATGGAGCCAAATAAACAATTCCCACCTTCCAACCTTCAATCCAATTTTTCCAATTATCAATAAATATTTCCCAACCAAGTTCCCCAAGGTCACACTTTGAAAATAACTCAACTGATTTTGAGAGATTTTTGCATCTTTCATGCAAAACAGGACAAGCCATATCGAGGTTAGAGGTCCAAATGAGTCAGTTAGCTGATTTCCTAAGTGAAAGACCCAAAGAAACTTTACCTAGTCAACCGGTAGCAAACCTAGAAACTCTATTCAAACTCATTTGGCTCAAGAGGATCACATGAACCAATGTAATTTGATTCATACATTACGGTCGGAAAAACAAGTTGATAATCAAGTATTAACACCATCAAGTTCAAAACAAGCATCCACCTCTCCTAGTCCCACTCCACTTCAACTTAACTTCGATAACACTAAAAAAGATAAGTCAGATGAAAATGTGCACAAGTCTATAACACCCTATCTAAATAGGCTTAAAAACAAACAAAGTGCACAAACAGATAGGGTACATAAGATTTTTAATCAAGTCAAGATCAATGTATCTCTTTTTGATACAATCCAACAAGTCCCTAGCTATGCTAAATTCTTTATGGACATGTGCACCAAGAAGAGAAAGATTAATATGACCAAGAAGATTTTTCTAGCCACTAATATTAGTGAGCTATTGTCCAATCAAATCCCTGTCAAGTTCAAGGATTCCGGTTGCCCTACCATTTCTTGCACAATAAGTCAAACTGTAATTAATCATGCACTTCTTAATTTGGGAGCAAGTATCAACTTACTCTCTTTCTCAGTCTACCAATTTGGGTTGAGCGAGCTTAATCCAACTGAAGTTCAATCCAATTAGCTGACCGGTCCATAAAAATTCCCAAAAAGAAATTACCGATGTCCTTATCCGAGCTGGAGAGTTTATCTACCCAGTAAATTTTATTATTCTTGAGACCCAACCTGTATCCACTCCAAGGTCTCAAACTCCCATTATCTTAGGACATATGTTCCTTGAAACTGCAAATGCTATCGTCAATTGTTGGAATGGATTAATGAGGTTGACCTTTGGAGACATGACTAAAGAGGTCAATATCTTCAATCTAGAAAAACAACCTCGTAAAATAAAAGATCAAACATTTGAGATAAACTTCATTGAGAACAATTGTGAAGAAGAAAGTGAATGTATAGAGAATGAGTCTCTATTTCTTGATGAATTATTTGAGAATAAGTGCGATTATATTAATGAGAAGATACATGTTGGCGATTCTAATTTTAGAATCTCCTTTTAGAAAAGAAAATTTGATTTGAGAGTCTTCACTGTCGATGAGCCAATCAATGATATATCGCATGAGAATATAATTCAAGAACCTTCGATTGACTTAACCTTTGAAAATCTCTTTGAAGAAGAACTCTTGTGTTTGGATGAACCGATTAGGGATATTTTAGTTAATTAATCACTTTTAGAAGAAAGTGTTGATATATGTTTTAAGGAGATGTATGAAACTGAACTAGAATTCTTAGGCATTCACAGTAAGAAAGTTCCAACTGAAACGTGTGATGGTAGTTAATTTTTGAATAAGGGATGTTGACATATGAGGAAGAAGAACTTAAAGAAGATGAGACTGGGGAGGAAGAGAGCTAAAATGAAAGCAAGATTGGCCTCCTCATTATGCCGAATAAAGAGAACCCATTGAAATAATGGAAAGCGAGCTAGAGGAATGAAACCTAAAAAGATCTAGGTGTGGGTGAAACATGTATTGTACATATATTTGTATATTATTATTATTTTACCTCTTTTTACACTTTATTTTATGTATTCATGTATTACATTCATACACTGAGGACAATGCATGAAATAGGTGTGGGGGGGTAGCCAACTAACATAATTAAAAAATAATAATAAACCAACTAAAAAAAGTAACTTAAAAAAATTTCAAAAATTTTTTTAAAATTTTGAAAAAGAAATTAATATTTTGATTTATTATTTGTAAGTAATTAAGTTAATTTTAAGGAATAGAAAAATCATAATTAGAATTTCTTACTACTTGGTCAAAATAAGAGTATTTGTTTGATTTTTAAGTTTAGGAGGAAAAATTGAAAAAGTAATTTAGTCTTGATGTAGCACCCCGTTCCTAGGATATGTACCCAGATACGTGTCCCGACTTTCTCGATGTATTACTGCAATTTTCTTTTAGTATTTATTTTTAAGTTGTGATTTCTCTTGTTTTTGGTATCGGATCTGGATTCTTAGTCTTATAGTCAGCCCTGACCCGAACCTAGAACCTGATACCAGCATACCACCCGATTTGACCTTTCTGATAGTCTGATTTGACCGATTTTAGTTTCAGACACTTTTTTTTAATATTTTAGATTTTTCATGATTTTCTAAAATTTTTCAGAATTATTTTGCAAAATCTCCAAAATCGGTGTCGGTCGGCATCGCTGACTGATTCCCAGATTTTTTTAGTTTTTAAATGAAATTAAAATTTTAAAAATGGCTTTCATATTACCTCTTAAAATTTTATTTTCTATCTAAATACATTTTTTGAGATTTTTCTAAATTAATTAAAATTTCACCGATTCTGGTGTCGGCCAATATCGCCGGAAGATTTCAAAATTTTTAATTTAAAAATTACAGTAAATTTCTCGAATGTGATTTCACAGAGTATCTTAAAATAATATTTGCTATTTTAGAAAATTTTTCAGAATGATTCTGAAATAGTCAAATTTTTGCCCTATTAAAATAATAATATAATTTATCATTCTTTTCTTTTCTTACTTTTTCCTTCTCCACTCCTCTACCTTATACTCTCAGGATATTCTAATAATTATATTATTTTATAATATATTTATTTATAAATTTTTTTCTTATTTTTTTTGCCTTTTTCTTATTTTTCCTTTTCCCCCTTTCTTCTTTTCTCTCTTTTTCTTCTTTTCTCTTTCTCCACCATGCCCAGCACCCAACCACCCTGCGACCCATTCCCTGTGCCTGCACATGACCGGCAGCAGTAGCAGCAGCAAGTGGGAGGCCATCCCCCCCATTCCTCTTCCATTCCTTCCCTCTCTTTCTTCTCCTTTTAATTTCTTTCCTTCTTCCCTTTTTCCTTCTTCATCTTCTTCCATCATTTCTCCACCATCACCGCCGCCGCCTCCACCATCACCACCGCCGCCCACCATCACCCTAGCAACCACCACCGCACCCCCCATCTCCCCATTACCTTTCTCCACTTCCAACATCCCCAAAATCCCACCTCCATTCCTCCAATTTCAACATAACCCATCACCTCTTCTTCCTTCTCTTCTTCCAAATTCTCCACCAAACCACCTCCTCCTCCACTTCCAACCTCCCAATTACCATGTAACGCCCCGATCCTGTGGGTACGGAGACGTTACTGCAACGTGTATACGTAGGTCAGAAAAACCCTCACGTATATACGCTAAGCATCATACAGGCAAGAATCAGAGTACGGAAGCAAGTGATGCATTATACATTCCAACACATGAGTACAATTACAAAGTTATCACCAGAGGTGATAAATATTACAAGAATATTACATCACAGATAGGCGCAAATGCGAGCATACAAGGAGATGTACATGTATGAACAGTAAAAAAGGGCGCTCACGAGATAACTGGAGAAGCCGCGAGCCAACAAGGGGGAGCAAGGATGGAACTGGAGCTACAGCTGATCTGTCTGCTCTACAGAAGTAAACTTGGTCCTCAGCAAGAAGGTCCCCTTCGGTCCAAGCTCCAGGACCTAGACATGAGGATCCAGAGGAGTCAGAACTCCCCCAGCGAGTGGTGAAGTGAATACCAGATGGCGTGCAAAAATGAGCACATGTGTATCGATAAATCCAAGGCATCAACATGCATAAAAAATCGTGTTTGTGAGTACATGCATACAGGAACAAGAAGGATATAGCAGGTGACATCCAGTAGAGAATACGCATGATATAACAAGATAAGAACAGATAAAGAGGCGAGAAGTAAAGTAGATAGGGTAACACCAAATATAACATAAAACCGATAAGGCCGAATAAAATCGATTACTAGCAAAACTGATCATACAGGCTTAGGTCATGGCTCCATGAGATTAGTACCTCGAAGGAATAATCCAAACAAGGAAACCCTCATCTATATACCTTTATCCCATGTTATCGGAATCCAGGCACCTACAACCCTAGTTACAAAGGAACACAACAAATTGCATATTAATATCTTATTATAATTGGGGCCGTCTAAGTTGTAGGCTTCAGTATGCGTCCCATTCCCCATACTTTCACTTACAACTTATAGAGCAAGTTATCTGAAAACTGATGAAGTTTGACGAACCATGTTTAGAATGGGCCCCGTACATGCCCGGGACAACGGTCCAGGAGTATCCGGTGCTGAGCCGGAACGTACCGCTAGGTACCGGACTTATGTACGCCCGAACAGGAATAGAGTATCGCAGATCCCATAGAAATAGGCCTAGGGCGTGTGCATACTCGGCAGGAATAATCAGGAGTAGGGGTGCCAGCACACCCCACGGAATCCCTGGTGGCCGCCAGGTGATCCCTCAAGTATGTGGCCACGCGTGACTCGATAAGACCACCATAAACATGACTATTCAGGACTCATCAGTTTTCCCGAACCGGGTGCAAGTTGTTTTATTGTAATTTATCATGTAAGTATCACTTTTACGGGAAGAACAGGAGCAGGACATGATCAGGAATTCAGGAGTACATGTATAACAGGAGTACAGGTCACTGTATATAATACAGGATAACAGGGCAGGATTCCCGTAAATGTGATAATCACAAGTCAAGTATTAATATAACAGGAAGTAGGTGATAAGTTGTAACATGTCAGGTGTTAGGTGATAACACATCGATTGTTAAGTGATACAGACAGGTATTAGGCATGAGCATGTAGATGGCATGTGTCAAGTAATAGTATTTCAAGTGCTTAGCATAACAAGTATGTATATGGCAAGCTAGAGAGTCATAGCTGAGCATAATCAAGTGGAGCTGAGCAAGCTGGAGGCACAGGCGGCGAACAGAGTTTAGACACTAATATGCTTGGTGAGGTTTCTGGGACGACTCGGCTAAAGTGCGAGTAGAAAATTCGGTAGCATCTCACCTAGACGAATTTAGTGAATAAAGCGCTAAGCGCTAAGTATGCTCACCAGATGGAGCTGAGAAACCTGACGGTCTCAAATCACTTTTCTTTCGAGATAGTGAGAGACCGGAGGCTGAATGGCCCGGAGGCCAAGAACGCTCGGGGTTTAAGCGCACTCTCGGTGGCTACTAGCCATCCCAGGAGTGGGTAGAAACCCGGAGTTGGTACCGAGTGCCCGCACGAGTTGTTCTATCCTATTACAAGCATTACAGTATATCAGTCCGGTTCAAGTCAAGACATGTCCACAGGATACAACACACACACCCGTACAACCACACCGTACCGATACTAAATACAACATAATACTAATTTTAATACAAGTCCATTTTCTTGGCGAGGAAAGTTACTCGCCTAAAACGCCACTTTTGAAGCTTTGCGCGTCCGAATTCCTGGGAGAAGAAAAACACCAAGCGAGCAAAGGAAAGGGAGGCTTGGCCCTTGGGTGGCCGCTGGCCCTAGGGGCGGTGCGCCGCCCCTTGGTGGCCTAGGAAGTGGCCGGCCTCAAGGAGGGGGAGGGAGAGAGGAAGGGAAAGGTGATTTCGGGGTGGTGGTGTTATTTGGTGAAGGAGATGGATTTTAATGGAGTAATGAAAAGGAGGTGATGATGAAGGTGATGTTGGAGGTTTAAGTAGTGGATATGGAGGTGGTATTGAGATGGTGAATGTGATGGTGGAAGAGAAGATGGTGGTGAAGAATAGTAGAGGAGATGGTGGTGAAGAATAGTAGAGGAGATGGTGATGAAAAAGGTTAAGAAAAGATGGTGGTGGTGACGTTAGTGTTGTCGTTGAAATTGTCACCGAAATGATTACCGGAATAATCGTGAATGATTACCGGAATAATCATCGGAGATGTTGTCGACGAAGAAGAGCTTGGCCCCTAGCCAAGGAGGGTGGCCGTCCTAGGTGTTGGTGGTGGGGTGATGGTTTTGGTGAAGGATTTTAGTGGTGGTAGTTTTTGGAGAAGGTAAAGGAGAAGGTGGAGGCTTTGGTGGAGTTTTTGGAGTTGTGGTGCTTTAAAGGGAGATGGAGGAGGAAGAAGATGAAGGTAGGGAGTTAGAGAAGTTGTAGTGGTTGTGATTGTGGTGGAGATGAAGGAGGAGTTGGTGGTGGTTAAGGTTTTGGTGAAGAGAAAATAAAGTGGAAAGAAGAAGGAAAGGTTTATATAGAAATTGGAATTGTGAAGGTGATGTAAAAGTATTTAGAGAGGGTTTTTTTTTTGTAAAATGGAGAGGTGAGGTGTCTCTCTCTTGGCCGGCCATGGTGATGGGAGAGGGGTTGGATATTTTGGAGAAGATATTTTTGGTGTTAGATATTTTTGGTGGAAAGTTGTAGAAGATAATGGAAGAATGGAGAATTTTGTAGAATTTGGTGGAAGGAAAAGGGAGGAAAGAAAAAGGAAAAAGGAAAAGAAAATGAGAAAAGGAAGATATTTTCTTGAAAGAAAAAGTGAAAATAATTAGAGTGGCGGATTCCCGGGATTCAGTTGCGGATGCGGAAAACTTTCGGAAAAATACCGAAATCGTCCAAAAATCAAGTATCTCGGAACGACCCGCAAAAATTCTCAAAAAATCAAGAATATTATTATAAGAATCATGGTGAAATCCATTTCAAGAAATTCTTTATAGTTTTTAAATTAAAATCTTGGAATCGGCCGCTAATATCGGTCGACACCAAATCTGGCAGAAATCTGATAAATTCTGAAAATTCCAAAAAATGAATTAAGATAGTAAATATTATTCTAAGCAAATATGTGAAAGTGGTTTCTCCAAATTTGACTCCATTTGTAAATGAAAAATATAGGAATAAACCAGCGGCACCGATTAATCCTGATTTTTAGGGTGTTTATAAAATAATTCAGAAAAAATCTGAAAAATCATGAAAAATCTAAAATATTACGAACCAGTGTTTGAAACTAAAATTAGTAAATTTAGATTACCAGAAAGACTAAATCAACGAAATCAAAAATACGATCGAAAAATTGAATACGCAGATAAGTACGTATTCCGAGAACGGGGTGTTACATTCCACCCACCTTACAAAAATTTCGTCCTCGAAATTTTGATAAGGGAAAGATGAACGCAGGAGAGACTAGGGTCGACAATGAGAATAGGATAAGTGGAATATTTAGAAAGATAACCAACTCAAAATACAAAAGATCAGGGGTAGCTATTACAATGATATCCTCAAGGTCCCTGTTCTGGATACTGAGCTTCGTATTCTGCTGCTGCTTGTACTGACATGTTGTAAACTTGACCTCTGCCATGATCTGCTCTAGTTCTTGCTCCTCTCTGTGGTTGATCATATTGCTGGGGTGGGAATGGAGCTCTTCGGCCAATAGGTTCTGGGTTCCCTCTATGTGGTGGGGCTGGAAGTGCTGGGGGTGCTGCTCGTGCTGGAAACGTTGGTGGTATTGGATAGGTCCTTTTGAATGGACAATCACCTATAGAGTGATTTCCAGATCCACATACCAAACATAGCCCATTAGCTTTTTGGCAATTGCGTTGGATGTGTCCGGGCTTTCGGCAGTACCCGCATATTAGCTGCTGAAGGGGAGGTTGGAATGGTCGCTTGATTATCGGACCATTGGTTGTCCTGGCTATATCTTCTTCATTCATCAACGGAAAGGGCCTCTTTACTGGCTTGTTTCGCACCTGATTCTCGCTTTTCTTCTCCAGTCCTTGTTCCACTTCACGGGTAATGGAGAGAACCTGGGAGTACGTCTTCAGCTGTTGAGTAATAAGAAACATCTGGACATCCATTTTCAGCCCTTGCTGAAATCGGCTAGCCCGTTTTTCTTCGTCTGTCACCATATAGGATGCAAACCTGCTAAGCCTCAAGAATTCGGCAGCATATTCATCCACTGACCAATTTCGTTGTTGTAGCCGGATAAATTGTTCTTCCATTTCCTTTTGAGCTGTTGCAGGGAAGAATCTTTCATAGAAACCTTTTGAGAACTGGTCCCATGTAATGGGTTTCTCCAGTGTTGCTTCTTCTGCCAACCACCAGGTTCTGGCCACATCTCTCAGCTGTATCTTGGCCACTTCCACTTGGTTCTTCTTAGGATTCGGGCTGCATTCAAGAGATCCGTCGTGTCTACCAGCCATTGTTCTGCATCCAAGGGCTTCTCTATGCCTGAAAAGATCGCCGGTTGTAATCTCCTGAAGTCTGACACGTTGCCTGGCCTCTGCTCTCGGGGTGCAACCAACAGTCCTTGACGTAGAAGCTCTGTCTGCTGCTGTTGACTATGCATCATCCCTTGAAGTACCCTCATCATACCATCATTGTCTCTGCTTGATCCATCTTGAGAGGTATTAGGACCATTGCGTGTTCCCCGTCTTTCCATATCTGAGTTGGTTGAACGGGTAGCAAGAAGAAGGAGATAGCTGGAAGGTAGAAGATTGAAAGGTCTCAAGATACAAAGAATGGATCAAAAGAAAGAGAGAGAGAGAGAGAGAGTAAGATAACTCTGCACTTGTAGTTGGATTTATAAACCAGGACTCTTGTATTCCAGTTGCAAATCTCTTTACCATTAATCTGCCATCTGGACGTACTGAGGATGTGAGAACCTAGGCTCTGATACCATCCTGTAACGCCCCAATCCTGCGGGTACAGAGACGTTACTGCAACGTGTATACGTAGGTCAGAAAAACCCTCACGTATATACGCTAAGCATCAGTACAGGCAAGAATTAGAGTACGGAAGCAAGTGATGCATTATACATTCCAACACATGAGTACAATTACAAAGTTATCACCAGAGGTGATAAATATTACAAGAATATTACATCACAGATAGGCGCAAATGCGAGAATACAAGGAGATGTACATGTATGAACAGTAAAAAAGGGCGCTCACGAGATAACTGGAGAAGCCGCGAGCCAACAAGGGGGAGCAAGGATGGAACTGGAGCTACAGCTGATCTGTCTGCTCCGCAGAAGTAAACTTGGTCCTCAGCAAGAAGGTCCCCTTCGGTCCAAGCTCCAGGACCTGGACATGAGGATCCAGAGGAGTCAGAACTCCCCCAGCGAGTGGTGAAGTGAATACCGGATGGCGTGCAAAAATGAGCACATGTGTATCGATAAATCCAAGGCATCAACATGCATAAAAAATCGTGTTTGTGAGTACATGCATACAGGAACAAGAAGGATATAGCAGGTGACATCCAGTAGAGAATACGCATGATATAACAAGATAAGAACAGATAAAGAGGCGAGAAACAAAGTAGATAGGGTAACACCAAATATAACATAAAACCGATAAGGCCGAATAAAATTGATTACTAGCAAAACTGATCATACAGGCTTAGGTCACGGCTCCATGAGATTAGTACCTCGAAGGAATAATCCAAACAAGGAAACCCTCATCTATATACCTTTATCCCATGTTACCGGAATCCTGGCACCTACAACCCTAGTTACAAAGGAACACAACAAATTGCATATTAATATCTTATTATAATTGGGGCCATCTAAGTTGTAGGCTTCAGTATGCGTCCCATTCCCTATACTTTCACTTACAACTTATGGAGCAAGTTATCTGGAAACTGATGAAGTTTGACGAACCATGTTTAGAATGGGCCCCGTACATGCCCGGGACAACGGTCCAGGAGTATCCGGTGCTCAGCCGGAACGTACCGCTAGGTACCGGGACTTATGTACGCCCGAACAGGAATAGAGTATCGCAGATCCCATAGAAATAGGCCTAAGGTGTGTGCATACTCGGCAGGAATAATCAGGAGTAGGGGTGCCAGCACACCCACGGAATCCTGGTGGCCGCCAGGTGATCCCTCAAGTATGTGGCCATGCGTGACTCGATAGGACCACCATAAACATGACTATTCAGGACTCATCAGTTTCCCCCGAACCGGGTGCAAGTTGTTTTATTGTAATTTATCATGTAAGTATCACTTTTACGGGAAGAATAGGAGCAGGACATGATCAGGAATTCAGGAGTACATGTATAACAGGAGTACAGGTCACTGTATATAATACAGGATAACAGGGCAGGATTCCCGTAAATGTGATAATCACAAGTCAAGTATTAATATAACAGGAGGTAGGTGATAAGTTGTAACATGTCAGGTGTTAGGTGATAACACATCGATTGTTAAGTGATACAGACAGGTATTAGGCATGAGCATGTAGATGGCATGTGTCAAGTAATAGTATTTCAAGTGTTTAGCATAACAAGTATGTATATGGCAAGCTAGAGAGTCATAGCTGAGCATAATCAAGTGGAGCTGAGCAAGCTGGAGGCACAGGCGGCGAACAGAGTTTAGACACTAATACACTTGGCGAGATTTCCGGGACGACTCGGCTAAAGTGCGAGTAGAAAATCCGGTAGCATCTCGCCTAGACGAATTTAGTGAATAAAGCGCTAAGCGCTAAGTATGCTCACCAGATGGAGCTGAGAAACCTGACGGTCTCAAATCACTTCTCTTTCGAGATAGTGAGAGACCGGAGGCTGAATGGCCCGGAGGCCAAGAACGCTCGGGGTTTAAGCGCACTCTCGGTGGCTACTAGCCATCCCGGAGTGGGTAGAAACCCGGAGTTGGTACCGTGTGCCCGCACGAGTTGTTCTATCCTATTACAAGCATTACAGTATATCAGTCCGGTTCAAGTCAAGACATGTCCACAGAATACAACACACACACCCGTACAACCATACCGTACCGATACTAAATACAACATAATACTAATTTTAATATAAGTCCATTTTCTTGGCGAGGAAAGTCACTCGCCTAAAACGCCACTTTTGAAGCTTTGCGCATCCGAATTCCTGGGAGAAGAAAAACACCAAGCGAGCAAAGGAAAGGGCGGCTTGGCCCTTGGGTGGCCGCCGGCCCTAGGGGTGTGCGCCGCCCCTTGGTGGCCTAGGAAGTGGCCGGCCTCAAGGAGGGGGAGGGAGAGAGGAAGGGAAAGGTGATTTCGGGGTGGTGGTGTTATTTGGTGAAGGAGATGGATTTTAATGGAGTAATGAAAAGGAGGTGATGATGAAGGTGATGTTGGAGGTTTAAGTAGTGGAGATGGAGGTGGTATTAAGATGGTGAAAGTGATGGTGGAAGTCAAGATGGTGGTGAAGAATAGTAGAGGTGATGGTGATGAAAAAGGTTAAGAAAAGATGGTGGTGGTGACGTTAGTGTTGTCGTTGAAATTGTCACCGAAATGATTACCGGAATAATCATAAATGATTACCAGAATAATCATCGGAGATGTTGCCGACGAAGAAGAGCTCGGCCCTAGCCAAGGAGGGTGGCCGGCCTAGGTGTTGGTGGTGGGGTGATGGTTTTTGTGAAGGATTTTAGTGGTGGTAGTTTTTGGAGAAGGTAAAGGAGAAGGTGGAGGCTTTGGTGGAGTTTTTGGAGTTGTGGTGGTTTAAAGGGAGATGGAGGAGGAAGAAGATGAAGGTAGGGAGTTAGAGAAGTTTTAGTAGTTGTGATTGTGGTGGAGATGAAGGAGGAGTTGGTGGTGGTTAAGGTTTTGGTGAAGAGAAAAATAAAGTGGAAAGAAGAAGGAAAGGTTTATATAGAAATTGAAATTGTGAAGGTGATGTAAAAGTATTTAGAGAGGGGGTTTTTTTGTAAAATGGAGAGGTGAGGTGTCTCTCTCTTGGCCGGCCATGGTGATGGGAGAGGGGTTGGATATTTTGGAGAAGATATTTTTGGTGTTAGATATTTTTGGTGGAAAGTTGTAGAAGATAATGGAAGAATTGAGAATTTTGTAGAATTTGGTGGAAGGAAAAGGAAGGAAAGAAAAAGGAAAAAGGAAAAGAAAATGAGAAAAGGAAGATATTTTCTTAGAAGAAAAGTTGAAAATAATTAGAGTGGCGGATTTCCGGGATTCAGTTGCGGATGCGGAAAACTTTCGGAAAAATACCGAAATCGTCCAAAAATCAAGTATCTCGGAACGACCCGCAAAAATTCTCAAAAATCAAGAATATTATTTAAGAATCATGGTGAAATCCATTTTAAGAAATTTTTTATAGTTTTTAAATTAAAAATTCTGGAATCGGCCGCCAATATCGGTCGACACCAAATCTGGCAGAAATCTGATAAATTCTGAAAATTTCCAAAAAATGAATTAAGATAGTAAATATTATTCTAAGCAAATATGTGAAAGTGGTTTCTCCAAATTTGACTCCATTTGTAAATGAAAAATACAGGAATAAACCAGCGACACTGATTAATCCTGATTTTTAGGGTGTTTATAAAATAATTCAGAAAAAATCTGAAAAATCATGAAAATCTAAAATATTGGGAACAGTGTTTGAAACTAAAATTAGTAAATTTAGATTACCAGAAAGACTAAATCAATGAAATCAAAAATACGATCGAAAAATTGAATACGCAGATAAGTACGTATTCCGGGAACGGGGTGTTACACACCACCTTCTCCACCTCCTTCAACTCCCCACCACCTCCAACAACCACCACAACCACCAATCACCACCAAACACCAACATCAAACATCACCACCAATAACAAATAAAAAACAATACCAAAATAACACAACCCCTCTCCCCCGGGCCCTAGGCCGCCGCCCGCACCTCGCCGGCTGCCCTCCAGCGGCGGCGGCGCCGCGCAGGCCGCCGGCCAAGCCCCCCACTTCCCCCTTCCTTCCTTCCTTTCTTTCTTTCTCTTCTTTCTTCTTTCTTTCTTCTTTTATTTCTCTCCTTTTCTTCTTACCACATTTACCCCTCCTTAATCCCCTAAATTACTTCTCCAAAATTTCCATCATACCACTCCCCTTTATTTCCTTATTTATTCTCTTTTAAACATACCTTACACACACTCTCTCTTCCCCCTTCCTACAACTCTCTCTCCTTTCTCATTCTCTCTAATAATTATAATGTAATATATATAGATATATATTTTAATATTGGGCTAATAGCTTGCTCGCACGTGTTCTCGGATTTCCCAGATTTTTCTCGGTATTCCACTCCGGTGCTAGGCGAGTATATTTCTTTGACATTCTTTACTTTATTACCATCATTTCATGTCTAATAATTATTATCTCGCTCTTATTATATGATGTCTCTTTATGCAAGTTGGTATGTGTTATATAAATGATTTCTAAAATTTATCATGTTTTATAAATAGCTTCCGACCGTTATTTATTTTGTTGGAGCGGTATTATACCGGGTATGCCTAGATCTGCTCCCGCTTTACTCGGCTTCACATAGCTAATTAAAAGATAAATTTATTGTTATAAATATGTTGTGAAGAATTTGAAATGTTTATACCGTTCTCCTGTACCATGTTACCTGACCGGTTGATACTTGATATTTGATGTTGTGACTCTCACCGACATATTAGTTACCTGATCCTGACATGTATACACCTGATACTTGCCATGTTATATTTGCCACTTGATATATGACACCGGTACTTGCCATGCTATACTTAACACTTGATATCTGACACCGGTACTTGCCATGTTATACTTGATACTTGCCATGTTACACCTGACACTTGATATCTAATACCGGTACTTGCCATGCTATACTTGTCACTTGATATATGACACCGGTACTTGCCATGCTATACTTAACACTTGATATCTGACACCGGTACTTGCCATGTTATACTTGATACTTGATACTTGCCATGTTACACCTGACACTTGATATCCGACACCGGTACTTCCCATGCTATACTTGCCACTTGATATATGACACTGGTACTTGTCATGCTATACTTGACACTTGATATACGACACCCGTACCTGCCATGCTATACTTGACACTTGATATCTGACACCGATACTTGCCATGCTATACTTACCACTTGATATATGACACCGGTACTTGCCATGCTATACTTGACACTTGATATATGACACGGTACTTGCCATGTTATCACTTGACCTGATATTGTGACACCTGACTGGATACTATTACACCTGACACCTGTATTACATGGCATATTTATGATTATCACTTTTACGGGGACTTGGCATGATTATTATACAGCTACCAGACATCTGGTACTCCTGAACTCCTGTACTCCTGAACTCCTGTATCCCCTGTACTCATGTCCTCCTGCACTGTTACTCTTGTTAATAGCACAGTCAGACTGGCGTCCGGCAGAGCATGCCTGGTGTCGGAATGACGAGGATGTATCCCACAATCGTGCTAGCATCCGGCGGATCCTGAATGGAACTAAGTACAACACGGAGCAAAGTGTCACACCATACCGTGGTGGGGGCCACCTCTTGAATCTGTGGCGCCACCTCCTGAATCAACCCTCAGAGCAAAGTGCCACATGGAGCAAAGTGCCACACCACACATGTGGTGGGGGCCACCTCTTGAATCCATGGGGGCCACCTCTTGAATCTATAGGGCTACTTCCTCCCTCCTGCCTGTGCCGCCTGGTGTTAGCGTGATAAGTATTCTCAGTGCATATTAACACCCACTCATACCTGTATGATGATAACACTATCAGCATATGTTATTTGGTCTCTCCCCTATTCGAATAGTGGTACTTGCATATCGGAGTTCAGATGAGTTCTACTAGAAGTGCGGGCTCCACGTGAACTGTCGGTGTTGTGGGATGTCGGTGGGAAAGGGACAAGAATAACTTAAGAACATAACAACCAAACAGTAATAATATTAGGAACGTGTGATATGTGGTCTCTCTTTTGTTCGGGTCCTGGTACCACATATCAAACCCGGGTAAGTTCTACAGAGTGCGAACTCTAGTATGAACTATCAGTGATGTGAGGCGCTAGTAGGGAGGCGATTAAAATATCAAACTATGCTGATTATTATTATTGGATAAATTAAAATGCAACTCCTTTATATTCTTCAATTATACTGTTATGCCCTAAGTTGACACCCTACTTTATGACATATGTTGATTACTCTGACACAATATAGATCTGTTACACGTAGGGCAACTCAAGTTGTATAAACTCAGACGATGGCGACATGAGATAGGTGGTATATAGGTGAGGGTTTCCTTGTTTGGATTATCCCCTTGACGTATCAGTCCCATGAATTCATTATCTGAGCTTGTACAACTAGTTTTGTCCATACTTATATTTATCGCATGTTTAATTTATTTATCACATGTTTAATGTATTTATCACATGTTTTCTATGTATGCTTTCCGATTCAGACTTATTGATATACATGATTTACTATCGTTCCTTTAATTTTCCTTATGTTACTTGTTATTGCTTGCACCTGCGTGTCTGGACCACATCACTTGATCATGTATACGTGTGCCTGTTATGCACGCCATTTGGCTTTATCCTATGAACTCGCTGGGGTTGCTAACAACCCTAAATTCTCATGTCCCGTGGCCTCGCTGTAACTGATCAGAGTACGCAGCAGATTCTTCCGTGACGATCGGAGCGCAGCAGAAGCTTGGATCATCGCCGTAACTCTTCCTCTCAGTTTCTCTCCTGTTTGGTTCTCGAGACCCCTCTTACTGCTCGTGAGCACCTCTCAGCTTTTGTATATCTCTTCGTGTATTATACTTTTGTATTTTCTGGTAATATAATATTCCTATAATATTGTGTCACAGTTTGTGATGACCGAGTACTTGTACTATTTTTTGTTGGAATGTATATTACCACTGTGCTTTCGCACTCTGATTCTTGCCTGTACTGATGATTAGCGTATATACGTAAGGGTATTTCTGACCTGCGTATATACGTCGCAGTGACGTCTCTGTATCTGCGGGATTGGGGCGTTACACTTGATATCTTTACCTTGATGAAATATGCATGCTTTATACACTTACCCATTTGGGATTCAAATAAAAACTCTTGTGTCTTAAAAAAATATATAATAAACAAACTTAATTATTAATTAGCTTGGTACTTTGGCCTAAGAAAGCCTTGATATTTACGCGAAAAGTAATTAGGTAAGTTTAAAAAAATTATATAATATATGTATTAACATATCTAATAATCAATTAGTTAGGTATTTGGGCCTCAAGAAGCCTAGATACTTACACGAAAAAAATAGATGAGTTATACATATTTAAAAAATGAAGTGCTTAAAGGGTAACAAAGTGGTAATACTTTGAACTTCTTACAAAAAAAGAAAATAATAAATGTATAAGACATGAGAGTTGAAGTTGAAGAACCCAAGTAAAAAAAAAATTGTTGGCCCAAAGGCCTTCCACCCTAGTTTTGATGATGATTAACTCATGTAGTTATGTTTACTAATAATCTTGTGTTGTTTAAGTTTCAGATCATTAACCAGGATATTAGTTGATGATTAGCTTCAACAAGGAGTTTAGAAGCTTTTCATGGTGATTCCAGGGCCAAAGCATCAAGATCACACATTGCCTAGCCCATGGATGGAGTTTTGGAGCAAGTCAACTTGAAGATGAAGATCATCAAGAAGACTTAGGTATCCATAGTTTAGTTAGTGTGTTTTAGATCCATTTGTAAAGCTTAGTATAGTTGATATGCTCAAGTGCACTAACACACACGATTTATATTTTGGATTTGGTTTTCATGAATAGTAGATCAAGACAAGTTTACTTTATTTCTATGTATATTAGATATGTTCTAAATATACATACATGCTTTAAACTTGTTAGACAAACTTATTTTGACTATCCTATTCATGTATTGAAAAATCAAGTTTGATAAAAATACAAGTTTTGTTTTTGATAAAATTTGCAAGACTCAAAAATAAATTGATATGATTGATATATGTCTTGAAATTTTTATCACAAGTTTGTGTTTTAATATAAAATATCAAAACAAGTTTTGTGGATTTTTAGGAGACTTAAAAGATTTTTAAAATATTTTTAAACTGTTTTTCTGACCCAGAATTCTGTTCCAGGCTTCAACCAGTCGACTAAGTCATCTGACCAAGTCGACTAGGCTGAAGTCGGTCGACCAGGACGGTCGACCGACGTGCACAAATCTGTGCACGTTTGGCAGCTTTGGACGGTCGACCCGGACGGTCGACCGGTCTGAGAGCAGTGCTCTCTGTTTGTTTGGGTCGACCGAGCCGGTCGACCGTGGTTGCCCAACGGTCATAATTCTGACCGTTGGCGGTCGACCGGGCCGGTCGACCGTCAGCCTGTCAGGCTGCCACATCAGCCTAACGGCTAGCTTCTGGTTTGGCCTATATAAACCCCATCTCTTTGGGTTTTTGGCCAAGGTTTTTAGAGACAAAATTTTCAGACTTTCTCTACTATTTTAAAAGAGTTTTAAAAAGAGTTTTGTGCTTTAAACTTCCAATCTTTATTGTTTTAGGTTTTTGAAAAATCAAAGAAAACTAGGTTTTGGGATTTTGATTTGATCTTTCATTTTCTATCTTTTACAAGAGACTTCCCAATTAGTTTTTCTTTGTTGCTTGTTTCCGAAAACACCTTGTCTCCACACTTGAGCTATCCTCTATCCTAATCTATTTAGGATCTTTGTTATGTGGAAAAAGAAAAAGGAAAGAGGTTTGTGGTTGAAAGAGACCACCTATTGTAAACCCTTGATTTCTTGGTTGCTCCCTCTTTGGTAGAGGTTGAGGTTGTGTAATTGGGTTGTTGGTTTGCTCCCTCTAGTGAGAGGTGGAGTTTGGTTGTAAACCCTCTTCGGTAGAGGTGTTAGTTGTTGTGGTTGTTTGGCTAAGGGCCTACCCCTCTTGTGTGAGGAGGTGTTTGTTTGAGAGAGGAGTTCGGTACTCCATTGCTGTACAAATCCTTCTCGGTGAAGGTTCCCTCGGTGGGAGTCCTCGGTGGACGGTATAGTGGATTGGAAATCCTACACGGTGGTGTAAGCGGGGATGTAGAGCAAGGGTGCTCGAACCTCGAAACATATCATTGTGTTTGCGTTTGATCCACTTGTCTCTAAACTCTCTCTCTTACATTTGTGTAAAGCATCATTCATCATTCATAATACTTGCTTGCATTTGTGTTGTGCCTTGCATATTTCATATTGCTATATCATCTTATATGCTTGGTTGTTTGTGTGTGCCTCACTTGTACTTAATCAACAAGAGCTTCACATAGCACCTCAACCCATTCAAGGGGAATCAAGAGGAGTTAGTCCAGAGCCCTTCACGGGGAATTCGGCTACACTTGTTGATTGTACTAAGTGTGTTTGCAAGATTTGCATTAGCTTCCGCATTTAGCGCATTTAGTTCCTAGATTAGCACTTACACCTATTCACCCCCCCTCTAGGTGTTTTTTCAATTGGTATCAGAGCTAGTGCTCCCGATACTTAGGCTTAACATCCTAGGAGTGAGATCCATTTGCTTGCTAATCTATTGTTTGCATTTGCTTGTTTGCACACTCATATAGTTTATCATGGCTTTCATGACCCCACCTATGTTTGACCCTTCCAACATTCATGTTTGGAAGATTAGGGTGACTGTTTATTTACAAACCCTAGGTCATAAAGTTTACCTTGCCATTACTAAGGAATCCTTCCTTAGTGATAGCAATCATGTAGGGGCCAATGCACAAGCCCTTGAGGCCATTAGAAGCACATTATCTAAAGAATATCTTTTGCGTGTTTCTAACTTTGATTCCGCCTTTGCAGTGTGGAATTTGTTGACAACCACCAACACCTCCAAGCTTCAAGTGCAAATTCAAGAAGAGGAATCTAGTGGAGAATCCGATTCTCAATGCTTAATGGTCCAAGGGAATGACTCCCTTGAGGTACAATCGGAAACCCACTTAGATAGTGATGATTGTTCTAGTTCTTCATGTGATAATTATGATGCCCATGCTTTGAATGAAGAATTTCAATTGTTTGTGAAAAATTGATTGAAAAATATAAAATTTTGAAAAGAAAAGTCTAGGACTTGAAAATGAAAATAAGAGTTTGTCTTTTAAACTTAACAATGTTTTGTAAGAGAAGGTTGAGGTCTATAATGAAAGGAATTCTTTGAGATCTCAATTAGAACTTGCACTTAAAGAAAATGAATTTTTAAAATCTAAAAATGATTGTGAAACTCTTTGAAGAAAAATGAAAATTTGTCTTCGAAAGTTGATTTTGTTTTAAAAGAAAATGATTCTTTGAAAATTAAGATTGTTTCAATTTCTAAAGATTTAGAAATGTGTTTAAAGAAAAATGATGTTTTGAAAAATAAGATTGATGCACATGTTTTCCATGCTAGGTTAGTATCACACACTTCACCTATTGCATGCCACACTTCTTCTTCTAAGATTAATGATGATATTTGTTTACTTAAGAAGAAGGTTGATTGTTTGGGCTCCACTATGAGCCAATGTGCCATGAACCACTCACGGTTGGAAACCTTGGTTCGAAAGAAACAAGTTCCATCCTTTATGCATGCACACCCATCACGGCATACACATGCTCCTCACGGACACACCCATCACACTATGTATGCTCATGTGTATACATGTACACATTGTGGACGTAAGGGCCACCTTGCTAAATTTTGCTATGATAGATTACATACTCCTAATTTAGTAAAGAATTTTGTTTGGGTTAGAAATGAGACTAACCCCCATGGACCCAATAAGATATGGGTACCAAAGACCACCCCTAAAGTTTTTGATGTAGGTGTGGGCTCTCACATGACGTGAGAGTGATGACACCTTGGAGTGGATGCGTTCCGTGCTTAAAAGGAAATCAATTAGATGCATCACTTTCAAGGGAAGTGTTTGGTGGAGAGGACCACCATGTTTTGGAGACAAGGAGAGTTGCTTCTTCGGTTTTGGTAACAATCCTTTACTCCCATTTATTGTTTACATGCTTTTCATTTCATTGTTTATAGCATATTTTGATGCCTATGGATTAGTATATAAATACCATGATTATTAGATCCTTGACATACATTATAGTATTTGAGACACACATGTTTATATGAACCCATACTTAGTGTTCTCACTTTTGTTTAAGCTATAATGTACATCATGAATCTAATACATGTGAATTTACATAGTAATCATGTTTTAGTTTTATCATGATGATTTTTATATTGTGTTTTGATGCTTCATGTTAAGATTACTTGTTTAGATGTTAGTTTTCATTAAGACTAGGACTTATACTTGTACATATAGTGGGCCACAAATAAATCTATATATGTTGGGCTTGATTACTTATTTGAACCCATTAGATGTGCTAGTATAGTCTAGTTTTGATGATTCATACATTTTAAACTTGTATTCTCATTTTGAATTTGTTTTATGATGTTTCACTTCATGTATATGTTTGTATGCCAAACGTTAAGATATACATGTATACCCCTTGAGTCATTTGCCTTTCATGCAAATATATATATATGGACTCAATTATGTTTAGGGATATGTATGTATACTTATTGTGTTGACAATTCATACATATACCTTGAAATGAAATTTGCTTTGGTGAAAATTTAGTTTTTCTTGATTTTGTGTTAAATTGTTTAACTTCATGTATATGTCTATCATGTCCAAACTATTAGATATACATGTTTATCCTTTTTGAGCCACGTGCCTTCATGCATATATAATTTGTGGACTCTTTATGTTTTGGATATGTATGTATACTTTAATTTGTATAAGACATACATATACCTTGAAGATTAAATAAGTTTTAATGAATTTTCATGTTATCTTGTTTTAAAGGAATATTGAGCTAAATTGCCCATATTTCATGATTATGATCTTCATATTGTATTTGTACACTCACATTTATTATTTACTCATGTGTTTGTTTTCATGAGTTATAGTTATGCTTAATTGAATTAGAGTGTTGATTATCATGTGGATTTCATGTTTCATGAAAAATAATTTTATTGTATTCCTTGCTTGAAGGATTTCGTACTAGTTTAAAAGATTTTTCATTTAACTAGTTACGGTATTCCTCATATGGTAGAGTTTTTCAAACATACTCTATTTTCAAACCTATTTTTGAAAATCCCTACCCTTATGGGAGGATGGATGGGAGATCATGTTCATGCATGCTTTATAATGAAAATAATTTAAAACTTGAACCATGATTGGGAGGTATAGTAATATGAGATATACATTTGATCTTATTGTTATTTCAATTGGTATCATTGAATTCTTTCAATTGGTATCAATCTTGACATTTCTTGTATACTCATATATGTTTGTATGTATGTATGCTTTCTATTCCAAGAATATCAATTTCTATTGGTATCTATTTTCATACATATATATGTTTTATTTGTGCTTATTATATCCCTATATCTTTAAGCATAAAATCTTGTTTATGCTAGTGCTTGAGTATTAACTTTGTTTCAATTGATTACTTTTAAAATTGATATCAAGCCTATGCGTTATTTTAGTTGGTATTTCATAAAGGGGGAGAAAATTTAATTTTATCTTTCAATTGGTAATTTTTCAATTAGTATTTGATTCCACTCCCTTACTTTATGATTGAAAATTTCAAATTGGTATCATATGTTCAAAATGAAAAATATTTACAATTGATATCAAAATATTTGTGTTTAGACATTCAAAATTCATTATGTTTAATTTCAAATTGATATCAAGATGCTTCATTGACATATTTCTCTATTGATATCATGTTGTTTAAAGTCACCCCTTATTGACTTTGTTTTTTGTTTTAGACAAAAAGGGGGAGAACATTGTTTTATTATTTTGATTGACAAAAGGGGGAGAAAGATTTTTACCCCTCATTTTATTGTTTTGATTGTTTACCCCTTTGTTGATGATTGACAAAAAGGGAGAGAATAATTTGAGTTTTATATGCATACTTATTGTTTTTGCATATATTAAGTTTTATTGGTAACTAGAGCATCTAGTGTTTTTGTTAATGTTTTATTAATTTAATTAGTATCTAGAGCCTCTAGAACATATTTATGTGTTTTATGCATGTTAATGCATACATGTTTATGTACATTCATTGCATATCTTTTGTTTATTTGTTTATGCATGAGTTAAGGGGGGAGCTTCTTTGAAGCTTAACTTTAATCCATACATATATAACTCCATGAGTTTTGTCATCATCAAAAGGGGGAGATTGTTGGCCCAAAGGCCTTCCACCCTAGTTTTGATGATGATTAACTTATGTAGTTATGTTTACTAATAATCTTGTGTTGTTTAAGTTTCAAATCATTAACCAAGATATTAGTTGATGATTAGCTTCAACAAGGAGTTTAGAAGCTTTTCATGGTGATTCCAGGGCCAAAGCATCAAGATCACACATTGCCTAGCCCATGGATGGAGTTTTGGAGCAAGTCAACTTGAAGATGAAGATCATCAAGAAGACTTAGGTATCCATAATTTAGATAGTGTGTTTTAGATCCATTTGTAAAGCTTAGTATAGTTGATATGCTCAAGTGCACTAACACACACGATTTATGTTTTGGATTTGGTTTTCATGAATAGTAGATCAAGACAAGTTTACTTTATTTCTATGTATATTAGATATGTTCTAAATATACATACATGCTTTAAACTTGCTAGACAAACTTATTTTGACTATTCTATTCATGTATTGAAAAATCAAGTTTGATAAAAATACAAGTTTTGTTTTTGATAAAATTTGTAAAACTCAAAAATAAATTGATATGATTGATATATGTCTTGAAATTTTTATCACAAGTTTGTGTTTTAATATAAAATATCAAAACAAGTTTTGTGGATTTTTAGGAGACTTAAAAGATTTTTTAAATATTTTTAAACTGTTTTTCTGACCCAGAATTCTGTTTCAGGCTTCAACCAGTCGACTAAGTCATCTGACCGAGTCGACTATGCTGAAGTCGGTCGACCGGGACGGTCGACCGACGTGCACAAATCTGTGCACGTTTGGCAGCTTTGGGACGGTCGACCCGGACGGTCGACCGGTCTGAGAGCAGTGCTCTCTGTTTGTTTGGGTCGACCGGGCCGGTCGACCGTGGTTGCCCAACGGTCATAATTCTGACCGTTGGCGGTCGACCGGTCGACCGTCAGCCTGTCAGGCTGCAACATCAGCCTAACGGCTAGTTTCTGGTTTGGCCTATATAAACCCCATCTCTTTGGGTTTTTGGCCAAGGTTTTTAGAGACAAATTTCCAGACTTTCTCTACTGTTTTAAGAGAGTTTTAAAAGAGTTTTGTGCTTTAAACTTCCAATCTTTATTGTTTTGGGTTTTTGGAAAATCAAAGAAAACTAGGTTTTGGGATTTTGATTTGATCTTTCATTTTCTATCTTTTACAAGAGACTTCCCAAGTAGTTTTTCTTTGTTGCTTGTTTCCAAAAACACCTTGTTTCCACACTTGAGCTATCCTCTATCCTAATCTATTTAGGATCTTTGTTTTGTGGAAAAAAAAAAGGAAAGAGGTTTGTGGTTGAAAGAGACCACCTATTGTAAACCCTTGATTTCTTGGTTGCTCTCTCTTTGGTAGAGGTTGAGGTTGTGTAATTGGGTTGTTGGTTTGCTCCCTCTAGTGAGAGGTGGAGTTTGGTTGTAAACCCTCTTCGGTAGAGGTGTTAGTTGTTGTGGTTGTTTGGCTAAGGGCCTACCCCTCTTGTGTGAGGAGGTGTTTGTTTGAGAGAGGAGTTCAGTACTCCATTGTTGTACAAATCCTTCTCGGTGAAGGTTCCCTCGGTGGGAGTCCTCGGTGGACGGTATAGTGGATTGGAAATCCTACACGGTGGTGTAGGCGGGGATGTAGAGCAAGGGTGCTCGAACCTCGAAACATATCATTGTGTTTGCGTTTGATCCACTTGTCTCTAAACTCTCTCTCTTTACATTTGTGCAAAGCATCATTCATCATTCATAATACTTGCTTGCATTTGTGTTGTGCCTTGCATATTTCATATTGCTATATTATCTTATATGCTTGGTTGTTTGTGTGTGCCTCACTTGTACTTAATCAACAAGAGTTTCACATAGCACCTCTACCCATTCAAGGGGAATCAAGAGGAGTTAGTCCAGAGCCCTTCACGGGGAATTCGGCTACACTTGTTGATTGTACTAAGTGTGTTTGCAAGATTTGCATTAGCTTCCGCATTTAGCGCATTTAGTTTCTAGATTAGCACTTACACCTATTCACCCCCCCTCTAGGTATTTTTTCAAAAATCACATTCACAAAGATGCATATAACTTAGGGTAAAGATAATAGACTCGATGAGAAATTCAATTTGAATTTTAACCTAAATTGATATATAAATATTTGAATAAAGACAAAGTATAAGAATGATCAATTTGGTAGTCCTAAAAACTTATAAATTACTTAATTTTTACAAAAATATTTCAAATAATTTCCCTCTTTTAAATGAAATTTCAAAAATACTAACTTTTATTTTTTCTTTATGGATTTTGTAGGTGTAATCCACTGAAAATTCTCACGAGACAACATTCATCCTCTAGGAGTAACCTAGAGGTTTAACGGCTTGTTGCAGGTGCTAAGTGTAATCATGATTCCTGCGAAAGAGATATTAGGATAGATTAGTTTTTTTTATTTATTTTTATTCGAGGACGAGCAAAAAGATAGGTGTGGGAGTGAGATTGATCATCAATAATGCATATTATTATTCACATTTTCATGCTTAATTTTTGTTAAACATTACTTTTAGAGATGTGCAGGCCTCCATAATCTAAGAGAAAGCCCAAAAGAATCCCAAAAACTCACAAGAATTATGAAAATAAAGATTAATTGGGAAGATACAGGAAGCATCTTTTCAATCTCATTTAAATTAGATTTTAAATTAATTTGATTTAAAATCTAAAGGAGGAGAAGGATAGAATAAAATGAATTATCATTCTTATTAAAAATAGAGGTGGACTTCTATTTAAATCTGGTTGCTTGCACCACAAGATGAAGATAAAAGAGAGAAAAGATGAATTTAATTCAGATTTAAAGATAACTTAATCTCTAAGTTCTCTAAGAGATCGTTGTATTTCAAAATCTAGAGATCAACAGAAGATTCTGAGGATAGATCACCAAATGAACAGACCAAAAGAAGTCACGCACCAAAGCGCGTGACCCAGTTCCTCAACTTTGCCGCCGAAACGCGGTAAAAATCACGTTTTCGCGGCCCTTCTGAGTCGGTTGGTATGGCGGTTGACAGACAGTGTTGTACTGGGACTCTACTTCTCAAATCTACCTACAAATACCCTTGAAGAGCAATTGAGCAGAGAAGATCTCAGAAGCTCAAACTTAGAGTTTTCTTTAGGACCAACTTTTTTAATTTTATTTGTATTTTTTAGTTTTTTTCTACTTAGAAGAAGAATTGAAGAGAGGAGAAGGCTTTATACGAGTTGGTGAAAGATTCAATAAAAGATCCTTATTTTCTTTCAATTTTCTTTATTGCTACTTTTATTTGTTTTTCTTTTATTCCAGTTTCATCTCTTTTATGCAACCTTTAAATATCATGTTTAATTTCACCACGAATATATGTAACTAATTCTTTAGTAGCTTGCTAATCTCTCCACCAATTAAAACCTAGATCTATAAAAATAAATTGATTGAACTCTATGCATGTTAGAAACCCTGTAGTAAGTAAATAATTCTTGAAGATTAGTCATGAATTGAGTTAAACTAGCTTTAGGGTATACTATTTAATAATTACTTTTGGTTTATAGTTAGATACTTTGATGGCTCAACATTAAATAAAATTACTTTTCTTATGCTATAAATTAAGACTTCGATAAACCAATGTTTAATTTTATCTAGTATATTGTAATCAGGGTTTACTTTCTATCTTACTTTTCTTTCTTGAATTTGAAGCAACAAATCTAGAGTTAATCTTTATAGGTTTAACATGATATTTATTCTTGATAGACTAGTATTTGGTTGTATTAGATGATTAGTTGGCTATGCCTGTTCTTTCAATTAAAAACCTTTACTTACAATTATAATTCTTTTTTTCAAGTTATTTGTTAGAGAATTCGTTCTAAAAAGCTTCCATCGCATCCTTTCATGTGGATCGACCCGTCTAACCCTTCCTACGTGGATAAATTGAGAAGTGACTAAGAACTTTCTAACTCTAACTTTTTCTTTAATTTTAATTCAAAATTTCTCTTCCTCAATCAGTAAACACTAATTAAGATCTTGATAGAATATCTTAAACTTAAATAACACAAGATCATTAGAACTATAATTACATGAGTTAATTATCATCAAAACTAGAGTGATGGGCCTTTGGCCAACAATATTATGATATACATTTAGCTGATCTTTTGTCGTATTTGTTTTCGTTGTATCTGATTTGTATCTGTATTTGATTTTGGTCAATATGGATAAGAGTTTTTCTTATCAAACTATATCTGTATTTGTATCCATACTTGTAAAATGCATGTGCACCAAGCGCACGTGAAAATTGTAATTCCTTTTCATGTGAGATTTATTTTTTATTAAGAATATTTTGCTATCAATTTCATGATCATCAAATAAAATTATCTAAGAGAAAGTGAACAGTCACATATATTGCATATACATTGTCACATGATCATACTTTTTATTTAATAAATCCTATTAATAAGTCTTATTCTTCTTTGTTAAATATAGGCCCATTGCTAAAAGAAAGAAAATAGAAACAAGCCCAAAAGCCCATCAAATTTTAAATTAATTCAGAATAAATTCGAAATCAGGGAATCAAGGCAGATCTTGGCAAATCAGAGAGGTTGAAAACCGGTTGAAATGTATCTTCCCAAATTAAGCGGTTGAAGCCAACAATCAAAGGCTGTTTCGTCAAATCCTGGAGTAGAAATGAGAAAACCAACAGAAGATATGGGAGAATCACCAAACCAGGAGCATCCCCCATTTGGGTGTGGCCACCTGGCCACTCCAGGGCCGCGGAAACGCGGCCGTAGCCGCGTTTTCGCGGCTTTGTTAGGGTTGTTGGGGAGCGTTTGCTCCCCTAATCTTCCTACGACCTCTCCCCTCTAGTTTTTCCCTATAAATATCATTTTCAACAGAGAAGAAAGGAGCGAAGATTAGGATTAGAATTTTTGTTTATTTTTTAAGGTTTAGGCTCTTTGTTAGATAGTATAAAAGTTGTATCTTTATTTTATAATTTGTAGTTCAGTGCAAATACCAGTGAGAGAGAGGAGTTGAGTGTTGTATTCTGAAGATTGAAGTGACATCAATACAAGGATCAAGCTACCTTTTCTTCTACTCTATTTTACGGTATGTCTTGCTTTATTTACGTGCATTGTTCTTTGTCTTCCATGAGTAGCTAAATCGATTTTCTAGGCTCGCTATTACTTCTCTCTCTGATCCCTCTTCTTTTCAAATAGTTTTGATGAAAAGACCCAATGAATCATTTGCATGCCTAACTTAAGCCTTTCTTTTTGAAAGTGTTCTTGAAGGCACATGAGGATGGTTTTAGATTTTTAAATTTTTACTTCTTTTAAAAACGTCTCTTGAGCTTATTTTTATCTCATACTTCAACTTCTTGATGATTTAACATTCAATTCGAGATGATTTCTTAAAGAAAAGAATTAACTTTTCAAACCATCTTATGTGCTTTGCTTAAAACTTTCTAAAATCAATCTTAAGTTTTTGCCTATGATCAAGTTGAGGCACTAAGGATTTCAGTAGAAGAACATATCGTTGAGTAGTGAGATAGTGAGCCCAGATTTTCTTCTTTATTAAAAAAATAACAAGTCACTTTTCAAACTTTATACAAAATTCACCTTTTCCAAAGCCTTCTCTAAATTTGCAACTTTTCTTTTAATCATCTCCTTCTCTTCATTTTCTTTTTCAACTTAAAAGAAAGACACCAACTTCACTCTTTGTTATTTAACAAAAATACCAAAAAGCTTCTATCGCATTCCTCCTCGTGGACACGACCCGTTAGCCCAAAGCTACACGGTAAATCCTTGCTCTTTCATTTTTCAATCACTTTTTTTGGCGCCGTTGTCAGGGAAGGAACGGTATATTTGTTTTTTAACAAGTTTGGTGTCTTGTTTTAGGGACATCAAGATTCAGATTTAGCATTCAAACTTTACAGGAGAAGACTTGGTATTCTGTGCCCCTACTCTCAAAAGTAGGAAACAAAATTTCAAGAAATTGCTAGTGCAAAAGTTGAAATTTTTGTTGGACTACTAAAACTCTTTTTTGCAGGACATATTGCTTGCAAAAATTAAGTTTTTGTGTGCCATATTCTTGCTATATCTGTCATTCACAATCCCTGTTTTAATCCAAACAGTAATTTGAGTGATTGTTAATTGCTTAAAAAATGTTTAGACTTGCATTCTAGGCATTTGTCTAATTACGTTTATTTTACAATTACTGTTGAAGATAGCTGGAGACAAAGTACGTACGCATAGCGTATAGTTTAAGAAACATTCTTGGGTGATATATGCTATTTGAATGTTACTTTTCTATATCTTGCACACTTTGCACAATCAATTCTAAGGGCAAAACCCAAATCAAGATAAGGTGAGGAAGTCATTACCTTTCCTTAGCCCACAAACCATCTCTAAGCACGCACAACCTAAGCCTAAGTAAAAATCTGATGGACGTTGGCATCTCGAGGGACATCTCGAACTCACTAGGAGGGGAAAGGGGGAATTTGGAATTTGACTCCTGTCAAATCAGTGTCTAGGAAAGGGATTGAGGGGCGAAACCCCGAAGGCTGGTAGTTTGGCTTAATTAGGCCCGTCGCTTTTGCGCGGATACCTCCCACCAATCTTGCCTTGACCTGGCTGATTAGCTTGTGGTCAAAGTCTGCATTATACCTCCTGTGGACAATCAACCAGTTAGGAGTTGTCTAGGTCAATGTTACCTTAGACTAGGCTTGGTTGATTACTCTTGTTGACTATTGATAAACTTGTTTGTGATTGTGATTGTATTTGTGTATGTAAGTGTGGTCAAGAGACCCTAATTCATCTAGGTTGACTAGAAACACATCACCACCCAAGTTTGAACCAAGACCAGATCCAGTTATGGCTCAACCAACATCATTGCAGGATAGGTTCTATCCCATTAGAACCTCACTACCATCTTGCATCCAACTTCTATCGGTTGGTGAATACAATTTTGAGCTCAAGCCTCAATTCATCAACACACTCCCCAAGTTTCATGGTTTAGAGTCTGAAGATGCCTACTTTTTCATAAGAGAATTTGACGGAGTATGCCTAATGATGAAAATCCCACACCTTATAGATGATGCTATTAGGTTGAGATTTGTCCCTTTCGCTCTTAAGGACTTAGCCAAGAAATGGCTTTACAGCTTAGCTGCCGGCTCTATCACATCTTGGGATGGTTTCATCAAGGTCTTCTTGAAGAAATTCTATCCAATTTATAAGACCGCTCTCATTAGGAAGAACATCATGCAATTCAAGTAAAAATAGTGAACCGTTTTGGAGGTACTTTGAATGTTTTAAAGACCTCCTTGTCCAATGTCCTCATCATGGAATAGAGAAATAGCGACAATGCCAAATTTTTTATGACGGTTTAGACTATTCTAACAAAACCCTCTTAGAAAGTATGTGCCAAGGGAGATTCTTGTAGAAGGATGAAAATGAAGGATGAGATTTATATGAAAACCTAGCTGAAAAGACCATCCAATGGGAACCTACTAGTGAAACCTCTAGGAATCCAAATTTCATCTCTTCAAAAGAAGGTCTCCATTCTATTGAATCATCCATAACTAATGAGGCTAAGTTAGCTAACCTAGTAAGAAGACTGAAAGCTTTAGAAACTAAGGAACCAAGTCCAGTCAATCAAGTCAGCCCAAACTAATTTTCAACTCTGGGTTGTACTTACTGTCAAGCCATGAATCATGTGTTTGAGGAGTGCCCTATGTTTCAGGCTCAGCAACAATACCCTGAACCGATGAATGCGGTCTTTTCAAGACCGAACAATAATCCTTACGCACCAACATACAGTCCTGGCTGGAGAAATCACCCTAATTTCTCATGGAGCCAAAATAACAATGACCACTCACGGTCAAATCATGCAAGCCACTTCCATCAAGCTAATAATTCTTCCAATCATCAACCTAACTTTTTCAATTTTCACAATAATTCTCCCAACCATCCACCTAACTTTTTAAACTATCAACAAAACTTTTCCACCAAGCTCCACAATCTTCCTTCCAGAATCCTCAACTAGAAAGGTGAATGACTGACTTTGAGAGAAACATGGAAAGATACATGAAAAACTAAGATTCTCTCATGCAAATTATACAAAGGCTAGAGGTTCATATGAGCCAACTAGCCACTCCACAGAATGAGAGACAGAAGGGTACCCTGCCTAGTCGCCAATAACCAATCCTAAGAATTCTCAACAAGCTCATTTGGCTGAGGATCAATCAATGAATCAATGTAATGTTGTTCATACATTGAGGTCGGGAAAGAAAGTTGATAACCAAGCGTCAATACCATCTAATCCCATTCAGCACAACCACAATCAAGCATCCACCTCATCTAATCCAAATCCTTCCAAATCTGACGAATCTGAAAAAGATAAGTCAACCAGTCAGGTGCACCGCCTATAGTGCCATTTCCTAATAGGCTGAAAAACAACAAGCAAAATTCACACATGGACAAGATAATTGAGATATTTAATCAAGTGAAGATAAATGTGCCACTTCTTGATGCCATCCAACAAGTTCCATCCTATGCTAAGTTTCTTAAGGACATGTACACCAAGAAGAGAAAGACTAATGTACCTAAAAAGGTCTTCTTAGCCACTAACATTAGTGAGCTACTATCGGGTCCGATCCCTATTAAGTACAAGGATCCAGGTAGTCCCACCATTCCCTGCACAATAGGACAATCCGAGATTAGTCGTGCACTTCTTTACTTGGGGGCAAGTATCAACTTGCTTCCATTCTCAGTTTATCAACAACTCAGGTTGGGCGATCTTAGTCCAACTCGAGTCACTATCCAACTGGCTGACCGTTCAGTGAAAGTTCCAAAAGGGGAGACTAATGATGTCCTTATCCGGGTCGGAGAGTTTATTTGCCCTGTTGATTTCATAGTTCTAGAGACACAACCTGTGTCTAATCATAGGGTTCAAACTCCTGTTATCCTAGGGCGACCATTCCTTGCTACTGCCAATGCCATCATCAATTATAGGAATGGGTCCATGAGGTTAACCTTTGGGGACATGACTAGAGAAGTCAATGTCTTCAACCTAGGAAAACATCCCCGTGATGTTGAAGACCAAACATTTGAAGTCAACCTCATTGAGAACTTGACAAGTGAACATAGGGAAGAATTAGAAGTAGAAACTGAATGTGACTTCGGGTTAGAGTCTGACGACTTTAATCTTGATCAGGATGTTGAGTCAGTTGTAAATTGGGCCTCGAACTCTATTTCACCAAACATGGAACCAACAAATTTGACTAATCCTTCCACTGAGCCTTCCTCCTCCATAGAATTGAAAACGTTACTTGCCCATCTCAAGTACGTCTATCAGGCGAACAAGAGACCTTTCCTGTCATCATTGCCTCCCATTTAAATGACGAGGAAGAAGAAGATCTTAAAGCAATTCTAAGAAAACATAGGGAAGCCATTGGTTAGACTATGACTGATATAAAGGGATTAAGTCCAACCATCGTTCAACATTGCATTCATCTCAATGAAGATGCCACACCTAAAAGAGACCCGCAGCGTAGGTTAAACCCTATAATGCAAGAGGTTTTTCATGCCGAAATTGTGAAACTCTTAGACAATGGGATAATCTATCCCATTTCTGATAGCCAATGAGTCAGTCCTGTCCACCGCGGTTTCAAAGAAATCCGGTTTCACCGTAGTGGAAAATGAGAACAAAGAGTTGGTCCAAACTCGATTTTCCACGAAGATCCGAGTTTACATTAACTATAGGAAGCTTAATGCTGCAACTCGTAAGGACCATTTTTCACTTCCCTTCATTGATCAAATGCTTGAACGTTTGGCGGGCCACGAGTATTACTGTTTCTTGGACGGTTACTCGGGGTATAATCAGATTCTTATTGCTCTTGAGGACAAAGAAAAGACTACATTCACATGTCCATTTGGGACATTTGCTTATCGTCGAATGCCTTTCGGCTTATGCAATGCCCCAGCAACGTTTCAACGTTGCATGTTGAGTCTTTTTTCTGATATGGTAGAATGATTCTTAGAAATCTTTATGGATGATTTCTCCATCTATGGAGATTCGTTCACTCAATGGCTCCACCATTTAGAACTTATCCTCCAACGTTGTGCTGAGAAAAATCTGACACTGAACTGGGATAAATGCCACTTCATGGTAAAACATGGAATTGTCGTGGGTCATGAAATCTCCAAGAAAGGAATTGAAGTGGATAGAGCCAAAATTGAGGTTATTGCAAAGCTTCTCATGCCCAAATGCGTGAAGGATATTAGATCCTTCTTAGGACACGCCGATTTTTACCGAAGATTTATCAAGGATTTTAGCAAGATTGCTAGGCCCTTGACTAATCTGTTAGCTAAGGACGTGTCCTTCACTTTCGATGCTGAATGTATGAATTCTTGGGAGAAGCTTAAGAGAGAGCTTATTTCTGTATTAATCATATCTGCACCGAATTGGTCTAAGTCATTCGAAATCATGTGCGATGCTTTTGATTTTGTCATAGGCGCTGTCCTCGGACAACGCATTGATAACAAGCAGTATGTGATTTACTACTCTAGTAGGACTCTCAACGATGCTCAATTGAACTACACTACGACTGAGAAGGAATTCTTGGCAGTAGTGTTTACCTTAGAGAAATTTCGTCCCTACCTACTAGGGTCCAAAATCACCATTTTCACCGATCATTCTGCGCTTAGGTGCCTCATGATGAAGAAGGATGCCAAGGTCCGACTCATTCGTTGGATCCTCCTTCTTTAAGAATTTGATCTCGAGATTCGAGACAAGAAAGGCGTAGAAAATGTCGTTGCTGACCATCTCTCACGAATCCCTAATTCTCCATGCAACGAATTACCCATAAATGAGGATTTTCCTGATGAAAATCTCTTAGCTATCTTTAGGGAACCTTGGTTTGCTGATATAGTGAATTACTTAGTCACAAACTAAACTTCGTCTCATTGGTCCAAAAATGATATATACCGGTTCTTATCCAAGTCTGGTATTTTTTTGGGAGGATCCACATCTTTTTAAGTACTGTTCTGACCAAATTATTAGGAGATGTATTCCCGATGAGGAGGTTAAGAGTGTTCTATCCTTTTGTCACAAACTTGCATGCGGTGGACACTTTGGTCCCCGCAAGATTGCTGAAAAAGTGCTACAAAGTGGGTTCTATTGGCCCACTTTGTTCAAAGATGCTTATGAATTTTGCAAGACGTGCTCTGAATGCCAGATGGTAGGAAGGATCTCAAGACGAGATATGATGCCCCTCAACTCAATTTTAGAAATAGAACTCTTTGATGTTTGGGGCATCGACTTTATGGGTCCATTTCCTAACTCATTTGGAAACCAATACATATTGGTTGCTGTGGACTATGTGTCCAAGTGGGTAGAAGCCATTCCTAGTGAACTAAGATAACAAAGTTGTCATAAAATTTTTGAAAGAGAACATTTTCTCACGCTTCAGAACCCCTCGTGCTATCATCAGTGATAATGGCACTCACTTTTGCAATAGATCCTTTTAAGCTCTTATGCGAAAGTATGTCATAACTCACAAGTTTTCTACACCTTATCATCCTCAAACCAGTGGGTAGGTTGAGATTTCTAATAGACAAGTCAAGCTTATCTTGGAGAAGACTGTGAACCAAAACCGGAAAGATTGGTCCACCAAACTTGTAGATGCCCTATGGGCCTACAGGACCGCTTTCAAGACGATTCTAGGAATGTCTCCCTATAGGTTGGTCTATGGTAAAAATTGTCACCTACCCATTGAGTTAGAGCACCGAGCCTTATGGGCAATCAAGCAGTTGAATTTTAACTTAACTAAGGCCGGTGACCTTCAGAAATTACAAATTTTCGAATTAGAGGAGTTGAGAAATGAGGCCTATGAAAATGCTAAGATCACTAAAGATAAAGTTAAGATTTTCATGATAAACACATCATAAGAAAAACCTTTGTCCTTGGACAAAAAGTCTTGCTCTATAATTCTAGGCTTCATCTTTTTCCAGGAAAATTAAAATCAAGATGGACTGGGCCATTCATTGTAAAAACCGTGTTTCCACACGGTACAGTAGAGACCAGTGACACCAAGCATGGAAATGACTTTAAGGTAAATGGTCAACGCCTTAAACCTTTCTTGGAATCGGTGCCAGTAAATGAAATGGCTATGGGTCTTTTAACCCAATGTATCGGTAACTTTCCTCTTTTCCATTTTATTTCATGCATCTATACATGACTAAGTGTGGGGGAGGGTTCTAACATGACTAATATAAAACTAAAAAAAATAGAAATCAAAGAAAAATATAAAAAAAACTGTTTGAAAGGTAAGAACAATATTTTGATATATTTTGTAAGAAATTAAGTCAATTTTAAGGAATAAGAAAATCATAATTAGGATTTCTTACACTTGGTCAAAATAAGATGACTTGTTTAATTTTTAGGTTAGGAAGAAAATTTGTGAAAGTAATTTAGTCTTGATCTTTACCTTGAGGAAATATGCACACTTTATACACTTATACACTTAGGGTTCAAAAACAAAGACTCTTATGCCTTATAAAAAAATAAAAAAGAGAAAAAAATTATATATGTATAAAAAAATAAACAAATCTAATTATTGATTAGTTAGGTGCTTTGGCCTAAGCAAGCCTTGGTATTTATGTGAAAGGTAATTAGATAAGTTTGAAAAAAATAGTAATATATATATATATATATATATATATATATATATATATAATATATATATATATATATATATAAAACCTCTGACTAAGCTGGGTATTTGTGCCTCATGAAGCATTAGTATTCACACCTAAAAAGGGTACATTTTATAAATAAAAACCTTGGTTTCGTGGCCTTATCTGCTTGAGTGTTTAAGTCCTTAGGCGTGTTTTCTCACCTGGTGTCCTAAAACTGTCCAGTTTGGGTGTCACCGACTAAAGGCTCGTTACATGGGCAGATTAGAAAGCCTAATGGAATTGAGGAATAAATACCACCAAAAATAAATATAAATAAGGCATAAGAGTTAATATTAAAGAACCCTTAGTCAAACTTCACAGTCACGATGGTGCATATGACTCAGGGTAAAGTAATAGACTAGATGAGAAATACAATTTGACTCCTTACTTTGACTGATGACTGTTTTTGAATAGAGACTAATTTTAGGAATAAAAAATTGAATATTTCTATAACTTATACATTACTTAAACTCTCACAAATATACTTCAAATATTTTCTCTTTTCAAAATGCTTTTCGAAAATACTAATATTTTTTTCTTTCTTTATGGATTTTGTGGGTGCAATCTACTGAAAACCCTCACGAGACAAAACTCGTCCTCTAGGGGTAACCTAGAGGTTTAACGGCTTGTTGCACATGCTCAGTGCAATCGAGTGACCTGCAAAAGTGGTCTAATAATTGATTAGAATTAGTTTTGATGTTTTGCTTGAGGGCGAGCAAAAGATAAGTGTCGGGGTGTGATCAGTCACATATATTGCATATAAATTGTCACATTACCATACTTTTTATCTTATAAATCCTATTAATAAGTCTTATTCTTCTTTGTTAAATATAGGCCCATTGCTAAAAGAAAGAAAAGAGAAACAAGCCCAAAAGCCCATCCAATTCTGAATTAATTCAGAATAAATTCAAAATCAGGAAATCAGGGCAGATCTTGGCAAATCAGAGAGGTTGAAAACCGGTTGAAATGTATCTTCCCAAATCAAGCGGTTGAAGCCAACAATCAAAGGCTATTTCTGTTGGCCCAAAGGCCTTCCACTCTAGTTTTGATGATGATTAACTCATGTAGTTATGTGTACTAATAATCTTGTGATTTTAGTTTCAGATTATTAATCAAGATGTTAGTAGGTGATTAGCTTCAACAAAGATGATTTGGAAGCTTTCACATAGTGATTCAAGAGCCCGAGCGTCAAAGTTCATATTTAGCACTCGTTGGAGTCAAGCTCGGTGGATCGAGTTTTGGATCGAGTCGGCTTGGAGATGACGCTCTACAAGAAGACTTCAGTACCATAGTTTTTAGTTTGTTTAGATCCATTTGTAAAGATTAGAATAGTATGATATGCTCAAGTTCACAATACACACACGTTTTATATTTTGGATTCGGTATTTCGGTTTTTGGTTTAACCGATCTTGGTTTCATGAATAGTTAGATCAAAATAAGTTTAAACGGTTTTATGTATAGTAGATTCATTCTATATACATGCATGCTTAACTTCCTAAATAAACTTAATTTGACTTACCTATTCATGTGTTTTAAGTTTTGTGTTTTTAACAAAACATATTTTTGAATGAAAAGTCAAAACATGAAAATATATATGTTTCTTGTATATTGGATTTCTATCCATATGCAACATACTTCAAATGTATTTTAGTATCATGTTTTATTATTTTAATGAGTTTTGGAAAAATCAGATTTCCTATTAAAAAAATCCAAGTTTAGAAAATACGGTTTTTGGCAAAATTTCTATAACACAAAAATGGTTCAAAATGTTTGAAATTTGTGTTGAAATTTTTAACACAAGTTTATATATCAATGTAAAATGAGAAAACTATTTTTGTGGAGTTTTAGAAGATTTATGAGAATTTTTAGAATTAAAAAGAACATGCTTTCCTGTCCCTGAATTGGCTCTGCCAGGCTCTGTCGGTCGACCGCACGGTCGACCGGACTAGGAGCCGGTCGACCGACATGCACAAGGACGTGCACGCTGGCTGCCCTTTAAGCCGATCGACCGCACGGTCGACCGACTGAGAGCAACCCACTCTCGGGTTGCTCTCGGTCGACCGGGCGGTCGACCGAACAGAGAACCGTTGCTCTCTGTTTCTGGGGCCGGTCGACCGGGCGGTCGACCGGTAGCTGCCAGCGGTCAAAAATCGACCGTTGGCCGGTCGACCGGCCGGTCGACCGGTAGTTCATTTCTGGCATTTTTAGCTGCCAACGACTATATTTTTAAAGAGGCTATAAATACCCCATTGGTAGACAATTTTCATTAAGAATTTTTGGACGAAATTTCTGAGCTTTCTCTAGTGTTTATACAAGTTTTAAAAAGAGTTTCTTTGTGCTAAAAAGATCAATCTTATTGTTTTAAAAGTGTTTTAATATTTCAAAGAAAAATAGTCTTTTGGGAATTTGTTTTGGTTCAATCATTCTATATCTTTGTGGAGATTTTCCAAGTGATTTTTTTTGTTTTAAATACTTTATTTTCCACACTTGAGCTACATTCTATCTTATTTATAGGGTCTTTGTGTTTGTGGGAAAAAGAGATTGGTTTGTGATCTTTTGATCACCAAGTTGTAAACCTTATTTTTGCTTGGCTTTGTGCCTTTCCCTCATAGTGTTGAGGAGGTTGTGCAAGTGGGTTGCATCCCTCTAGTTAAGAGGTGATCCTTGTGTAGCTTTGTGCTTATCCCTCAAGTTGTGAGGTGATTGTTTTGGTTGGCTTGGTGCTTTGCCTCTAGTGAGAGGTTGTGGTTGTAAAGAGAGGAGTTGGGTACTCCTAGTTATTGTATTGCCTCAAATTCTCGGTGCAGGTTCCCTGTGTGGGAGTCCTTTGTGGACAAGTTAGTGGATTCGAAATCCTTCTGGGTGAAGGCGGGGATGTAGAGCTGGGTGCTCGAACCTCGAAAACAAATCTCGTTGTTTGCGCTTGATCCATTGACTCTTACTCTCTCTATTTTTACTTTGTGCATTGATCATATTGCTATATCATATACTTGCTTGTGTGTTGTTGCAATTAATTTTAAATTCCGCATTTAGTTCACTAGATTAGCATAATCACCTATTCACCCCCCTCTAGGTAATTTCAATTGGTATCAGAGCCTACGCTCCTGATATTAGGTTTAACCACCTAGGAGTGAGATCTTGGTTTGCTAATCTATCATTTGCATTTGCACTTGCACATATATAGTTTGCACTCATGGATAGCCCTCCTATGTTTGATATTTATAGACTTGATAGTTGGAAGGCCGAGATGAGTTGTCATTTGAAAGCATTAGGATATAAAGTTTATCAAGCCATTACCAAGGAATCCTACCCCAATGATAGCAAACATAAAAAAGCCAATGCATTAGCCCTTAAGACACTTAGAGCATCTCTTGATAAAGATCTTTTATATGTGTTTGCTCACTATGATTCGGCTTTTGCAGTTTGGAGCATTTTGACTTCTCCCGAGCTACCAAAGATTATCGATAAGATGAGGAGATCTAGGAGAGATAAGTCCGACGAGCGTTGCCTCATGGTCCAAGGGAATGACTCCCTTGAGGTACAATCGGAATCTCAACTACATGATAACTCTAGTTCCTATTGCTTTGGGTGTTTAGAAGTACAAACCTTAAATGTAGAACTTGCTACAAAGCTTGAAAATTTTTTGAAAAAACATGACCTTTTGAAAAAGAAAAATTTTGAACTAAAAGAAGAATATAAGGATTTGTGTTCAAGTTTTGAATTGATTTTGCAAGAGAAGGAAGAGATTGCTAGTGAACGTGACTCACTTAAATCTCAACTAGACCTTGTCCTAAAGGAAAATGAATTTTTAAAAAGTAAAAATGATTGTGATGATGTTTTGAAAAACAATGAAGTTTTATCTTCAAAATTAGATTTTATTTTAAAAGATAATCATTCTTTGAAAAATGAAATTGAGTTTATTTCAAAAGAATTAGATTTAGTTTTAAATAAAAATAAATCTTTGAAAAATGACATAGATTCACATGTTTGCCATGCTAGTGTAGCCTCACCCCGCACACCTATTGCATGCTCCACTTTATCTTCTAGTATTGAAAATGATATAAATGATTTGAAGAAAAGTGTGGATTGTTTGGGCTCCACTTTGAGCCATTGTGCCATGAATCATACACGGTTGGAATCTTTGTTTCGAAAGAAACAAGTTCCTATTATGCATGCACACCATACACGGCATACACATGCTCCTCACGTTCACACCCATCACATGTATGCTCATGTGTACACTTGTACACATTGTGGATGTAAGGGCCACCTTACTAAATTTTGTTATGATCATATACATGATGATAATTTAGCAACAAATTTTGTTTGGGTTAGGAAAGGTTTTAACCCCTATGGACCCAAAAGGAAATGGGTACCAAAGACCACCCCTATTGTGTTTGATGTAGGTGTGGGCTCTCGCATGACGTGAGAGTAGTGGTACCTTGAGGTGGATGCGTTTCGTGCTTCATGAGGATTATTTGGATGCATCACTTTCAAGGGAAGTTTGGTGGGAAGACCACCTTGGTTTGGAGAACTAGAGAGGTGCCTTCATCGGTTTTGGTATCAATCTCTAACTCCTGTTTATATTTGCATGCTTTTTCATGTTCATCAATTTATAGCATGTCTTGGTTTATTGATTATTATGTTTATGTCATGATAATTAGATTAGTGTTATACATGTTAGTTATTTGAGACACCCATGTTTAATATGGACTTATCCTTGTGTTCTCACCTTGTTTTTAAAACTAATATGTATGTCCTAGATCTATTACACATGCATATACATAATGACCATATGTACGTTTATGATTTTTGTTTTTGATGCTTCATGTTTTGATTAGTATGTTAAATGCCATGATTCTTAGATCATTGACATGCATGTATAGCTTTTGAGATCACCCATGTTTATATGAACCCATATGTTGTGTTCTCACCATTGTTTAGCTATTATGTATATCATAGGTCTAATAGCATGTGGATTTACATAATGATTATTTTTTTGATTATCATGTTGATTTATGTCTAGTTTTATGCCTCATGTTTTGAATATACGTTTAGATGTTAGTTTTCATTAAGACTAGAATTTATACTTGTACATATAGTGGGCCACAAATAAATTTTATATATGTTTGTGCTGAATGCTTATTTGTACCCATTAGATGTGCTAGTATAGTCTAGTTTTGATGATTCATGCATTTTAACTTATATTCCCAAGTTTGGACATGTTTTATAATCATGTGATTTCACTTCATGTATATGTCTATTTTGTCAACCTTAAGATATACATGTATACCCCTTGAGTCATTTGCTTTTCATGCAAATCTTTATTATGGACTCAATTGTGTTTAGGGATATGTATGTATACTTCTTGTTTTGTCAAAACATACATATGCCTTGAAGTATAAATTGTTTTAATGGAAATTTAGTTTTGATGAGTTCATGTTTTCATGTTTTAAGGAATTTCAATTGAGCTTGATTGTCTATCTCCATGGCTATGTTTTTCACATTATGCTTATGCACTCACATTATTCGTGTTTTCTCATGATTTTAGTTTCATGAGTATGATATATGCTTCATAGATTTTGAGTGTTGGTGATTATGTGATTTACATGTGCTTTATGGAATATATTCTTATTTTATTCCTTGCTTGAAGGATTGCGTACTAGTTTACAAAATTTTTCCTATAACTAGTTGCGATATTCTTCATATGGTAGAGATTTTCAAACATACTTTACTTTCAAACCTATTATTTTTGAAAACCCCTACCTTCTACGGGCGGTTGGATGGGCGACCATGTCTATGTATGCTTTTTATAGAAAATCATTTTAAACATGAGCATGAATAGGTGGTAGGTAATATGAGATATACATTTGATATTAGTGTTATTTCAATTGGTATCATTGGATTTTTTTTTCAATTGGTATCAATATTGACATGTTTGTATATTCATATATATTTTTATGTATGTATGCTTACACTTCAAATAGTATCAATTTCGATTGGTATCTAAATTTTCATACATATATTTGTTTATGCTAAAGCTTGAATTTTTAATGACCTTCATGTTTCAATTGATTAGTTTTCAATTGGTATCTTAAACAAGCTTAAGCATTGTTTTATTTGGTATTTCATAAAGGGGGAGAAAACTCATATTTTATCTTTCAATTGGTATTTGGTTTACCATTGGTTTTGTATTCTACTCCCTTGCTTTATGATAGAAAATGATAATTTCAATTTGGTATCATATGTTTAAAAAGAATAATACTTTAAATTGGTATCAAGAATTTATTTGTTTTCTCAAAATTGGTATCAAGATGCTTATTTGTTTACTCACTATTGGTATCAAGATTTTGTTTACTTTCAATGGTCTCTATTGATTTATTTCTTTCAATTGGTATCATTGATGACAAGAACTCTTATATTGATATGTTTTAATTGGTATCATGTTGAAAGAATTTGTTTTATTATCACTCCTTTATTGATTCTTTGTTTCGATCAAAAGGAGAAGAATGTTTTGTTTTTACTTGGACCCCTTTGTTGATGATTGACAAAAAGGGAGAGAATTATTTGAGTTTATATGCATATTTCTATGACTATGCATGTTTTTATGTTGATATCAAGTATTGGTATCAAGAGTGTCTGTTTTAAGAACATAGTTTAGTTAGTTTGATTTTTATTGGTATCAAGAGCTTAATGCTTAATTGGTATCAAGAGCAATATTTAAGAACATGTTTTTTTTATTGGTATCAAGAGCTTGTTTTATTTTGAGTTTTTTTATTGGTATCAAGAGCTTGTTTTAATTGGTATTAAGAGCTTGTTTTATTTATGCATGTTGATGCATTTCATGTTTGGTATCGAGAACAAGTTTTTATATTTGGTATCTATGTTTTATGCATGTCTATGCATACATGTTTATGAGCTTTCATTGCATATTCTTATGTTTCTTCCTATGCATGAGTTAAGGGGGAGCTTCTTTGAAGCTTAACTTTAATCCATGCATATATAACTCCATGAGTTTTGTCATCATCAAAAAGGGGGAGATTGTTGGCTCAAAGGCCTTCCACTCTAGTTTTGATGACGATTAACTCATGTAGTTATGTGTACTAATAATCTTGTGATTTTAGTTTCAGATTATTAATTAAGATGTTAGTAGGTGATTAGCTTCAACAAAGATGGTTTGGAAGCTTTCACATAGTGATTCAAGAGCCCGAGCGTCAAAGTTCATATTTAGCACTCGTTGGAGTCAAGCTCGGTGGATCGAGTCGGCTTGGAGACGACGCTCTACAAGAAGACTTCGGTATCATAGTTTGAGTTTTTTTATTGGTATCAAGAGCTTGTTTTAATTGGTATCAAGAGCTTGTTTTATTTATGCATGTTGATGGATTTCATGTTTGGTATCGAGAACATGTTTTTGTATTTGGTATCTATGTTTTATGAATGGCTATGCATACATGTTTATGAGCTTTCATTGCATATCTTATGTTTCTTCCTATGCATGAGTTAAGGGAGAGCTTCTTTGAAGCTTAACTTTAATCCATGCATATATAACTCCATGAGTTTTTTCATCATCAAAAAGGGGGAGTTTGTTGGCCCAAAGGCCTTCCACTCTAGTTTTGATGATGATTAACTCATGTAGTTATGTGTACTAATAATCTTGTGATTTTAGTTTCAGATTATTAATCAAGATGTTAGTAGGTGATTAGCTTCAACAAAGATGGTTTGGAAGCTTTCACATAGAGATTCAAGAGCCCGAGCGTCAAAGTTCATATTTAGCACTCGTTGGAGTCAAGCTCGGTGGATCGAGTTTTGGATCGAGTCGACTTGGAGATGGCGCTCTACAAGAAGAATTCGGTACCATAGTTTTTAGTTTGTTTAGATTCATTTGTAATGATTAGAATAGTATGATATGCTCAAGTTCACAATACACACACGTTTTATATTTTGGATTCGGTATTTCGGTTTTTGGTTTAATCGATCTTGGTTTCATGAATAGTTCGATCAAAACAAGTTTAAATGGTTTTATGTATAGTAGATTCATTCTATATACATGCATGCTTAACTTCCTAAATAAACTTAGTTTGACTTACCTATTCATATGTTTTAAGTTTTGTGTTTTTAACATAACATATTTTTGAATGAAAAGTCAAAAACATGAAAATATATATGTTTCTTGTATATTGGATTTCTATGCATATGCAACATGCTTCAAATGTGCTTTAGTATCATGTTTTTGTATTTTAATGAGTTTTGGAAAATCAGATTTCCTATTGAAAAAATCCAAGTTTAGAAAATACGGTTTTTGGCAAAATTTCTATAACACAAAAATGGTTCAAAATGTTTGAAATTTGTGTTGAAATTTTAACACAAGTTTATATATCAATGTAAAATGAGAAAACTATTTTTGTGAATTTTTAGAAGATTTATGGGAATTTTTAGAATTAAAAAGAACATGTTTTCCTGTCCCTGAACTGGCTCTGCCAGGCTCTATCGGTCGACCGCACGGTCGACCGGACCAGGAACCGGTCGACCGTAGCGGTCGACCGACGTGCACAAGGACGTGCACGCTGGCTGCCCTTTAAGCCGGTCGACCGCACGGTCGACCGACTGAGAGCAACCCACTCTCGGGTTGCTCCCGGTCGACCGGACGGTCGACCGGACAGAAAACCGTTACTCTCTGTTTCTAAGGCCGGTCGACCGGGCGGTCGTCCTGTAGCTGCCAGCGGTCAAAAATTGACCGTTAGCCGGTCGACCGGCCGGTTCGACCGGTAGTTCATTTCTGGCGTTTTTAGCTGCCAACGACTATATTTTTAAAGAGGCTATAAATACCCCATTGGTGGACAGTTTTCATTAAGAATTTTTGGACGAAATTTCTGAGCTTTCTCTAGTGTTTATACAAGTTTTAAAAAGAGTTTCTTTGTGCTAAAAAGATCAATCTTATTGTTTTAAAAGTGTTTTAATATTTCAAAGAAAATAGTCTTTTGGGAATTTGTTTTGGTTCAATCATTCTATATCTTTGTGGAGATTTCCCAAGTGATTTTTCTTTGTTTTAAACACTTTGTTTTTCACACTTGAGCTACATTCTATCCTATCTATAGAGTTTTTGTGTTTGTGGGAAAAAGAGATTGGTTTGTGATCTTTTGATCACCAAGTTGTAAACCCTATTTTTGCTTGGCTTTGTGCCTTTCTCTCATAGTGTTGAGGAGGTTGTGCAAGTGGGTTGCATCCCTCTAGTTGAGAGGTGATTCTTGTGTAGCTTTGTGCTTATCCCTCAAGTTGTGAGGTGATTGTTTTGGTTGGCTTGGTGTTTTGCCTCTAGTGAGAGGTTGTGGTTATAAAGAGAGGAGTTGGGTACTCCTAATTATTGTATTGCCCCAAATCCTCGGTGGAGGTTCCCTGTGTGGGAGTCCTTTGTGGACAAGCTAGTGGATTCGAAATCCTTCTGGGTGAAGGCGGGGATGTAGAGCTGGGTGCTCGAACCTCGAAACAAATCTCGTTGTTTGCGCTTGATCCATTGACTCTTACTCTCTCTATTTTTACTTTGTGCATTGATCATATTGCTATATCATATACTTACTTGTGTGTTGTTGCAATTAATTTTAAATTCCGCATTTAGTTCATTAGATTAGCGTAATCACCTATTCACCCCCTCTAGGTGATTTCAATTTCGTCAAATCCTGGAGCAGAAATGAGAAAACCAACAGAAGATATGGGAGAATCACCAAACCAGGAGCATCCCCCATTTGGGTGTGGCCACCTGGCCACACCAGGGTTGCGGAAACGCGGCTAGGAAACGAGGCCCTAGCCGCATTTTCGTGGCTTTGTTAGGGTTGTTGGGGGAGCATTTGCTCCCCCAATCTTCCTACGACCTTTCCCATGGTTTTTTCCTATAAATACAATTTTCAACAGAGAAGAAAGAAGCAAAGACTAGGATTAGAATTTTTGTTTATTTTTTTATGGTTTAGGCTCTTTGTTAGATAGTATAAGAGTTGTATCTTTGTTTTACAATTTATAGTTCAGTGCAAATACCAGTGAGAGAGAGGAATTGAGTGATTGTATTCTGAAGATTGAAGTGACATCATACAAGGATCAAGCTACCTTTTCTTCCACTCTATTTTATGGTATGTCTTGCTTTATTTACGTGCATTGTTCTTTGTCTTCCATGAGTAGCTAAATCGGTTTTCTGGGCTCACTATTACTCCTCTCTCTGATCCCTCTTCTTTTCGAATGGTTTTGATGAAAGATCCAATGAATCATTTACATGCCTAACTTAAGCCTTTCTTCTTGAAAGTGTTCTTGAAGGCACATGAGGATGGGTTTGAATTTTTAAATTTCTACTTCTTTTAAAAACGTCTCTTGAACTTGTTTTTATCTCATACTTGAACTTCTTGATGATTTAACATTTAATTCGAGATGATTTCTTAAAGAAAAGAATTAACTTTTTCAACCATCTTATGTGCTTTGCTTAAAACTTTCTAAAATCAATCTTAAGTTTATGCCTATGATCAAGTTGAGGCACTGAGGATTTCAATAGAAGAACATATCGTTGAGTAGTGAGATAGTGAGCCCAGATTTCCTTCTTTATTGAAAAAACATTAAGTCACTTTTCAAAGTTTATACAAAATCACCTTTTCCAAAGCCTTCTCTAAATTTGCAACTTTTCTTTTAATCATCTCCATTCTCTCCATTTTCTTTTTCAACTTAAAAGAAAGACACCAACTTCACTCTTTATTATTTAACAAAAACACCGAAAAGGTTCTATCGCATTCCTCCTCGTGGACAAGACCCGTTAGCCCAAAGCTACACGGTAAATCTTTGCTCTTTCATTTTTCAATCAAAAAGTCTTTCAAATTTCATAAAAATCTAGCACAAATAAAGTTATTGTCAAATAAAAGTACAAATATAAAGGGAATAAAGGAGTTACTAAAAAAATTAAATATGAGTAATGTAACTTTCTCTCCCTTGAAAGTTTTCTTCCTGTCTGAAGTGACTCTAAAACTTCGTGACTTCCCAATATAAACTAATAATTGGTTAGTAGCTCCTATAATTTAAACTAATTCATAAAGTTTTATAGAAAATTTATTATCAAATTCATAATAATTAAACAAAAAAAGATATATATTTATTATCAAATTTCATTAAAAAAATGGTACAAAACATATATTTTTATTATCAAATAAACTATATCTATAAAGAATAAAGAGTAAGAAAAAGAAAAATAATTTAAAACTTATTTGTCTTTTGCATCTTTTCTTCTCTACTTTTTGTTTCTCCTTCTGCAGATGAGAAGAAAATATCTTAGAGGATTATATAGAGGAAAAACTATATGAGAATACAAAATTTAATAGGTTCCACCATTAGAACATAATTAGAATAGAAAATTGAAGAAAGAAAACTTTAATTTTTCTACTTTGACTAATTGTAGAAAAATAAATTTTTTACAATAACAAGTTGAAAAAAAATATGAGATTAAAAAAAAAGCATGAGAGAAGTTTTCATTGGGATTTTTTTTCTCAATCATGAGTTTCTTATATTTAGAAAATTTTTAATTAATATTTTTTTTTTATCAATATACCAATTCTATTATGATTTGAAATCTTTTAATTAAGATTCTCTTTTTCTAAAGAAACGCTATTGTTGCTTTTATAGATAGAGTATAAATATGTGATTGACAAATTGATACAAATATGATAAGTGCTTTATCTGATCCATAACATAATTTTTTGCTAGTCATGATACAAATTTAATCGCCTAACTATTTGTTACTAACTTTTAATGTTTAATTTTTTTTATAGAAAGAACATATTTCTTAATGACAATTATATGTTGTCTAAATGTTCTGCAAAAGATATTAATTGTATTAAGGTAGAAATAATAACAAGCAGTATGAAACATAGTTAGACATTATATCGAAATTCCCACATCATATTCATATTTTTTCCTTTTCTATTTCTATTGCTATGCGTTGTTCTGTTGATGAAATTTTCCTAAAATTAATTGAATTGATGCCTATAATATATCATGCAAGACTAGCTTATATAGTTTTTTTAGAATATAGATCGTCGCCTGGTGCAAGTGAGATTTGAACCCCAGACGTCTTATCAAGTGCAAATTGGTAATGTAAAATAATTTAGACACATTGCATGTATATTATTAAACTATTTTATTAGCAATCATAAGTATATGCCAAGCCTATAAACGTGAACTTATGGTGCCCTTAGCAAAGCCCGGCCTGCTATGAAGCCTTGTAGCCAGGCCCAAATCCTTTAAAAGGCCTAGTTTTACGCTAGAATTGGGGCCCAAAATTTGATTCAAAAGTTCATTTCGATCACCACAGAAATTTGCATATAAAATCCTAAAATACCAACCATTTCATTTCAAGCATTCTAATTACAACTATCTATAATGATATGAACGGTTCTTCTGAAATACGGAGAAAACAAGATTTTTATATCTCCTTCAATCTGTGATGAGCAAATGTAATCAAGATAATGATCGATCCACTTATCTATATTTGATAAGAGGACATAATTTTTATAGAGCAAGTGTTCGTTTACATATGAGTACGTCTTTTCTCTTTAAAATGTAGTGGTAGATCTAATTCTAATATAGAACTTAGTTAAGATTTCTGCATGTATATTATACAATTTACTTGCGAGACTCTGCAACTATTGATGACATTTCATATAAAACTAAAGAGATCGAACTATACAAAAACATCTATTGGAAACTAACGAAAAGTAAAAGAAAAAAAGTAATGACAAAGATGCTCGTGTTACTTTACACAATACTATAACTCTATTTGTGGCACATAATATGTTTGAAATTTAAATCTTGATTTAACAAGACTACACATCTCTTCTAAAAAGAAAGTGAAAACACTTCTTACCAACAATTTTTTTCAGGAGAAATAATAAAAGAAAATGAATGTAGGCCCTCCAAGTCAACCAAACTTTCCCAGCAAGCAAAAGATGGATCCTTTTATTTATTTTGAAAAACAGTTGCATGAAGTCTTGGAATTAATAATAAACCCCCCCATAATTCAAACTAAATGTTGGTGGCAGAGGAAGTTAAATGTCAAAACAAGGTGAAGGGAAACAAATCAAACTAACAAAGGAACTTTATGATAGATCACTGGATTACTATACTATACTTTTATAATGCAACAGACCGGTGGTTGATGAACAGAAAAACTTCCTTTCAACATTATCTCTTGTCCCTTTCCATCATTATCATGCACCCTAAATTATATACTTAATACAGTCAACTAAATGCTAAAAAGATAGTACAATCAATTTACTAATTGTGTTTACAATATTAGTTATGTTAAATATTAGTATTTGATAAACTATCATGAGATATCCGAATACATGTCTAAATATATTGAGCATGTTGAAAGAGACAAATTTTAATTACATCAAGTATTGTCTGATATAAGATCTTGACATAAAACAGGTAAAGCTAACATGATCATGATCTTATGTTTTAACGCGAGGAAAAACTAGAATTCTACTGCTCATTTTTCTTTCGAATGTCTTACTCCTGTTCGGCACTCCTTCTTTTCCCTAATATCTATATTCACTCCAAATTTCCAAAATCCAAATTCATCTTCGCCGAAGTATATTTGACGAGGAGCGGGAAGCGAACGACGACGGCTAAATCTCGTTCTAGTGGCAACGAATCCTAGAGGGACCGTTCAGGTAAGAAAGTACTCGAATCCACGAGCAATTTACTCGAATCCACGAGTAAAGATAGTAACTCAAATCTACGAGCAATAAGAGAGATAAACTCAATTTTAATTGAATAATTGTTTGATAAAGATGACTACAAAATAAAGAATACAAGGGCCTTTATAGGCTTACAAAAAGAGTACTACTCCACTAGAAAACTATAATATATTTTTAAAAGAAAATAAAAAGAATTAAAAGAGTTCTAATTTATCTAGGAAATCTAAATTCAAATACAGAAATATAAAATCAATCGGAGTCCAATTTAGATCTGAAAACAAAATCTTAAATTAACTCAAAACTGGGTTGATTCATCTCTAGCGAAAGACCGCTGGCCCTGCTCACCATTGTCGGTCGACCGCTTTGAGTCTAGCCTCTCTGGTTTTGCGCCTGCTTTGGTCGGTCGACCGGGCGGTCGATTGGGGTACTGGCACGTGGTCTTCTGCTTCAAGCCTTTGTTAGGCAACCGACTGGGCGATCGACCGCTGTCTTCAGTTGATTTTCCCGGTCGATTGGGCGGTTAACTGGAACTAGGTCTGGTCCGCTGTTGGGTCTGAATTGTCTGCCTCTCCCTCCTACATAAATCCCTCTCTCTTCAAAAGAACATGTCCTCGAGTTTCAATCAAGAGAACGATGGACGTTGTAATCTTGAACACACTCGTTATGCAGGAAAGGATCTTCAAAATCATGAAGAATAAACATATCATTATACTGATTATCTTTCATGGATGGTAAAACTTCAAAAAGCTTGGCATGTCCAACTCTTTTGTACTCTTCCAGTGGTTGTCGATCTCCTTGGGAATTTCAACGATTGGAGAAACTTCTTCTAAAACAAGACTTTGCTTTATTTTCATTGATTCCACAAAGAATTCGCCTTGATTGCACATGTGTATGAATTTTAGTTTCTCTTCTTCTGTAGACTCTTGGATAGGTGGCACAGGTTTCATGACCAAATTAACGTCATCGAGAGATTTTGCTTGGTTGATAGCCACTCATCTGATTGTTGGTTGCAGAAATGTCAGCAGATGATAAATCTCCCTTGGTTGACAGCTCTTCAATTGATAGTAGTTGTTGTGGCTCCGCTATCTCCTTCGACCAATAAGATCTCATGAACGGTCAGGGCTGAATCTCTATTTCTTCCTCCAAAGTAAGGCTATGGGCTTGTAAAAATTGTTTCACCCGTCTTCACATTCTTATAGGTGGTTTGTCTTGGTACATGCAGATGTTTTGCAATTGATTCCACCATGCCACTGCCCTTCCTTTAAGTTTATAAGCCTCAAACTCGACATGATCTTTAATGTGAAGACACGCCATGTCAATTAGTTTATCAACTTCCTCAATCCAAAGCAAGGAGGATTCGATATCAAGATTGCCATTAGAAGAAGGAATCTAAACTCATCAAGATTTGCGTATCCTCCTCCTTTATCACGAATAAAATTAAAAAAAACTACTTCTCTTATTAGGTTTGGAAATTCGCCTCTCCTATTAGTGTTAGGATTAGCGAACCTCCTTCGCCTACCATAAAATATGCCTTCATTTTCATAATTATCTTCAAATTCATTGAATCGATAGATGGAATTTCGCAATTTCTTTTCATAGAAAAAAATCATTAAACTGAGGACGTTGTAGAGGGTATCTTCGTGGTGGATGGTGTGGTGGTGGTCAATGTGGTGGTGGTTACTATGATGGTGGTTGTTGTGATTGACAACCATGCCTGCTTCGGTATGTACCATCGGTTAGTTTTCGATCATCAATGTTGAGGGATATCCTTTCGACTGCTTGGGCCAAACGTTCTAAGATAGATTTGATAGGGCAGTCTCTCCTTTCGGCAATGCCCATTCTTATAAAAAAGTCTTTCAATTCATTATTGTCTCCTGCCATCGTTGAAAAGTTATTGAAACTTTGATGCCAATTGACACGGAGCGAGAAAGCGAACGATACCGGTTAGATCTTGTTCTAGCGCCAACAAACCCTAGAGGGAACTTTCAGGTAGGAAAGTACTCAAATCCACAAGCAATTTACTCGAATCCACGAGCAAAGATAGGCAACTCGAATCCATAAACAATAAGAGAGAAACTTAATTTTAATTGAATAATTGTTTGATAAAAAATGATTACAAATAAAGAATACAAGAGCTTTTTTATAGGTTTAGAAAATAGTACTGCTCCTACTAGAAAAGGTTGGTATTTGAAGTGCCTCATATTTATTGGAGAAGAATTCAGATTCTGACAGTTTTTTAATACGGATCTGTTTTGGTTTAGATATGAGTTTCTTATTTCTCTGAGGCGGTGCTGATTTGATTATTAGAGTTTGTGTTGGACTAGGATCTTAGGTGCCTATATAAACCCCTTGGGGATGGCTTTTTAAAGGTGTGTCAAGAATTTAAGAGAAATTTAAATTTTCACCATTGAGAGTTTGAGAGAGAGATCTTCTTGTAACTCTTGTATTTTCTTCTCTATTTCAATAAATATTTCTCTCCTCCTCTCCATAGACGTAGGCGCATTCTCGATTCTTATTAAATCTGGTGTTTTTTTGGTATGTGGTGATTTAGTTTTAATTGCTTGTTAGTGGTAGATCTTCTATGCTTCTGCTTCTGCTATCGAGTCTTCAACTCGGTGTTTCTCTGTTGTTTGATCAGTGATAGATCATCAACAATTGGTATCAAAGCCATGCCCCAAACTTAGTCATGTGTGTGTGTGTGTGGATGATGTTCAATCCCCCAGGGTGTAGCGGAAGGCGCAGTGGACCCCTGTTAAGCCGGATCTATAAAGATTGAACTCTCAAGGGAGATAACCATACTCCATGTGCTTCATGTAAGACATGTTGTCTCCAACGCAGTAAAAAGGAGTGATCCAGGTGTTTCATGTAAGACGTGTTGTTTCCCAAGGCAGTGAAGAGGAGTGACCTCGATTGAGCATATGATCTTCTCGGATGAGGAGTGAGAAGATCGGCTTGTAGAGAGGCCCGTACTCTTTGTTTGAGGGGGGATAAAACCTGTTCAATTTTCAGAGCGCAAAAAGGCACAATAAAAGGTCCCTGTAAAGCTAGTTGGGCTCTCGAGATTGGCAGTGGAATCCTGATTCACGTAAGATGTGTCTTGCAAATACAGTGAAGAGGAAAGGCTGCAATTTGTGCTTCACGTAAGGCATGTGATCACCAACGCAGTGAAAAGGATCTCGATGGAGCATATGTCTTCTAAGTGTGAAGATGAGCTTACAGGGAGACTCTTTATTCAAGGGGATTGTTGAAAATTTGGGTCAAAAAAATAGTCCCACATTGGCTAGGCATGGGGATAGTCTTGGGTTTATAAGGATTTGGGCTACTTCACCAAACAGACTAGTCTTTTGGGATGGTGCCCTGAGTCCTTACAAATGGTATCAGAGTGATGGCTAGCAAGACGACCACGACAACCAAGTTCGAGGTGGAGAAATTCGATGGAAGTCCAACTTTCTGCTGTGAAAGATGCCGGTAACATCGTTGCTCGTGAAGGAGGGCACACACAAGGCCCTGCTTGGTATTGAGAAAAAGCCATCGAAGATGGAGGATGATGAATGGAACGACATCGACTTCCGTGCAAAAGCGACGATCATACTGTGCCTATCAGATGGGGTCCTCTACAATATGATTAACGAGGAAACAACTGCTAAATCATTAGTGTAGGCTGAAAAGCGTTTACATGACAAAAAGTTTGTCGAACAAGCTATTCATGAAGAAGCAGTTATACAGCCTTCGGATGAAAGAAGGTACACCTATTCTGTAACACCTCAATGCTTTTAATAGAATTTAAGCGACTTGTTAGCTCTAAAGGCTAGAAGAAGAAAACAAACAAAGCTCTTTTGTTACTCTCTTCTCTTTCATCAAGTTATGACCACTTGACAACCACCATCATGTATGGTAAGGAGATGTTAGAGTTAGAAGATGCCAGGAAAATGCTCCAGAACAACAGCTGATGAAGAAGACAGATTCTACGGAAGAGGCCCCAGGATTGTTTATCAAGGGCCAGGGGAAAAGGTCAAAAAGTAGGGGACCCAAAAGGGATTCAAAGCCTTCTAGCAGTTTCTCTTGCTACTTTTGCAAGAAATCAGGACACATCAAGAAAATTATATGAAATACAAGGAGATGCTGAAGAGAAAATGCAGTAAAGATTCTGATGGGTTAGTACTAGTGAAAAGTTAGATCAAGCTGGGGTTATCAAAGAAGCAGATGAGAATTCATGTGATGTCTTGATGGCTGAGTCAGGAAAAGGTAAATACTCAGATGCTTGGTTACTTGATTCGGGGTGCACATACCATATGTGCCCAAAAAGAGAGTGGTTCAGTACTTACAAGCCTTATGATGGAGGCTCTGTCCTGATGGGAAACGATGTCATGTGTAAAACTGTTGGCATCGGTAACATCCGTATGAGAATGTTCAATGGACAGGTTCGAACCCTCACAAACATTCGACACGTTCTGGATTTAATGAAGATCTTCTCTTGTTGGGAGCTTTGGAAGCTCGAGGGTACAAGTTTTCTAGTGCAGATGGAGGAATCAAAGTTACTAAAGGCTCCATGACGATTCTCAAGGGAGAACGGATAGCAAACTTATACAAGTTGACAAGAAGCATTATTATTGGTGATGCTTCGGTAGCAACAGAAAAGGAGGACACTACAAGACTTTGGCACTTGCGTCTTGGACACATGAGCAAGCGAGGTCTTCAAGCCCTACACAAAAGGAGTGGTCTATCAGGTGTCAAATATTGCAAACTTGATCTTTATAAATTTTGTATTATGGGTAGGAAACATAGAGTAACTTTCTCTATATCTTAGTATAAGACAAATGGCTTGCTAGATCTCATACACACGGATGTGTGAGGGCCTTCGCCAGTAGCATCCATTGGGGTGCTAGGTACTATTTACTTTCATAGATGATTTTTCAAGAAAAGTTTGGGTATACTTCTTGAAGCAGAAATCAGAAGTTTTTCAGAAGTTTAAGGAGTAAAAAACAATGGTGAAAATCAGATAGGGTGGAAGGTGAAAGTCTTGAGGTCCGACAATGGAGACGAGTATACCTCCAAAGAATACTTAGCAAGTAAGGGCATCAAACACCAGCTAAGTATTTTAGAGCGACCAGAACAAAATGGAGCAGCAGAATACTTGAATATGATACTTACAGAGCGTGCCCGCAGTAGCATATTACAAGCTGACATGTCAGAAGAATTTTCGGCAGAGGCATTGAATCATGGAGTTATCTGGTAAACATGTCACCATCAATAGCTATTGATCTTTAGATCCTAGAGGAGATATGGTGGGGGAGTGTGTGGATTATCAACCTTACGGATTTTTAGTTGCCCGGCATATAGTTTGTTGATAGTCATAAAAGAAACAAATTGGAGTTCAAGTCTAAGAAGTGTATCTTCATCGGGTTCACCAAAAGAGTCAAGGGTTTCATACTTTGGGATCCTGAGAAAATAAGCTCCTTTACCAGCCGAGATGTGATCTTTGACAAAGAATGAATGTTGTAAGAAAAGTCAGAGACGGAGGATAAAGCACAAGGTGGAGCTTTAGACAGTTCGACAGATACTCAGGAAAAGAAAGTTGAGTTCTCAGAGAGCCCTAAAAGGCCTAAAGGGTCAGAAGAGGACTCCTCAGATTCAGATGGAGACAAACAGGAGGCTACTAAATAGCAACCTAGATTGTTGAGGCAGTCAGTCAGAGTTATGGTACCACCAATAAGGTATGCTGGGAAGATGATCATATACCTCTTTCACATTAGTAACAGAAATAGGAGATCCTGAAAGTTACAGGGAAGCGATCAAGGCAGATGATCACAATAAGTGGATTACGGCCATGGAGTATGAGATGAAATCTTCAGATAGAAACAAAAAATGGATATTAGGCGATCTTTCAAAGAACTCCAAGATAATAGGTTGCAGATGGGTCTTTCGGAAGAAGGACAATGAGCAGTACAATGCAAGGTTAGTTGTCAAAGGATATGCTCAGAAAGAGGGTATTGACTACAATAAGATTTTTTCTCCTGTAGTCAAGTATACATCGATTCGGATGTTATTGGCAATAGTTGTTCAATTTGATCTAGGTTAGAGCAGATGGATCTTAAAACAGCGTTTCTGCAGGGTGAGCTAGAAGAGAAGATATACATGAAACAACCTAAAGGTTATATTTAGGAAGGTAAAGAAAATAAGGTGTGTCATCTAAAGAAGTCCCTCTATAGACTTAAGCAATCTCCCAAGCAGTGGTACAAATGGTTCGACTCTTTCATGATCAAGGCCTGATACAACTGATGTGAGTATGATAGTTGTGTCTATTTTAAGCAGAGTGATTATCTGACATATTTGCTGTTATATATAGATGATATGCTGATTGCTGGTAGAAGTAAAACCAGTCACCACTCTTTTGGCAGGTCAATGTCCACAATCATCGAAAGAGGAGGAGGAGATGTTCGAGTACCATATGCTAGTGCGGTGGAATCACTCATGTATGTTATGGTCTGCACTAGGCCTGTCTTAGCCTATACAGTTAGTAAGTAAACCAGTTTATGTCAAATCCAGGAAAGCAACATTGAGAGCAGTGAAGTGGGTGCTACGATATCTGCGAGGGACTGCGAGACTAGACTTGGTGTTTCAGAGATTAAAAATGGGAAAGCCTAGGGCACTACAAAGCTATGTTGATGCAAATTATGCAGAAGATCTTGATCAGCGAAGATCTACGACGGGTTATGTGTTCAAGTAGCTGAGTGCACCATTAGTTGGAAGGTAGAGTTGTAAGATACAGTTGCTCTTTCAACGACAGAGTCGTAGTATATAATATCCTTATTTTAAAATACTATATTTTTAATTTTTCTATGTATTTCGCTATACTTTTATTTTATTAACTTGATTTATGACTATTGTTATTATTAAATATGAAAAATTATTTTAAGATAGTAAATGCAAATTTGGTTTTATATATTATTTCCATTACTTCCTATCAGCATTTTAATTATTGTTATTTCTAGTACTATCGTTATTATTATTATTGATTGTTATTATCAGTAGTAATTGTTACTATTATTATTTCACTAAGATTATTATTGTTACTATTACTATTAGTGTTACTATTATTGTGGTTGTTATTATACTAAATAATTATGAATAATATTATTAATACTATTGTCAATTTCAATTGTTGTTATTATTATTATCATTTGTTATTGTTATTAATATTAATCTTATTATTACATATTATTGTAATTAATAATATTATTAAAGTTATTTTTTATTTTAATTTCATCTCCACCTATTATCTTTTAATCCATTCATCCCTTAGCCCATGATCTGAACCCAATAGCCCATTAGCCCGTTACCCATTCAAGTACTAAATTTTAACTACCCAATCCAAATCCTATCTAATTTTAACTAAACCCCAATCTCCTTAATTATCTCCTCTTCTTAATTTTAATCAAAATCCCATCTTCATATTCACCTCCACACTCCAAGCCGCCCCCCCTTCAGGCCGAGGCCCCTCTCGCGACCTCTCGCCTCCTCTGGAGTCTGCTGGCAACCCGATCTCCTTGTTAAAGGACACCCGCATCTCCTCCTTGCCGAGCTTCTTGTGCACGGTGTAGGCTGTCTAAAAATCACTAAAGACAAGTCATCAAAAAGCAGAGTCCAAACTCCAGATGCAGGGCTAATCATAGCCATCACTGCAGCACAAAGACGCGAGGGTCGAAACCCGCGTCTCAGCTTCACTGCAGCACCAAGGCGCGAGGGTCGAAACCCGCGTCTCAGCTTCACTGCAGCACCAAGGCGCGAGGGTCGAAACCCGTGTCTCAGCTTCACTGCAGTACCAAGGCGCGAGGGTCGAAACCTGCGTCTCAGTTATAACTGCCCTTGTTATAGGGTCAATCACTGCCCACATAATAAGGAAGTTAACCCCCATTATAGAGCGTTTTTAGGGGCACGTTCACCCCTGAAACCTCTATAAATAGCCCCGTTGCTATGGAGAAGGGGTCGGTCGGTTGATCAGATAATTCCTGGAGAGGAACTTGGCTTGTGAGCTATAAAAGCCCCGAGACTTCCACCAAAAAGAAAGAGAGTCCAACTCTTCAAGCAACTTGCTGCGTACAAGTTAATCTTTGCTTATAATCTCTTTGAGATTCCTGGTCGACAGGAGCTGTGTTACTCCATATGCCATCCAAAGAGAAGATCCCCAAGAAGTTCTGACGTTCACCCGGTCAACGAAAATAAGATTCACTTTCCACCGCCACCTCAAGAACCCAACATTAAACAAAGGGAGATTCAAGTCTCAACATCTTCCCTCTCTTGTAATCGGAGTGAAAATCTACTGTAATTTTTCATTTGATTCAAGGAAATTTTACAAGGAACCTTCTCCCGTCGAACAAGAGATGGCGACTCTGCTGGGACTACTTTTCTCTACTGACGAGCAAGTGGTGGCGCAAGGTGACGTCATCTACATGGGGAAACGGTCGAATCACTTGTTGTGAATTTGACCAGGCGAAGTATGAAGAGTTCCTCTCTTCTGGCTCCAAGATCCTAAGGCCCAGGCCTACCGCATGGTCTCTACGGGGATTTGCCCCGAAGTCTGCTCTGAGATTCTCTAAGACGCGACTGGTGAGGAAGGATGTCGTGGTTAATCGCATCATGCGCGTCAACGTCTCTCAGGAGACCCGCGTGGTCAACGTTCCAGATGTCCAGCCAGCTCATCCCCCTCCTCAGCGTCAGGTTTCGGGCGTTCCCTTCAACCCCCACGACGTAACCGGAACGCTGAACGGCGACAGAGGCGGCGTGCGTGTCAACTACAAGTTGGAATAACTGATTGTCCAACAGAGATAGGACGCGAAGTTCAGACCAGCGTCTCTTCTGTGCCATATCAGACACGTGAAGTTCGCGTTTGGCAACCTAAACGTGAGGTTCACCAAGCTTGCGCTTCTGTAGCACCGCTTCCCAAATGCCAACGCGAAGCTCGTGCCCTTTGTCAAAGACAAGAAACACGCGTCTCTATACATGGAGCCCAGCAGCCCTGCGTTTCTCAAGCGTCTCTGTCCAGACGCGATAATCAGCAACACGAGAGCTGCGTCTCTTCTCAGCAGAGACGCCAGACTCGCATTCCGAAGCGCGACGTAAGAGCTGCGTTCATGAGCCCCGCGTCTCTGAATCCTGCGTCCCAGCTGTACGAAGCAAGGATGCCTCCTGCCCTCGACAGTGCGAGGCTAATCTCTTCGATCCCCCTCCCATGGATCTAAGGGATTATTTGATAAAGAAGAGAAGTGCTAATCAGATCACTTCATCGTGTTGCTGCGAACGGCTTATCACAATACTCTCTGAGTGCCGTTGCAGTTCACGTGCAAGCCAGCAGTCTCAAGTTAGACAGCTGACTCTGATTCCCCGATCAGCTAAAAGAAATCGCTCCCACAGGAGGAGGATTTTCTCTGACGCTGAATACCCTGAGCTCACTGCAAACATGATGAGCAAGAGTAGGGGAAAGCAACTGTAGTCAGCTCCGATGAGTCTGACACAGAGCCGGAAGGAGTGTACCGACATACTCGCACTCGGACGGGGGTAATTCCCCCGATCAATTACAGTGCCTTAGCCCGGGGCATTGAAGTAAATGACTCGCATCCCGCTATTGCAGAGTCACAGGCTTTGAACTCTTCCATAGAGAAGGAGGCCTTTATATACATGATAAATACTCCTGAGGAGACAGCCAGACGCTTGGAGTAGCAAGCTCAGGTCCAGAAGGAACAATTCGAGTTGATTCGTGCTCAACAAGAATCTATCGATTCCCTCAAGCAGATGCTGACACAATTGCTTGGAGACAAGAGGAAGTCAACCGACAAAGCCTCCTCTAAAAAGTCTAAAGGCAAGCGAAAAGAGGGAGAAAGCTCATCTTCTGTACATATTGAGGAGAAAGAGCAACCGACTTCTGGTTCGTCTAAATCCTCATCGCAGGGAAAAGACGACGAGACCAGGGAAGGGTTCATTCTAAAAGAATGAATCAATTAGAGCAACGTCTTGAGGCCCTTACCAACCGAAAAGGCTTGCAAGAAGCAGGAGTGGTCCGGCCATATCCGGCCGAGTGGGACCTTGTTCCATACCCTCCCAAGTTTAAAGCTCCGACCCTCCAAGCATTGACGGTAAAGGGTCACCGAACCAACATATCTACTACTTTAAGTCTCAGACAGGGAACGTGGTAGATAACGATGCCATCCTGGCATGTTTGTTCATCAGCACCTTAAAAGGGCTTGCCTTTGAATAGTTCATGAAGCTCCCAGAAGGCTCCATTAAAAATTGGGGCGATTTGGAGAAGCTCTTCTGTTGGCCCAAGAGGTTACACTCTCTTGTTTTGTGTTTTGATGATGACAAACCAAATAAGAGCTATTTGGTACTAATGAATTTGTTCAAGATAAGTTTCAGGTTTTGTACCATGTTGGAGACCATTGGCTTAGCTTTTGCAAGAACTTCTAAGTTTCAATAGCAAGGAAGGCAAATTGCACAATCAAGGAAGGATCATAGAAGAGAAGGCACTAGCAAGGCATTGGATGGCTCAAAGACTTGAAGATTGCTCAAAAAGTATTTAATCATTGTATTTTTAGTTTTATAGCTTGTTAAAGAATAGTGGATAGGTTTGAAGCTCTATCACACACGTTTTTGCGCACATGTTTATTCCAAAATGTTTTCTTATAATTTATACAAAAACATTTTGTTTACAAGATTTGGCCTACAGATATATATTTGTGTTTTATACAAATCTATGTTCAAAAGTATTTTGTCAAAAATAAAATCTCCTTTATATTCTTTCAAAAACCTGATTTTTGACCTGTTCCGGTCGACCGACCGGTCGACTGATTCTGTGTCAGGTTTGACCGGTCGACCGTGCAGTCGACCGAGGAACTGGCAAGTGCACGTATCCGTGTGCATGTCTGCCGGTCGACCGTGCAGTCGACCGACTGTAAGTCACTCTGCTCTCGGTTAAAATGGGTCGACGGGCGGTCGACCGCTGGCCTGCAACGGTCACATTTTTGAACTTGCGGTTGACCGACCGGTCGACCGACAGAGCCGTTTGAACAGTAACGGGCATTTTTTTCTGAACTGTTTATTTTTGTCTTTTTCTCACTTAAGTGAGTTTAAATGACCTGTTTTGGGTTTAATACATTCTGATTAGCCTTAAAAATGTTTTATCTTCTAACCCTAGCCCTCTCCTATAAATAGGGGTGTTTGGGGAGAGATTGGTTCACCTAATTATTACAAGAAAAATTCAAAAGTTTAAGGCATTCAAAAAGAGCTTGGTTTTGGTTTTTGTGCTGAAATTCTCTCTCATTTTCTGAAGTGTTTTTCAAAAGAACTCTCTGATTTCATTTTCTTTTCTCCTTGCACACAAGAGCTTCATTCCTACTCATTGTTCTCTAAGGACCTTTTGTAAGGGAAGAGACAATTGAAAGAGAGTTTGTGGTCTTTTGACTACTCAGAAATTCCTTGTACTTGAGATTGTGGAGTTGGGTACTCCATTGTATTTGTGATCTTTGTGATAGTGGAAGTAGCTAGAATCCTTCTGGGGAAGGCGGGGAGTAGAGCTGGGTGCTCGAACCTCGATAACATATCTTTGTGTTTGCGATTGGTTTACTTTTCCTTGTCATTACTTATTGCTTGAGATTGTCATTGCCATATTCATTTTCATTCATATTGTCAATCATTATCCCATACAACAAGGTTGCATTGCGCACCTCTAACTCATTTTACGAGGAAGCCGGAGGAAGGAGTTCAGAGCCCTTAATAGGGAATTCGGCTCTTAGTCTTGTTTTGGGAGATTGTGGCATTACATTTGCATCATAATTTTTGAATTGCTCATTGATTAGCATCATCACCTATTCACCCCCCCTCTAGGTGATTTTCATCTCCTGACACGCTTCTTTGAAGACGACTCAGAGGTCACAATGCCTACTCTTTTGGCTACAAAGCAGTGAAAGGGGGAGTCCGTCAAATCATTTGTAGAAAGATTCAGAATGTAGCACTCCGATGTCCAAGCGGTATGACCCAGGTCACATGGTGGAAATATGCCGCCACAATCTACAAACTTCGCTCCTCGCTCAAATAGGAGTTGCCGAAAACCGCACCTGGAAACAATTAATCCAGCAAGGTGAACAGGTTGAAGAAATTATCGCCCGGGTCAGGGCAGAGAAAATAAACCCAGACCCGAAAGGTCGACAAGGCGTGCGCCAGACGCATCCCTTCAAACAAAAAGGAAGGATAACTTGGCAACAGAGACCAAATCCCCCGTCAAACCTCAACCGGTTAAGGGAACTGGCTCTTCAAGTCAACCGCGCGCCAGCAAGCAGTATTCCTTCAGGAGGACGAACATGTTGACTCGCTGTTCAAGTTACTTAACAAGAGCAACAGATTAAAGCTTCCTGAAGGTAGACGCCCTGAAGAAGTCGGTAAAACCGATAATCCCAATTACTGCCTGTATCAAAGGATGCTGGGATACCCCACCAAGAGCTGTTATGTCTTCAAAGACATCCTTCAGGCTCTGATTGACGCAGAGGTATTAAAACTCTGCCCAGAGCAGAAGAAAGTGACGCTAATATGACATCATTCCTCCAGTTTGGAAGACAACATCCCACACCCTCTGGAGTAGTCCCCATCCCAAAAGGGGAGCTAAGAATGATCAACATAGACCCTCACCATCAATAAGAGAAAGGTCTTGTACACACACCTCAGGGAGAAGTTATGTGGATTCATCCTGACCTTGTGGATGGCCAGCAATGGACCACTGTTACAAGCAGAAGGTCCAAGGCAAAGCGAAAACTTCATCCTGTAATGTGGTGTGCGCTTCCTCCCGAGAAGCGAAAACTGATGTTCCCCACTGACTGATTCAGAAGAGGAAACAATAGTCCTCACTGCAGAACCCAACAAACTTGTGGCGGAAACTCATTCGGGTCAGTCATATTTGAAAAAGTACGACGAAATGACGGTAACTCCTCCAAAACTCGCTACAGAGTCAGCCAAGCCCTCCACAAAACAACCCGTGGAGAGACAGAAAGAGCTTCAGTTTTCCAAAGCTCTCTCAAAAGACATTGCGGAAGGATCCATAACACCTTATCGCTTTGACATCCTAACTCAACTGGCCAATATCCCGGCCCGAATCACTCTTTACGAGCTCCTGAGGCTATCGAAGTCAACCAGAGAAGCTTTACAAGAGGCTCTAGCTAATGCTGAGGTTTTCATGACCCAAGTACCGGTTAGACCACAGGAGGAAGATGTAGAGGATTGCCTCCATGCCTCCCAAAATGCTCCCTGCATCACCTTCACGGCAGATGATATGCAGGTTAAGGGAAAACATGATCGACCCCTATACTTCACAAGGTATTGGTTCATCTGAAGTAAGCCGCGTTCAGGTAGATCCCGGGTCCGCATTGAGCATTATGCCTCGCGGGTCATGCAACATTTAGGGATTCCTACCCACCAATTGAGCGCCACTCAGACTACCATTTATGGGTTCAATGCCAATGGTACCCGTCTAATGGGGAAGATCAAGCTCAAATGCAAATTGGGGACTTAAAGTCGGAAGTGACATGCTACGTGATCGATGCCGACACCTTATATAATTTGCTGCTGAGACGACCATGGATTCATCGTAATTCTATCGTTCCCTCCACTCTCCACCAAGTCATGAAATACATTGACGGGAGTGAAAAGGTACGAACGTTGATTGCCGAAAGGCATCCGTTCAAGGGAATCGAGAACTATTTCACAGATTCTCTCCAGTATCAGGACTCTGTGGAAACAGACGAAATCCCGCAACCAGAGGAGCCAGACTCTGTAATGAAGCCGACACCGAGCCGGAAAAAGAAGAGTGCCTGTGGGAACTAGATCCACTTGTAACGAGCATTGATAAGCTCGGTGTTGATAACACCACCGATGATGTAGGCGGATGGTATATTAATGAAGAATTAGATTTGGCTTATTTTTCTGTGTTCGCTTCTGATTCAGTGCCGTCAGACACTAGTACTGAAATGGATGATGACCTCTGGTCAGCAATAGATGCTTTGACATCATTGCATGTACCAGTGAAGTCGTCCTTCGAAACATACCAAGATGCCGGTGATGCGCAGGAATCAGTATTCATAGTCCCAGCAAAACGGAAAGGCCAAAAACCAATTCTTTTCGGACAAGTTAAACCCGAACCGATGTCCCGTGAAGGATCAGAAAGCGAGAAGGAACTCCCTCAGTTCGGTCATTATGAGCCAAATGCACTCAGAATGATGAAAAGTATGGGGTATGATCTGACGAATGGTCCAGGGTTAAATTTCGACAAAGAAAGGAGAACACTACTCCGATCTTTGTGCCAAAAGGGAAAACCCTTGATTATTATCATCAGACTCGCAGGGGTTGGGCTATGTGTCAACTCCGATCCCATCAGCCTCTGAGTCTGAAGAGTCATTATGCCATAATTACTCATCGGGCACGTTATCGTGGGAGTCAGATGTTAGTATCGGCAACATCTTCATGGAACTTTCAGTGAATATAGTTTCAACAAGCCACCTGGAAGACAGAAATGAAGAAATGATCCAATCTGATACAGATCCTTGGATCAAGCACTTAAATGCTCTTTGGGATACTCGCTTTGAACAACGCGAGCCACCCACGGAGGATAAGGTTGTTCAGATTAACCTAAGAGATGAGGCTAATCCTAAGCCCATCTTTATAAGTGAAAGCTTGTCGCCCTCCAAGAAAGAAGATTTAATATCTCTTGTGTGAGAATACATAGATGTTTTCGCCTGGAATTACGAGGACATGCCTGGACTTGACCCTCAAATGGCCATGCATCGCCTCAACATTAATACGGATGTAAAGCCTGTCAAACAACAGCAGCGACGATTCCGTCCAGAAGTAATGTAGGCAGTTCAATCAGAAGTCAAAAAACTTATAGATTTGGCTTCATTAGGGAAGAACAACATCCTGATTGGTATGCCAATATCGTTCCTGTTGCCAAAAAGAACGAAAAGATCCAGATCTGCATTGATTTTTGCGATCTGAACGAGGCCTGTCCCAAAGACGAATTCCCACTTCTAATCACGAAGGTCATGATTGACAATACGTGCGGGTTTGAGCGAATGTCCTTCATGGATGGATTCTCAGGGTATAACCAAATCAAAATGTATCCTGATGATGAAAAACATACCTCTTTCAGGACACCACTGGGGGTATACTGCTACACCGTCATGCCCTTCAGACTAAAGAATGCGGGGGCGACATGTCAGAGGGCCATGAATGCCATTTTCCACTAACACATGCGCAAAACGGTGGAATGCTATGTCGACGATATTGCAGTAAAAAGTCGTGCCAAAGGTGATCACATAGCCGATTTAAAGGCTATCTTTAACATCATGCGGACCCATCAGTTGAAGATGAACCCTACCAAATCCTTCCTGGGGGTGGCCAGCAGCAAGTTCCTAGGGTTTGTGGTGACCTCCACAGGAATTCATTTGGACCCTAAAAAGATCCGTGCTATTCAGGAGATGCAACCTCCACAGAATCTCAGAGAACTCAGGGGATTGCAAGGACGATTGGCATACATCTGAAGGTTCATCTCAAATCTCTCCGGAAGATGCCAACCCTTTACCAAATTAATGAAGAAGGGTGTCTCGTTCATTTGGGACAACGCTTGCCAGCAAGCATTTGAGGAAATTAAACAATACCTCACACAACTACCGGTCCTTACAGCTCCGGTGTCCGAAAAACCTTTCCTAATATACGTCCGAGCAATGGATCATTCTTTAGGAGCTTTTACTAGCCCAGAACAACGATCAAGGATACGAACAAGCGATCTATTATTTGAGTAGAACAATGATCGGGGCCGAACATCGATACAACCCGATCGAGAAGGAATGTTTGGCATTGGTGTTCGCTGTTCAGAAAATGCGACACTATTTGGTAGGCCAAACTATAAACGTCATATCAAAGGTTAACCCTTTGAGGCTACTCATGACAAAGCCATCGTCGTTAAACGGCCGATTGGCAAAATGGACCATACTGCTATCCCAATATGAAATGCGCTTTTACCACAAAGAGCCGTGAAGGGACAAGCGATGGCGGATTTCCTGGCGGAGCATCCAGATCCGAGGGCAGCCGAACTTTACGAGGATCTCCCAGACGAGGTCGCTGAAGTCTGCCTGACCCAGACATCTTTTGAAAGACAAGTGTGGTAACTTTTCTTTGACGGTGCATCAAGAACAGGCCCAAAAGGATATATAGTAGCAGGAGTAGGGGTAGTACTTGTCTCCCCATAGAACTATGTGATTCCTCGAGCCGTCTCATTAACCGAGCCTTGTTCCAACAATGTAGCGGAGTACAATGCCCTTTTGATTGGAATGCAACTCGCCGATGAGATTGGCGTTAAAAATCTCGAGGCATATGGTGACTCTAAACTCATCGTCAGCCAAGTTCGCGGGAAGTACGAAGTCAGACATGAAGATCTAGTACCCTATTACAACGCAACTGTTCACATGGCCGGGAAGTTCATAAATTTTACATTGACCATGTACCACGCAAGCAAAATGCGCATGCAGATGCACTGACGTCTCTCGCTGCTTCTTTAGCCCTTCCAGCTAGAGTAGTAGAGAAAATATTTGTCCACAGCCACGACCTGTATTGCCCAAGAATTGCTTCTGAGGATTATCAGAAGCCAACGGGAGATTATCAAGTCAAAGAAGCTCTTGAGTCGTCAACCGGCCCAGAGCCTGGAGACTGGAGATTCCCTTACATTGATTATGTCTTGTATGGCATCCTGCCTGATGATACTAAAGAAGCGGCTGCCATTAGAAAGAAAGCACCCAAATTCTACTATAATGCGATCACACGAACATTGTATCGTCGATCGCATGACGGGATCTTGCTTTGCTGCCTATCACAAAAAGAGGCCCAGGAGGTATTGAAAGAAGCCCATGGCGGCACGTACGGAGCCCATCAACCTGGCCCAAAACTTGGGGATCGGCTCCAAAGGTTGGGATTATTGGCCTAAGATAATCACTGACGCTATTACTTATGTCAAAAGATGTCACGCCTGCCAAGTGCATGGTGATTTTATCCATCAAGCACCAGGGTACCTCCACTCGACAATTCTACCTGGCCATTCGAGATGTGGGGCATGGACGTAATTGGCCCTATCAGGCCACCCTCATCAAAAGGACATCGGTTTATTTTAGCCATAACCAATTACTTCTCCAAATGGGCTGAGGCCATTCCTTTGAAGGAGGTAAAAGTCATCTGATGTGATCAAATTCGTTAAACATCACGTCATCTATCGTTTTGGTGTACCTCGGCGAATCGTCCATGACAATGGACCCCAGTTCGTCAGTAATGCTTTCCAGAGGTTCTGCGCTAAGTTCAGAATCCAGAGTGTGTCCTCAACGGCATACTACCCTGCCGCTAATAGTCTCGCAGAAGCTTTCAACAAGACCATTGGCAAGCTTCTCAAGAAATTCGTCTCGAAAAGTCAGCGTGACTGGGACGACAAGCTAGGTGAATGCTTATGGTCCTATCGCACAACTGTTCGAATCCCAACTAAAGCTACGCCATTTCTTTGGTATATGGGTGTGAAGCCGTGCTTCCACTAGAGATCCAAATCCCATCTCTACGCGTCGCCTTGACAGCAGAGATGACAAAGGAGGAGAAGCATCGACAGCGACTCCAAGAATTGGAGGCCTTAGATGATAAACGTCTGCAAGCCCAACAACAAATTAAGCTCTACCAAGCCCGGGTTACCAGAGCCTTCAACAAGAAAGTTAAGGTGCGAACTTTCAAGAAAGGTGACCTTGTCTTAGCCGTCAGAAGACCTGGTGATGACACATAAGACAAAAGGAAAAATTCCAGCCCAAATGGGAAGGACCATTTGTAGTAGAGTCAGTCTACTCAAATGGAGCATATCGCCTCATAACTTCAAACGGTGATACACTCATGATGCCGATCAACGGCAGATTCCTGAAGAAGTACTTTTCTTAAATAGTACTTTTCCTCTGATCAAGTCAATATTACACTTCTGATCAAAGTTCCAGATCCAAGAAAGTTTCTTTCCCTTACTAGGTCATATCACGATAGACCAGTGACAAGATGATTGACCACTAACTGCACTGTGATGTATGATGTACATATTAAGAAAGCAACAAAAGGTGAAACTTGGGTTTTAGCATTTCTACCTTCATTGACGTCCGACTCCTCCGGTGGCTAAGGACAGAGGAAAATGTTGGCCTCTAAGCCCAACATAAGTCTTCGACAACTCATCATGCTGAGGGGAATAGCATGGCTAGCCCAACTCAAACGGTAGTTGGTAAAGGCACACCAAATCCGTTGATAGCTGAGGGTTTGCTAAAAATCCTAAGTGGACTTGGTCCCATGCCCTCCTCCAAATCTCCTACCAATTCTCATACATAGAATGGTAGGTCCATAGAATACAGTCACTGCTACGTTAACATTATACCTCTAGCAATGAAAAATCTCAATACTCCCTAGTAAGTGTAAATCTTACTTGTCTCAACTCAATATGAAGTAGCAAGTCTTCCGATTTGTCAAGTTAACACTATACCTCTGACACTTCCAACTTCACTTATCAATTCTCATCAATAGAATGATAAGTCTTCAAAATTGCTTATATCGCAAAATCAATTCACTGTCAAGTTTAACATTACACCTCTGACACTTCAAATTCTACCTGTCACTTCTCATCAATAGAACGACGGGACCTCAAATTGCTCCTATCTCGACCCCAATTCTGTCAAGTAAATACTACACCTCTGACAAATTATTGTTAAGTTTAACATGACACTTCTAACAGTGATTAAGTTGCTGCCAAGTTCAATACTAAACCTCTGACAGTCATTTTCCCTCAGACTTCCATATCGAAGCTGAAATGAACGATGCTAGGTTTAACACTACACCTCTAGCGTCTGGGTCATTGCTAAGTTCAACAATACACTTATGACCATGACTTTCCCTCGGACTTCCTTGTCGAAGTCGAGATGACCAATGCCAAGTTCAAAATTACACTTCTAGCATTACCCTCGCTGCCAAGTTAAACATTACACCTATGACAGTGACACTTTCAGTTTTCCCCAAATAAAGCTGAAATACTTTTGAGTTAAGTTAATATCACACCTCTGACTCACACCCTTGTCAAGTTAACATCATACTTCTGACAAGATTTAATTCAACCCATTAAGTTAATATCACACCTCTAACGGTAAAGATTCTCCTACATTCCCGCGAGTCTAGTCTCACTTGTTATTCTTGTCAACAGAATAACAAGTCCACTTCAAAACATTGTTAGGATAATATTACACTGTTAACAGTGTTTTCACTAAATCCCCAGCTGGGTCTTAGTCAAGTTAATTCCAAACCTCTGATGAAAACTCATCCTCCCTAGGGGTATAAATTTCACTTGACATTCTCATTTATAGATTGACAGGTCCACAAGAATTATCTTACTTCTGTCAAGTTAATATTACACCTCTGACAGCATTGTTGAATTTCCTGAAACGGGATTTTTCTACAAACTTTGACTCGTTAAGATTATTATCATATTTTTAGCAAGCCAAAGATCCTTTACCTCTATTCTTCTGACTTTCAATGCAAAAAGGGAATTCAAGACAATAGAAGGAAACAAAAAAAAAGTGTCGCTTTTATTATGTCCAGACATTTGAAAGTGATACAAGACTCTATCTTATACAATAAGATTGAGTATTACAATAAAGGAGTACAAAGAAGTCCCTCTCTCTCAGTAAAAGGTTTCACTAACTCCTTGAAGCATGCTTACCACTCCAAATACAAGATGTTTGGAAGGGCGCCAAAAAGGGTTGAGCACTGTGGTGACGATCGGAGGTTGATTACATCATGATGCATGACGTAAACATCGAAGGAGCCCATCGTTGACCAAGAACAATGGTGTTTCTTGAGGTCAAAATGCAGCACAACCTTCTGATTCCACCTGACCAACTGGTGTAGGCCGTGATCCTTCGTTGATGAACATCTCTACCACCAGAAAGTCATCTAATGAACATGAACTTTTCATCGATGTCACTTCTGGGGTAAGATTGGCAAGGGAGGATTCGAGACCTTACAGGTGACATCCTCTTTCCAGTGACCTACAAGAGGACCATACCCACCACAATATCCACCGCCATACCCACTGTGACCATGGCAAACCCGGGGGCATGACTGGTGCATCGTGTCCAATGAGGTCTCGACGGATGTCAAATCCTCGTCTCCCATAAACAGGAGCCGTGACTCTCCTCCATTGGTCGACCATCGAACAAGTTCGCTGGCCGATATATTCTCTCAAGGGCCCAGCGAATGTGCGAAAAGATGATTGAGGCTACCTGCGAGAAGTAAAAAAAAAACCCTAGAAGGTTAGAATTCTGAAACAGAAGAACTGAAGGACAGACGCGGCATAGTTGTGAACTTCAGACGCAGGGATGACCCACGCAGAAAGTCAAAATTCTGTTATGACAGAAACAGACGCGATCAAAGTTGTGAACTTCGAATACACAAAGTTCTGAACGCGGTCTAGTTTTAGACCCGTGTCTAAAATATGAGACGCGAAGAGAACCAGACGCGAAAATTGTCACGTCCTTGTTTGAGAAACAAGGGTTGCTACATTCAAGTCTGAAGCCTTCGGCCAGAATTAAAATTCTTCTAAGTCAACAGCCTCAAACGCGAGCTCTATATGTAAAGCTCGCGTCTCACGGTCCAGGTGCAAAGTCCATTATACTCGCGTCCAGGGGATTTTGAGTTAGAGTTCAGACTTAATCAACTCGCGCTTCATCAAGAAGTCTAAAAGGTGCAACTTTCAAATAATGAGTGCACCAGTCAGGCTTCAAGAGAAGGTCAAGAAGGTGAACCTCTTCAAGCGACAGCAAAACTGAAACCCAGTTGGGCTGAGTATTTCATGGTTGACAAGTAATTCCTACCCGCAGAATAACCCTTTAAAGGTTGAACTTTCTGCATCAAGGCGCGGATATAAAAGGTACTCAGAGGGACGCTTTTTGATCTTGAAATCACTTGACAGTGATAATCTTCAGGAAAGATTAAAAAAAAGCATGAAAGCTTTGGGTCTTCGCTGTCCATGGGGGAAAATCCCATTGAAGGAAGAAGATGAAGTCCCTCAGAGCGCCTACTCTTAAGGGTAAACAGTCTAAGCAATGGACTGTTAAGGGGGCGAGGCCATTTATAGGCAACCCATAAGGCCTTTAATTAATGGCGCAATAATCAGAGCCATCGATCTTAATTCCCGCACGAACGTCAAAGCCCAATAAAGAGCTGACGCGTGGATTGCCGTTTCAGAAAACGTCAAGGACACAAGTCCCCAATCGTCAACGCCGACTTGGCATTTAAAGATATTAACGCCAAAGCCCAATGAAGAGCTGACACGTGGATTGCCGCTTCGGGAAACATCGGAGGACACGAGTCCCCAATCGTCAACGCCGATTTAGCATTTAAAGATCTAACAAGATCTTTAAGACGAGCTGCATGTAACGCTTGGGAGGCTGCGTCAAGCGCAGACTCAAAGGTCGCGTCCTGAAACCTGCATCCCTTCATGAACCCGAAGGCTGCGTTCTTTTCATTCCTGTTAAGAGATTCGTGAACACGTCTCTTGGAGTGGTTCAGAGCCGCGTCCCCTCAGCGAATGGGGTCCATTCTGAGGTTGCGTCTTGAGTTCACAACAACTTGCAAAAAACTTGAAAGCTGCGTGCTGAAGCTTGCGTCCTCAACGACCAGAGAAGGCCTATGTCATTCACGTGGAGCCCGGAACTGCGTCTCCTTTACGAGATGACAGTCGTGTCTTTATCATAAACTCAATACAGCCTGAGTTTGTGCCTTATCAAGGGTCAAGAGACGCGTCTCTATTGAACCAGTGCCGCGTCCCCATCCATTATCTAGGGTCTGAAAAAACACCTAAAGGGGGGGGGTGAATAGGTGTAAGTGCTAATCTAGTGAACTAAATGCGCTAAGTGCGGAAGCTTAAAACAATTCTTGCAACACACTTAATACAACACACAAGTGTAGCCGAATTCCCCGTGAAGGGCTCTGGACTAACTCCTCTTGATTCCCCTAGATATGGGTTGAGGTGCTATATGAAGCTCTTGTGGTTAAGTATAAGTGAGGCACACACACAAGCAAGCCAAGCATACAATGATAATAAGCAATATGAAATAATGCAAGGCACAATAAATGCAAGCAATAAGAATGATATGTATGACAATAAGAATGATGCTATACACAACACAAATAAAGAGAGAGAGAGAGAGAGAGAGAATGGATCAAACGCAAAGGCAATGATATGTTTCGAGGTTCGAGCACCTTGCTTTACATCCCCGCCTACACCATCGTGTAGGATTTCCAATCCACTATCTCCCACCGAGGGAACCTCCACCGAGGAGGATTTGTTACAACACTAGGAGTACCGAACTCCTCTCTCAAACACCGCCTCACAACCGAGGGGTAGGCCCGTAGCCAAACAACAAACCAATCCACCCACACTTGAGGGATACAAACCAACAACCAACTCCACCTCACCAAGAGGGAGTAAACACCAATCACCTCAAATCCACAACCTCAACCTCTACCAAAGAGGGAGCAACCAAATAATTAGGGTTTACAATAGGTGGTCTCTTTCAACCACAAACAATCTCTCCTGTTTCCACAAAACAATGATCCTAATAGATTAGGATAGAAGATAGCTCAAGTGTGGAAAACTAAGTGTTTTGATCAAAGAAAACTCTTGGGAAAACACCAAAAATGATATAGAGATTTTTGCTCAAAAACAATTCCCAAAACCTAGTTTCTTTGAAAAAAATAAAACACTTAAAAACAAATATAATGAGTCTCTTTGCACTTTAAACACTTTTTAAAACTTGTTTTTAAAACCAGAGAATGGGAGAAAATCAGCTCTAAAAATCTTGGCCAAAAACCCAAAGGAATGGGGTTTATATAGGCCAAACAGAAAACTAACCGTTAGGCTGATCTGGCAGCCTGACAGGCTAGCGGTCGGCCGGCCGGCCGACCGCCAACGGTCAAAAATATGACCGTTGGGCCAAACCGGTCGACCGCCCGGGCCGACCGAAATAAACAGAGAGCACTGCTCTAAGGTCCGGTCGGCCGTCCGGCCGACCGTCCCTGTGGCTACCAAACGTGCACAAGCTTGTGCACGTCGGTCGACCTCATGGGTCGACCGGCCTTAGGTGCGGTCGACCCGTGCGGTCGGCCGACCTGGCCTGTCAGCCACTGTTCTGGGACAGAAACACAGTTAAAACATTTTTCTAAAAATTCTTTATCTCTTATAAAAATACCAAAAATAGTTTTATCATTTTGCATTGATATATAAACATGTGATAAAAGTTTAGCTCAAATATCAATCAATATGAACTATTTTTGTTTCTTAACACTTTTACCAAAAACCAAAACATGTATTTTATCAAACTTGGATTTTTCAATACATGAATAGGAAAGTCAAAATAAGTTTGTTTAAAAGTTAAGCATGCATGTATAGAATGAAACAACTATACATATATCAATTAAACTTGTTTTGATCAACTATTCATGAAAACCAAAAACCAAACATAAAACGTGTGTGCTTGTGCACTTGAGCATATCAACTATACTAAACTTTACAAATGGATCTAAACACACTATCTAAACTAGGATACCTAAGTCTTCTTGACGATCTTCCATCTTCAAGTTGACTTGCTCTCAAACCTTGATCCACAAAGTGCAAAGGAATGATCTTTAAGTTTCGGCACCGGAATCACCATGGAAAGCTTCTAAACTCCTTGTAGAAGTTAATCACCAACTAATATCTTGCTAATAGATCTGAAACTTAAATTCACAAGAATATTAGTAAACATAACTTCATGAGTTGATCATCATCAAAACTAGAGTGGAAGGCCTTTGGGCCAACAATCTCCCCCTTTTTGATGATGAAAAAAACTCATGGAGTTATATATGCATGGATTAAAGTTAAGCTTCAAAGAAGCTCCCCCTTAACTCATACATAAGCAAATAAATAATAAATATGCAATGAATGGCAATGCATTATATCATGCATGAAAACAATAAAACTCTTCTATCAACAAAACATGTTCTAGGCTCTAGATACCAATGAAATATTCACAATAAACATGTTCTAGATACCAATTAAAATCATAATATATGCAAAAAACATAAGCATGCATAAACTCAAAATCTTTCTCCCCTTTTTGTCAATCATCAACAAAGGGGTAAAAATAAAATCAAAACATAAACAAATTCTTCTATCAACAAAACATGTTCTAGACACCAATGAAATGTGAAAGGTGCTCTAGATACCAATTAAATGAATAAAACTTTTCTCTCTTTTTTTTTTAAATAAATGCATACAAAGACATGCATATAAATCCAAATCTTTCTCCCCCTTTTGTTCTATAACACAAGTGATGTAAATAAGGGGTAAATAACAAATCATAAGATGTACACTCAATTAAGATACCAAATGAAACTTATATGTCAATGAAGTACATCTTGATACCAATTGAAAGTGAACATAAAACAATCAATAAGTGATATATGCGATATACATTCATGAAGAGGAAGACGCTAAGTTAACTTTCCTACACATATGCATTACATGAAGAAGGGATGATAAGCCCCAATTCACATAACACATATTATGTAATGCATAAGGAGAGATGTGAAGCTCCCCTACACACGTGTAACGCATAAGGAAGAGTTATCAAGCTCCTCAATACAAGATACACTCAACATGAATCTATATGTAGAAGAGATGTTAAGCTCTCCTTGCATATAGGCAATATAAATCAAAACTTTTGAATATTTCTTAAAACAAATTTTTAGATACCAACTTAAAACATAAACATCTTGATATCAAAAGATAGTATTTTTCCTTTTAAGCCATATAAACAATTGTGATATCATATGCTTAAATAAACATCAAATTTCCAATCATAAAGTGTGGGAGTGGAAATCAAATACCAATTGAAATATGAAAGTCAAATTTTCTCCCCCTTTATGAATACAAACTAAAACAATGCGTAGGCTTGATACCAATTTAAAAATAATCAATTGAAATAGGATAATCATTAAGGTTTTCAAGCTTAGCATAAACAAATATTTGTACTCTAAGATATAGGAATATAGTAGGCACAAATAAAACATATATGTATGAAAAAAATAGATACCAATAGACATTGATACCATTAAAATGAAAGCACACATACATAAACACATATGAGTATATAAAAGAATCAAGATTGATACCAATTGAAAGAGTTCAAAGATACCAATTGACATAACAATAAAAGCATGGTATAACTCATATCAAAATGAAGAATACGAACTAGTTAAAATGAAAATTTTTGTTAACTAGTACGAAATCCTTCAAGTAAGGAATAAACTAAAAATAATTTTCATAAAACACATGTAAATCACATAGCACTTAAAAACACTCAATATTCAATAAAGTCCATACATGCTCATGAAAACATACTCATGAGAAATATTTTAAAAGATGATGAGTGTACAAGTAATGTGTGACATGGCATTATGAAATTTTCAATTAAGCTCAAAATTCCTTGAAACAAGAAAATCATCAAAACAAAAATTATTTAATCTTCAAGGTATATGTATGTCCTATACAAGCTAAAGTATACATACATATCCCAAACACAATGAGTCCACAATAGATATATGCATGAAGGCATGTGGCTCAAAAAGGATGTATATGTATAAGAATAGTTTGGACAAGATGGATATATACATGAAGTTTAAACATAAACACATGAAAACATGAAAAACTAAATTTTCATTAAAACAAACTTTCATTTCAAGGTATATGTATGATTTGTCAACGCAAGAAGTATACATACATATCCCTAAACACAATTGAATCCATATGTATAGATTTGCATGAAAAGCAAATGACTCAAGGGGTATACATGTATATCTTAATGTTTGGCAGAATAACCATATACATGAAATGAAACACACTATCAAATCAAGAAATAGGAATACAAGTTTAAGATGCATGAATCATCAAAACTAGACTATACTAGCACATCTAATGGGAACAAATAAGCAATCAAGCTCAAACATATATAGATTTATTTGTGGCCACTATATGCACAAGTATAATTCCTAGTCTTAATGAAAACTAACATTTAAACTAGTAATCAAATCATGAAGCATCAAAAACAAGATATAAATCAACATGAAAATCATAAACATGATTACTATGTAAATTCACATGTAATTAGATTCATGATGTACACGATAGCTAAGCTATGGTGAGAACACAAAATAATAGACCATATTAAACATGGGTGTCTCAAATTGCTATACATGTATGTCAAGGATCTAATAATTATGGCATTCATAATAATCTATAAACAACAAACATGCTATAAACAATGAAATGAAAAGCATGAAAACATAAATAAGGAGTTAGGAAGCGTTACCAAAACCTAGAAGGCAACTTTTCTTGTCTCCAAAACATGGTGGTCATCTCCACCAAATCTTCCCTTAAAAGTGATGCATCCAATTGATTTCCTTTAAGTATGGAACGCATTCACTCCAAGGTACCGCTACTCTCACGTCATGTGAGAGCCCACACCTACGTTATAAACAAGAGGGGTGGTCTTTGGTACCCATATCTTATTGGGTCCATGGGGGTTAGTACCTTCTCTAACCCAAACAAACTTCTTTGCTAAATTTACATTATGTAATCTATCAAAGCAAAATTTAACAAGGTGGCCCATACGTCCACAATGTGTACAAGTGTACACATGAGCATACATAGTGTGATGGTGTCCGTGAGGAGCATGTGTATGCCGTGGAGGGTGTGCATGAATAGATGGAACTTGTTTCTTTTGAAACAAAGTTTCCAAACGTGTATGGCTCTTGGCACATAGGCTCAAGGTGGAGCCCAAACAAACAACTTCTTCTTAAGCATGGATATATCATTATCAATCAAGGAAGAAGCGTGGTATGCAATAGGTGAAGTGTGTGATACTACCCTAGCATGGCAAACATGTGCATCAATCTTATTTTGCAAAACAATATTTTTCTTTAAACAAATTTCTAAATCTTTAGAAATAGAAGCAATTTTCATTTTCAAAGAATTATTTTCTTTACAACAAAATCAAGTTTTGAAGATATAACTTTATTTTTCTTCAAAACATCATTACAATCATTTCTATTTTTCAAAAACTCATTTTCTTTAAGTGTAAGATCAAGTTGAGATTTTAATGAATCCCTCTCATTAGAAATCTCCTCCTTTTCTTGCAAAACCATGTTAAGTCTAGAATGCAAATTTTATTATCATTGTTAAGGCCTAGATTTCTTTTTCAAAATGTTATATTTTTTATTAATTTTTCACACACAATAGATAGTTCTTCATTTAAAGCATGGGCATCAACATAATCATTTGAAGAACTAGCATCATCATCATCTAAGTGGGTTTCCGAGTGTACCTCAAGGGAGTCATTCCCTTGGACCGTATAGCATTGTTGTGGCTCGGATTCTCCACTAGATTCCTTCGGTCGATTTGGCAATTGAAGCTTGGAGGTGGTGGTTGTTGTCAACTTGTTCCACGCTATAAAAGCGGAATCAAGATTAGAAACAAGCATAAGATAATCTTTGTTAAGCGTGCTTCTAATGGCCTCAAGGGCTTGTGCATTGGCCCCTATATGCTTGCGGTCACCAAGATAACATCTATTGGTAGCGGCAAGGAAAACATGCAATCCTAGGGTCTTTAGGTACATGGACATCCTATACTTCCAAACAATAATGTTGGAAGGGTCAAAACTAGGTGGGGTCATGAAGTCCATGGTAAACTATGTGACTGTGCAAGCAAGCAAATGCAAACAATAAATTAGCAAACAAATGGATCTCACTCCTAGGATGTTAAGCCTAAAGTATCAGGAGCGTTGGCTCTGATACCAATTGAAAAACACCTAGAGGGGGGGTGAATAGGTGTAAGTGCTAATCTAGTGAACTAAATGCGCTAAGTGCGGAAGCTTAAAACAATTCTTGCAACACACTTAATACAACACACAAGTGTAGCCGAATTCCCCGTGAAGGGCTCTGGACTAACTCCTCTTGATTCCCCTAGATATGGGTTGAGGTACTATATGAAGCTCTTGTGGTTAAGTACAAGTGAGGCACACACACAAGCAAGCCAAGCATACAATGATAATAAGCAATATGAAATAATGCAAGGCACAACAAATGCAAGCAATAAGAATAATATGTATGACAATAAGAATTATGCTATGCACAACACAAATAAAGAGAGAGAGAGTTGAGAGACAATGGATCAAACGCAAAGGCAATGATATGTTTCGAGGTTCGAGCACCTTGCTCTACATCCCACCTACACCACCGTGTAGGATTTCCAATCCACTATCTCCCACCGAGGGAACCTCCACTGAGGAGGATTTGTTACAACACTAGGAGTACCGAACTCCTCTCTCAAACACCGCCTCACAACCGAGGGGTAGGCCCGTAGCCAAACAACAACCAATCCACCTCACACTTGAGGGATACAAACCAACAACCAACTCCACCTCACCAAGAGGGAGTAAACACCAATCACCTCAAATCCACAACCTCAACCTCTACCAAAGAGGGAGCAACCAAATAATGAGGGTTTAAAATAGGTGGTCTCTTTCAACCGCAAACAATCTCTCCTTTTCCACAAAACAATGATCCTAATAGATTAGAATAGAAGATAGCTCAAGTGTAGAAAACTAAGTGTTTTGATCAAAGAAAACTCTTGGGAAAACACCAAAATGATATAGAGATTTTGCTCAAAAAAAATTCCCAAAACCTAGTTTCTTTGAAAATAATAAAAACACTTAAAAACAAATATAATGAGTCTCTTTGTACTTTAAACACTTTTTAAAACTTGTTTTAAAACCAGAGAATAGGAGAAAATCAGCTCTAAAAATCTTGGCAAAAACCCAAAGGAATGAGGTTTATATAGGCCAAACAGAAAACTAGCCGTTAGGCTGATCTGGCAGCCTGACAGGCTAGCGGTCGGCCGGCCGGCCTACCGCCAACGGTAAAAAATATGACCGTTGGGCCAAACCGGTCGACCGCCGGCCGACCGAAATAAACAGAGAGCACTGCTCTCAGGTCCGGTCGGCCGTCCGGCCGACCGTCCCTGTGGCTGCCAAACGTGCACAAGCTTGTGCACGTCGGTCGACCTCATGGGTCGACCGGCCTTAGGTGCGGTCGACCCGTGCGGTCGGCCGACCTGGCCTGTCAGCCACTGTTCTGGGACAGAAACACAGTTAAAACATTTTTCTAAAAATTCTTTTATCTCTTATAAAAATACCCAAAAATAGTTTTATCATTTTGCATTGATATATAAACATGTGATAAAAAGTTTAGCTCAAATATCAATCAATATGAACTATTTTTGTTCTTAACACTTTTACCAAAAACCAAAACATGTATTTTTATCAAACTTGGATTTTTCAATACATGAATAGGAAAGTCAAAATAAGTTTGTTTAAAAGTTAAGCATGCATGTATAGAATGAAACAACTATACATATATCAATTAAACTTGTTTGATCAACTGTTCATGAAAATCAAAAACCAAACATAAAACGTGTGTGTTTGTGCACTTGAGCATATCAACTATACTAAACTTTACAAATGGATCTAAAAACACTATCTAAACTAGGATACCAAGTCTTCTTGACGATCTTCCATCTTCAAGTTGACTTGCTCCCAAACCTTGATCCACAAAGTGCAAAAGAATGATCTTTAAGTTTTGGCACCGGAATCACCATGGAAAGCTTCTAAACTCCTTGTAGAAGCTAATCACCAACTAATATCTTGCTAATAGATCTGAAACTTAAATTCACAAGAATATTAGTAGACATAACTTCATGAGTTAATCATCATCAAAACTAGAGTGGAAGGCCTTTGGGCCAACAGGGTCCATGCATCAGTTTTTGAGGAGCCTAAGATCGCGTTTCTACTGCATCCTGACAGGATCAAGGGCCGCGTCTATAGATCTGCGTCCTTTCATGAAGGCTGCGTCCCCTTTATTGAAGAGCACAAGTTTGCGTTTCAGAATAACGCCTTTTTGTCCTTAAGTCAAAGCCGCGCCCTTAATTGGAAAGGAAGGTTCGCGCGTCTTCCTTGATAAGCTTGAACGGCGTCTTCAGTAATGACCCAGGGCCGCGTCCCATAGGATCGCGTCTCCATTATAAATGAAAATCGCGTCTCACTCAAGAACTTAGTTCAGCCTGAGTTTGTGTTCATGGCCGACTAAAGACTACATTTTCAAACAGTCAAAGACTATGGCTATGAAAATTGAGTTCATCGACGGCGAGCAAAAAAAAAACTTGAAGGGATGAAGATGGAGCAAAAATTTGAAGACTTTTATTATTTGATTCATGATAAAAGTAATACAGACACTCTTGACAAATAGAGTGTTAAAAAAAGGGGTGAACAATACAAAAGGGGGAAGAAGGCTAATAATCTTGCTTCGCCAAAGAACGGATTTGTTCTCTGAGACGGTGCATCATGTTGACGTGCCTTTTCAGCCTCCATTAGAGCTTGGACTCACAACTCTTCCTCAGACAAAAATCTCTTCGCTGCCAGTTGTGCTTGAAGAGACTCCAACCTAGAGGAATGAGCAGAGAGGCCTTCTTCAGCCTGCATCCTAGCATTTTCCAGCTCCTCTAACTTTTTTCTAGCAGCGGCAAGCTTCTGCTCATTGATCTCGATCAAGGCTTGTGCCCTGGCTATGGTAGCTCGAGCAGTGGCGATAACCTGCTCTGCATTCTGTATGACGATTTCAGATTCCTTGGAATCGCCAATCAACCTTTGATGGTCAGCCTGAAAATGCTAGAGGTGGCGGGTCTCTTCAGCTATTTGTTCTTCCATCTCCTTTCGCTCATATTCTTGAGCGGTAAGAAGCTTATTCAGGGTTGTCCGAGCCTCGTCTACTGAGCCAGCATTCTCCAGAGACTTGAGCTCCCTCAGATGGTTTCCCAGCTGCTCCACCAGCATCAGGCATGCCCTAGCCTGCGAGGGACTCCCAGTATGACCGATGTTCTCGATTTGATTTTCAAGAAGTATTTGAGCAAACTCGAAAGAGCTGCCCCCAAAAAGGATGAGGTCAATACAAGATCGCATGGAAGTAAAGAATTGCTGCACCATTTGACGCGCTAGCTCGTCCATGATGTTATTAACTGGAGAGAACTCTGCTGATGTACTCCCAGACCCCCTTTCCATGACAGTGTGAGAGACGGGAACCAGTTCAGCTGGTACAGGAGTAAGGCCGACAATAGGTTCGTCAGGTACTGAGATGATCGCCGACACTTCCGAGGCGGTTATGGTTGTAGCGGCCTCCGCTGCGACTGGAGTAACATCAAACCTTGCGACATCGGGTTCCCCGGTCGAGGTTTGAACTGTACTGCCTTCTGCGTCAATGCTTGCCGCAGGATTCTCTGCTTGAGCTCCTCCAGCGCTCTCTGCAAACCACCGAAACATCAGCCATGACAATAAAAAGGAGAATATTCAATGCGTCAGTATTCTCTTACCAAGTTGAGGATCTGAAGATGGCGAATTCCTGGGCAGATCTTGTAGGGTTGAGACCTCCTGAACGTCGACAGTTGCACTCTCTTGAGGCATTCCGGTAGTAGGAGCCTCAAGGCCCTCCTGTTGGGCCAGCTCTCGTATCATTTCCTCAATCTGAGAGGTTGTAGCCTCACTGTCGGCAGCCAGCCCTATAGCACAAAGTCAAAAGGAAATGTCAGAACCCTTCCCTAGCTAAAGGAGAAGCCGGTTCGAAAAGACAAGGAGAGTACCTTCAGTAGCAGCGATCGTTGCTATGGTGGTGAAACCGTCACAGGGTCACACCCTTGTATCTCTTCCTCCGAAATATGCGAGAATTTGCTCGTATCTGGAAGAGCGGGTTCATTGCCAAAATCGACTTCATCGCCAGAATAATATCCATGCTCTTCGGACGATGAAGACGACAGTTCAACACAGGAGGCCTAAGCGATCGAGACCTTACCACTAAGTACCCCAGTAGTAGGGTTGGGATCGACATCCCGCGAGCTGGGTATCAATACAGTAGGAGACACAGGTTGTTGCACCTCATCCCTTCTCTCTTGAACTGAAGAAGACTCTGGCCGAGTTGAGACCCCTGGAATCTCAACATCATCCCTTCCCACCAGGTCAACTTCGGATCGCTCAGCCTCCTCAGCCATGACGGGTTCACCTACAAGCTCCCCTTCTTCTAATATCACAGGGCCCCTGCTGCGTAATCCGCGAGGACGAAGAAGGGGGATCTCCTCTTCCTCCCTCTGCCCCTCAACACCAGAAGGGACTACCTCGGGCATTGAAGCTTCAGCCTCCGGTTCTCTCCTAGCCTTCTTCGGGATAGGCTCACCCTTGGAAGTAGAGCCATGGGAACGTTTGGACACAGCCTGCCGACTCTTTTTAGCGGGCTGCTCCTTGGGCGCTGCTGCTCTCGATCCCGTCCTTGCTTCCCCTCCTGCTTCTTTCTCGGCTGCCTAGTATTCCTCCATGCCTCGCGCACGTTTGTTGGACTCCAATTTGTCCTTATACGACGCCTTGATGCTCTTAATGCATGAGATATTTATTGAGAAACCAGGCATCTTGCTAGTCAGGAGTACCAAGTACAGAAGCTAAGGCTAGTGTAACAGTTGGGCGTCTTGTGAGGAAAGCTGAAAATAGCTTTTGTCCCTCCAGTCATGCTATAATACCATGCCCGAGCACCTTCAAATAAATTCCCGCTGAAGGAGAGATTAGCATTGGGGTTACCGACATATAATTGATCATAGCCGAACTGTCGAGCAAAACGACTCAGCATATAAGGCTCGATCGTACATGAGTTCCCTTACCGAAAGAGCAGATACCCGAGCCGAATATTAATCAGCCACCAGAAGACTCCCGATGGCAACCTTGTGAAATCATCTGATCCCGCAAGGTCGGCGAATTTATCCCCGTAAGATGCACCGGCAATCTCGGGGAAGCAACGGTCGAGATGATAGTTCAAAGCGTTCAGAATACATTTTCGAACGAAGAACATGTAATAGCAAGACCAGCTTGAGTTCTCCAGCTTCTGCACAAAAGGGACAAACCCCTCGGATAGAGGCACCGCCGTCATCAGTGAAGGGCAGTGCATAACGTACCAAGCCATCAAGTACGTATATGGAAGCTCGATCCTGGGGTTAGGGGTCTTCACTCTTGGCCTTCCCTCCGAGTCAACCTCTGGTCTACCCTTGGAGTCGACAATGGCTTCCACTTGGCACAGGCTCTTAATCAGAGCCCGTAATCCACTTTGAATTCCAGCCACCATTGCTGGAAGGAGAGCGATAGACTTGCCGTAGGCCAACAAGACCGCCGAGTACACCACATCGATAATAATTACTTCATGTGGCAGTGTTGGCACCACGCAGCGCTTAAGCCATAGCATAAGAAAGCCCGCCAATAGCGCCCGGTCAGAAATGGGAACTCAGGCTTGATGATGAAAACTTTCAAAGACCGTATCAGGTTTGAAAGTATCTTCATTTGACTCCGTGGTGTAAGAGCTCGCAGAGGCGTCAGTCCTCTCAGCAATTTCTTCATCAGTACTAGGAGCCAGGCTGGTCACTGGGCTATCTTTCTCATTTATACCGTTGAATAGATAGCTCGCCCAGGACATCTGCTTGACACCCCCGTTCTCTAGGAGGTTGTTTGACCGCAGATGTGGAAGTGACACAATACTTTCCAGTATGTCTCATATACTTGAGGGCTCTCCTTCTTCAAGAGATGAAGCTCTTCAGAAGTCAGAACGTATTATTCATAAGGGGCGCTGATCGAGCTTGAACTTGCACACAAAATATAGTATTTTAGAACTTCAAAATAGAGATGTGCAAGTGCTCAATTCTACCGCGATAGCAAGTGGCTATGCGGGTCGTGATCCACAAGGAGGGTTAGCGATAGAAGCGTTCAAGGTTTGTGTTGAAATCTTTGTGAAGAAAAATGAAGGTTCTTCTTTGTTTTAAGAAATGAAAATGAAAAAAGAGTTAGGTTAAAATTAAGTGTGGAAGAAAGTGGTAGAATGAGAAGGTGGAGAAAATCAGAAAATGACTATGTACAAATAAATTGAAAAAGAATGAAAAAGATTTGGAAGATGTGGTGTTGGTGATCTAAACTAAAATTACAAGAAAAGAAAGAAAAACTAAAAATAATTATTTACCTCCTTTTGACCAAAAGCTTACCTTGAATCTTTGGCGACGATGTTACCTTGAAGTGGAGGCAATCAACGCATAGCCCATAAGGTTGATTATTGTCTCTTCCACATTACATCATCAAGACAAAACAAGCATGAAATGATACAGAGAGACTCAAATCCATCGTCATGAGCTATCGGTGGCACTCGCAAAGGCAAGGCTCTTTCGATGCTTTTAGACTCACTTGGAGAGCAATTGGTACAAGAATGAGTGAAGTAGAAAAGAAGAAGAAGAAGAACACTAAAATGAAGTACATACAAAAGGAAAATACAGATTCGATTTCATAACAATAAAAGAAAAGAAAGAAACCTTACACCGGTGTCACTCTCAGCACAAGCTTCGTTCTCGTTCTCCTTTGAAAGTCTGATCTCCTCTGAATTACATAAATGAAAACTAAAGATTACATGAAAAGAAAAACAAAAACCTACACTAAAAAATGGAAAACTGGACTAAATCCTATCTCTACATAGTCGTCCCCTGGAGGCTCTGAAAATCCCAGTATTTATAGACAAAACCCAACCTACAGGATCATATGAGGATAGGGGGAGCAAACGCTCCCCCTAACTCTCCAACAGAACCGCGAAAACGCGGTTTTGGCCGCGTTTCCGCGGCCAGGGTGTGGCCAGGTGGCCATACCCTGTTGGTGGAGCTCCCCAGTTTCTTGATTTGTAATTATCTTTATCTGGATTTGCAGTTTATGTCCGGGATTTTGACGAATTGGCCTTGATCCTTGGCTTCAACTTATCGATTCAGGGAGGATTCTTGTCAACTGGTTTTCAACCTCTCTGATATGCCAAGATTTAGCCCTGATTCCTTAATTTCGAATTTATTCTGAATTGAGTCAGGATTTGGTGGGCTTTTGGGCTCATTTCTCTTCACTCTCCTTTAGGAATGGGCCTGCAAATAAATTAAACATTTAATTAGGAAAATGGAGAGTTTATTCTATAATAAGTAGAAGAATATGATATTAAATGTGAAATATTAGTGACCAATCACATCCCCATACCTATCTTTTGCTCGTCCTCGAGCAAAACAACTAAACTATATTAAGGATTATTAGACCACTTTCGCAGGTCACGCGATTGCACTGAGCATGTGCAACAAGCCGTTAAACCTCTAGGTTTCCCCTAGAGGACGAGTTTTGTCTCGTGAGGGTTTTCAGTGGATTACACCACAAAATCCATAAAAAAAGAGAAACAAAGAGTTAGTATTTTCGAAAAGCATTTTGAAAGAGAAAAATATTTGAAATATAATTGTAAGACTTAAGTAATCTATAAGTTATAGGAAAACTGAATTTTTCATTCCTAAACTTAGTCTCTATTCAAAAATTTGTTATCAATCAAAGAAGGAGTCAAATTATACTTCTCATTTAGTCTATTACTTTACCCAAAGTCATATGCACCTTGTGATCGTGAAAATTTTGACTAAGGGTTCATTAACTCTAACTCTTATGCCTTATTTATATATATATATATATATATATATATATATATATATATATATATATATATATTATATATATATATATATATATATATATATATTGTGGTATTATTCCTTAGTTCTATTAGGCTTTCTAATCTGCCCATGTATCGAGCCTTTAATCGATGACTCCCAAACCAAACGGTCTTAGGGCACCAGGTGAGAAAACACCCCAAGGACTCAAGGACTCGAGCAAGCAAGGCCACAAAACTAAGGATTTTATTATTTGAACCCCTTTTAGGCGTGAATACTTATGCTTTATTAGGCACAAATACCCAGCTTAATCAGAGGATTTTCATATATTTTTTTTCTCAAACTTATCTAATCATCTTTCGCATAAATACTAAGGCTTGCTTAGGCCAAAGCACCTTGCTAATCAATAATTAGATTTGTTCATCTTTCATAGATATTTTTTTCTTTTTTTTTTATCTAAGGCATAAGAATCTTTGTTTTTGAACCCTAAGTGTGTAAGTGTATGAAGTGTGCATATTTCATTAAGGTAAAGATCAAGACTAAATTACTTTAACAAATTATCTTCCTAACCCTAAAAATCAAACAAATAATCTTATTTTGACCAAGTTTAAGAAATCCTAATTTTGATTTTCCTATTCCTTAAAATTGACTCAATTTCTTACAAAAAATATGTCAAAATATTGTTTCTATTTTCAAAAAGTTTTTTCTTAAAAGTAAAGAAAAATGTTATTTATTTTATTTTATTTCATTTTTTTCTTTTTAAAGTTATGTTAGAACCCTCCCCGCACCTATCTCATGCATTGTCCTCAATGTATGAATTATGCATAGATGCATGAAAAAGAAGAAAGGGAAGGAAAATGTTACCTTAAGGTGGTGGTTCCGGTGGTGGTCTGATTGGTCCACGAAATGCGGCCCAATCGACTTTTCGTGGAGTTCGGAGGAACCCACCATAAATCTCTCTAATATAACCCATTAACATGATGTATCCATAAAGGATTTTTATTAAAAATTTAACCCCATCTAATTTCCAAATTCCATAATTAATTTCGAAGTCAAATTTGTCAACCGCCTTGTCCCAAAATGGAGTGTGAAAAGATAGAATGATTGACTTGGACTCAGAAAGTACAGGAACTAATACCGACTCAGGAAGGTGACTTAAGTCAAGTAAAGATTCAGGGGTCAAGATTGGTTCAAGAAGTGGGTCCAAGTCAAGAAGTTGAAACTCAAGTCCACATTTATTTTCCAACAATGGAATGTGACTTAATATTGGTGATTCAAGTTCAAAAATGATAGGTGTGGGAATCAAAACTGACTCTAAAATATTACTCAAGTCGGGTAACAAAACAGGAGTCAATATTGATTCGAGAATTTGAACTGGATCACAGATTTGAGAATCTAGGTCACATTTCTCATTGAGTTCAATGTCATAAAAATGAGAACTTGACAATTTATCAATAGGACTTTCAAAAGTGTAAAATTTGTCAAGTTCAATATGATCATCAAAAATGGGTGATTCAATTTCATGATGAATTGGCGCAGGATCCAATATTGACTCGGGAAAAAGATTGAAATCAGGTGAAGACACCGGAGTCATAATTGAATCAGGAAGTAAAATTGAATCACTAAGTTGAGGTTCAGGATCATATTCATTCTCAAGTTCTATTTTAGGAAAGGAATAACTTGCCAAACTGTCAATATCATTTTTAAAATTTGGAGTTGGGCAAGTTCAAATGATTGTTCTAAAATGGAACCTTGATTTCCAAAACAACATGACTCTTCGGCTCTAACAGAATGGTTAATGACATCAGAACTGGTCAAACGGTGGGAACGTAGAGATTGGACCATCATATCTATGTCACGATTACGAGCGTTTTGAGCCTGAGTCATGGCTTCAAGCATCTTTTCATAGTTGACTGGTTCATCGTTTTGTTGAAAAGATGAAGTGCTGTCTTGGAATTGGTGGTGAAATTGTGAGTCCATCAGATTTTGTGATTTTTGTTTAGACTCACGCATTCTCATTTCTAAAATTGATGGTTTTCTATTTTGGACTGGTGGAACTGAGTATGAATCTTGAAAATATTGTGGACTAGGTGGATAAGGAGGACAAGTTGGTTGAAAATTAGACTCGGGGGAGGTGAATCCCCACTGACTCTGTGAAGAGTTGAAATTATTCTGAAAATTATGGTTATAAGATTGGGGGCATGGGTTATATTGATTCGGATAAGACCAATCCGGCACACTAGGTTGGTTAAAGTTATGATATGCCGGGTTGGTAATATCCGAAAAAGAGGTCGGTGTGTATATAGATTACTATTAAAATTGGAAAAATGTTATTATAAGCCATATCACACAATAGAATACAAACAAAGAAAAAAAACAAACAAATAAGCAAACAAATAAAAAGAAAAAATTCTAAACTAAGTTAGAGTAGACCTATGACCTAGACGACTCCTAACTGGTTAGACTGTCCACGGGAGGTATAATGCAGACTTTGACCACAAGCTAATCAGCCAGGTCAGGGCAAGATTGGTGGGAGGTTATCCGTCAAAGACGTTCCTTAATTAAATAACCACCAACCTTCGAGCTTTCAGCCCTTAATCTCTTTCCTAGACACTCATTTTGCAGGAGTCAAATTCCAACACCTTTCCCCTTAGGATAATCTCCTAATTGAGTCCGAGATGTCCCTAGGGCCAAGTCTACTCATTTTTAGTTAGGCTCGGGTTAGTGAGTGCTTGGAATCTGATTTTTGGGCCAAGGAAGGGTGATTAAATCCCCACCTTATCTTGTTATGGGTGGTGCCCTTAAGATCAGTTTGTGCAAGTGTATAAGATATGCAAATAAGATTCACTCAAAGCGATGTAAATCAACAAAGAGATGAGTCCAATTCTAAATGCAATGCGAACGTACCTTGCTCCAGCACTCTTCAGCAGTAAAGTAAATGAATTGAAAAGACACGTGCCTAAAATGCAAACATCTAATCAATTTTTCAAACTTTTCAACAAGTATTTTACTGTTGGTTTATTAGCAGGCTCCTGGTAAGTTTGCAGAAACTCTAATTTTGCAAAGCAAGTAGCCCTGCAAAAAGCCAGTCAGTAGTGAACTCTTCCTTGCCACGAAAACGCGGCTAGAGTCGAGCAAACGCGACAATTCAGAGGGTACTTGGTGTCCGTTTTCTGAAATTGAGCCCAAGACCACTTATATGTTACTGCAATCTTTTTTTTGGCTTTTCCTGCCCTATAACCTGCAACAGAGAAGAAAAATTCGTTTTAGTTCTAAAAATTCAATAAAAATCGTTACCCTTCCCGGCAACGGCGCCAAAATTTGATCGAGCTTGAACCTGCACACAAAATACAGTATTTCAGAACTTCAAAATAGAGATGTGCAAGTGCTCAATTCTACCGCGATAGCAAGTGGCTATGCGGGTCGTGATCCACAAGGAGGGTTAGTGATAGAACCGTTCAAGGTTTGTATTGAAATCTTTGAAGAAAAACGAAGGTTCTTCTTTGTTTTAAGAAATGAAAATGAAAAAAGAGTTAGGTTAAAGTTAAGTGTGGAAGAAAGTGGTAGAATGAGAAGGTGGAGAAAATCAGAAAATGACTATGTACAAATAAATTGAAAAAGAATGAAAAAGATTTGGAAGATGTAGTGTTGGTGATCTAAACTAAAAATTACACGAAAAGAATGAAAAATTAAAAATAATTATTTACCTCCTTTTGACCAAAATCTTACCTTGAATCTTTGGCGACGATGTTACCTTGAAGTGGAGGAAATCAGCGCATAGCCCATAAGAGTTGATTATTGTCTCTTCAACATTACATTATCAAGACAAAGCAAGCATGAAATGAAACAGAGAGACTCAAATCCATCGTCATGAGCTATCGGTGGCACTCGCAAAGGCAAGGCTCTTTCGATGCTTTTAGACTCACTTGGAGAGCAATTGGTACAAGAATGAGTGAAGTAGAAAAGAAGAAGAACACTAAAACGAAGTACATACAAAAGGAAAATACAGATTCGATTTCATAACAATAAAAGAAAAGAAAGAAACCTTACACCGTTGTCACTCTCAGCACAAGCTTCGTTCTCGTTCTCCATATGAAAGTCTGATCTCCTCTGAATTACATAAATGAAAACTAAAAATTACATGAAAAGAAAAACAAAAACCTACACTAAAAAATGGAAAACTGGACTAAATCCTATCTCTGCATGGTCGTCCCCTGGAGGCTCTGAAAATCCCAGTATTTATAGACAAAACCCAACCTACAAGATCATATGAAGATAGGGGTAGAAAACGCTCCCCCTAACTCTCCAACAGAGCTGCAGAAACGCGGCTTTGGCCGCGTTTCTGCGGCCAGGGTGTGGTCAGGGCCACACCCTGTTGGTGGAGCTTCCCGGTTTCTTGATTTGTAATTATCTTTATCTGGATTTGCAGTTTATGTGCGGGATTTTGACGAAATGGCCTTGATCCTTGGCTTCAACCGATCGATTTAGGGAGGATTCTTCTCAACCGGTTTTCAACCTCTTTGATATGCCAAGATTTAGCCCTGATTCCTTAATTTTGAATTTATTCTGAATTAAGTCAGGATTTGGTGGGCTTTTGGGCTCATTTCTCTTCACTCTCCTTTAGGAATGGGCCTGCAAATAAATTATGTTGGCCGAAAAAGGTTACACTCTCCATTTGTTTAGAGTTTTGATGATAACAAAACAAATAAGTGCTATTTGGTACTAATTAGTTTGTTTAGATAAGTTTCAGGTTAGTACCATATTTGGAGGCCATTGCTTAGCTATTGCAAGAATTTCTAGGTTCATGAAGCAAAGAAGGCTTTTTTGCACATCAAGGAAGAAACATAGAAGAGAAGGCTCTAGCAAGGCATCGCATGGCTCAAGACTTCAAGCTTGCTCAAGATAATTTGTTAGATTTATTTTTAGTTTAGAATTTTGTTAAAGAATAGTGAATAGGTTTGAAGCTCTTTCACACACGTTTTTGCGCACATCTTGTTTCCTAACATAAATAGTTTGTATACAATCTTCTACCTACAAACTTATTTTGATATACATAATTATGTGTTTTAAGTTTTGTGTTTTATCAAAACTTATTTTGGTATTGGAATTATGACAAAAACTTTGATATACATATGTTTCATGAATATAGGATTATGCTTCAAATGTTTAAATATCATGTTTTTGTATTTGGAAGAAATTTTGACAAAACGTATTTTCTAGTCAAAATTCAAGTTTTAGAAAATACAGTTTTTGGTTTTGGTAAAAATGATAAGAGTCAAAAATAGTTCATATTGATTGATATTTGAGCTAAACTTTTTACCACATGTTTATATATCAATACAAAATGATAAAACTATTTTTGGTGATTTTTATGAGTGTTAAAAGATTTTTTCAAAATATTTTTAAAACTATTTTTCTGTCCATTCCAGACTTCATCCAGTCGACTAAGTCTTCTGACTAGTCGACTTGGCTAGAAGTCGGTCAACCGGGTCGGTCGACCGACGTGCACAAATCTGTGCACGTTTGGCAGTCTTTGGACGGTCGACCGTCCCGGTCGACCGGTCTGAGAGCAGAGCTCTCTGTTTGTTTCGGTCGACCGGGCCGGTCGACCGTAGCCTGCAACGGTCATTTTTCTTTGTACTAGCGTTCGACCGGGCCGGTCGACCGGACTAGCCGTTTGAACAGTAACGGCTAGTTTTCTGAGCAGATTTATTTTTGTCCTTTTCTCACTTAAGTGTGTTTAAGTGACATGTTTGGTTTTAATACATTCTGATTAGCCTTAAAAATGTTTTATCTCTAAACCCTAGCCCTCTCCTATAAATAGGGATGTTTAGGGAGAGTTTGGTTACAAGAAAAATTCTCAAAATTTCCAAAAGTTTAAGGCATTCAAAAGATTTGGTTTCTTGGTTTTTGTGCTGAAATTCTCTCTCATTTTTTGAAGTGTTTTCAAGAATTCTCTGATTTCATTTTCTTTTCTCCTTACACACAAGAGCTTCATTCCTACTCATTAATTCTCTAAGGACCTGTGTAAGGGGAGAGAATTTTGCAAGAGAGAGTTTGTGGTCTTTTGACTACTCAGAGATTGCTTGTACTTGAGATTGTGGAGTTGGGTACTCTGGTGTATTTGTGACATCTTTGTGATAGTGGAAGTGGTTGGAATCCTTCTGGGGAAGGCGGGGAAGTAGAGCTGGGTGCTCGAACCTCGATAACAAATCTTGGTGTTTGCATTTGGTTTACTTTTCCTTGTTCTTACTCTACTTTCATTGCTATACTACTTGCTCTTGATTGTCATTGCTATATTCACTTTCTTTGTGAGATTGTGTAATACCCTCTCCCGGAATACGTACTTAGTTACGTATTCAGTCTTTCGATCGTATTTTCCGATTTACCATCCGTATTTGACCAATTTCAATTCCAAATATCATTTTCCAATATTTTAGATTTTATGTGATTTTCTGGAATTTTCTGGAATTAAAATGAATTTCCCCGAAACCGGTGTCGGCCAGTACCGCTGGCCGATTTCCGAATTTTTATCTTCCAAACTGTTAGGAATTTTTAGAAAGTCCTTAGACTTTATTGCTTAGAATCATATTTCTTACTTATACACTTTTTCTGAGAATTTTATGAATTTATGAAAATTCTTTAGGAGTCGGTAAATAACTGATTCCGGGATTTTAATAAAAATCTATACAGTATTTCTTCAAACGAATTTCACCATGAGTCTTCAAATATTTTTCTTGATTTTTGGTAAAATTTTCAGACCAATCCGAGATACTTGAATTTCGGACATTTTTTCAATTATTGCAAAATTCCAATTCCACTTCATTTCCACCTCATTTCCCACTCACCACTTCACCTAACCCCACTCACTCTCTCCCTCTCCCACAGCCGGCCAAGTGGCCAAGGAGAGGACACTCACCTCACCCCCTTTTTACACAAAACCCCCTCTCATTCCCTTTAATTCCACCCTCTTTGCAAAATCCCAAATCCTATATAAGATTTCCCTTTTCACTTTAAACCTTTTTCCTCCTCATTTCTTCACAAGAGAAGAGAAGCTCCACAATCTCCTTCTCCCTCTAGCAAAAACCCTAGCTCCATGAACCCAATCTCTTCATCTCCACCTCAAGGCTTCAAGGACTTCCTCAAGGGCTTCATCTAGGGCTTCCTCAAGGACCTCAACTTCAACCATCATCCTCATCCTTGATCAAGTCACAATTGAACCTATCCCAAGTGAGTATTTCACTCACCAAGACTTGTATTAGCCCTAGAATACTTGTATCTACACTTCTTGTACACCTAGGTCACCAAAAACCACGAATTGAACCATCAAACACACTTCCAGAAATTCTGATCTGCTCACTGTTCTTCACAGTATTAGTCGACTCATCATAGGAACTAGTCGACTAGAACACTTAGCTGAAACTTAGTTTTTCCGGAAAACACAGTATTAGTCGACTTACCCCAAATACCAGTCGACTAATCTTTTCTGGACGTAAATCTCAACTCTCTAGAAATCACTATTAGTCGACTCCTGAATCCCCCTAGTCGACTAATCCTCCCTAGACCAGAAATCCAACTTTCTGTATCAACAGACTTAGTCGACTTAAGTGTCTGTTAGTCGACTAGAGACCCCTATTAGTCGACTAACCCTTACTACTAGTCGACTAATTCTGGCTGTGTGTCATAGTTAATTTCTGTTCTGAATGTTTGTTCTTATACTTGATACATGTGTATTATATCTTGCTTGTTCATGCTTCAATACTGGCTCTACATGACCTATTACTGGATGGATGTATCTCTTGTTACCTCATGACTTATTATTGCATATACTCGTTCCATGACATGTTAAACAATAATATCACCACTTGTCATGCCATCTCTTAAACTAAGCATGATACACTTGACTTTTACATAAAAAGCACCAACTTACATATGGGTCGGGGAAATATGCGGATATCGATACGTGTTCGTGTTTACAGTGGCTTTTAGGTATATTGTACAATTACTGTTCCGGTCTTACCTGTGGTACTCCAGGGGACCGAGGGGAGTGCTTTCTCCCTTTCCTGTTTACTGTCATGACAAGGGCATACATAAGTCCCTCCTGTTTAGCCTTGCGGCAGGTTCCGTCTTCAAGCAACGGAACAATCCTGGGCCGTGGTCCCGGGTATGCATGGGACCCACTGTAAACATAGTTCGTCGATACAACCGCTGTTTCCAATAACAACCTTGTTTCACTAGGATATGGATCTATGTGCTCTGGGACGCTGGGTCACATAGCTAGATATCACAGTAAGACAAGTAATAATAATAAGACGTTAATTGTAGATTTGTTGCATATGATCTTACCTTATTGAGTTTACATCGCTTGTTATTCATTGCTATTTATTGTAACTTCATTACCTTTATTCATGATCCTTATGTCACTTGACTATCTTTTATTGTTATTATATGTCTTGACCCTTTGGATTTGCATATTCAGATTCCGAGGCCTGGGTCGAAGTGGAGCCATCCACCGAAGATCAGGCTTTCTTTAGTGAGCAGGCAGATTAGCTCCGGTCCTCGTGCCAGACTCTTCCTTTTGGTTCACGGGATCTCCATCCATTCGTGAGCATTTTTGTATTTTTGGTTATATAGGATTCATTTGGACTTGGGTTGTGATAAAGGACACTTGTAAAGTGATTTTGCTTATCATAACTTGTATAGCTTTGTATTTATCTTTTGTAAGTTGGCATATGAATATACCACGCTGTGTGTTGTACTCTGATACTTGTTGTACTTAATGCTTAGCATATATACGTGGGGGCACCATCTGACCTACGTATATGCGTTGCAGTAACGTTCCCGTATCATTGGGATCGGGGCGTTACAGGTTGGTATCAGAGCCTAGGCTCTCAACCTAAAAGTACAACCAAGTGGCAAATTCTAGTGATTTGCTAATGCCAACTACAATGTACAAAGTTATATAGTCCTTCTTGACTTCGTCCTTGATTCGATCCTCGTATCCTAAACTCCTTCCCTTTGTTTCCAATTCCAGATCTTATCCCTTTCGGTATGGAGAGACGTTCGGGTCGCAACAATGTCGGGCAAGTACCGAATGGACCCGTAGGAGGAGAGGGTGCTGATATCCTGAGGATCATTCAGACTATGCTGGGAAACCAGCAACAGCCGATGGAGATCAGCATCAGCAGACTGAGCTCCTCAGGCAGGGAGGAGTGGCAGCCCCGAAGGAGCAGAAGCCGGGGAGCATCTCAGACTTCCGACGGCTACAGCGGCCGTATTCACGGGAGTCGAGAGGCCATTGGAGGCTGAACAGTGGTTAACAGACACCACGATCTGCTGAACGCCGCAGGGTGCCTAAGGAGAACCAAGTGGAGGTTGCAAAGATCCAGCTGAAGGACATAGCCAGAACTTGGTGGCTTGCAGAGGAGGCTCGCTTGAAGAAGCCTATCTCTTGGGATACGTTCTCCAAGAGCTTTTATAGCAGGTTCTTTCCGCCACTGCTCAGAAGGACATGGAGGAGCAGTCATCAAGCTTCAACAGGGGGATAGATCCGTAGATGAGTATGCTGCAGAATTTCTCAGGTTGAGTCGCTTCGCCCCGTACATGATAGCAGATGAGGAGAAGAGGGCAAGCCGGTTCCAGCAAGGTCTGCAAATGGACATTCAGATGTTTCTAATGCCCCATCATCTGAAGACCTATGCAGAAGTTCTCACCAGCGCTCGAGAGGTGGAGCGTGGGTTTGAGAAGAAGCAAGGAGATCAGAGGAAGGACCAGGCCATGAAGAGGCCGTTTGTACCGGTGGGTAGAGGAGGACCGTCCAGGGCAGCGAAGGTTCAGGCCAGGCAACCATTCAGAGCAGTTCCTTACCAGATGGCTCGACCAGGTCTTATCTGCAACTTTTGCCAGAAACCAGGACACTCTCAGCAGGATTGCCGGAGGGCAAATGGATTGTGTTTGGTGTGTGGAGCACGAGACCATGCCGTAGAGACCTGTCCCACACAGGAGAATGGGGTTTGCTAACCAAACCTTGCCGGCACCTCAAGGGCAGAATGGACAGAGGGCACTACCAGGGCCAGTTGGGCAGAGGCATCAGGGACCAGTGATGAGGAGAGCCCTTCCCCTTCCTCCACCGCATGTTGCTCGCCCAGTGCAGAGAGGAGCCCGGACAGCAGCAGGGCGTGGCAGAGGTCAGGCCTACAACCTGACAGCAGAGGAGGCTGAGGCTTCAGAGGAGGTGATTACAGGTAACATCAGAGTTCATTCTATACCTGTTCTCGCTCTCTTCGATTCGGGTGCATCCCACTGTTATATCTCCGACCATTTTGTGGCTGTTCATCCCATACCTGTTAAGGCTTTAGACCACAAGTGGGAGATAAGTACCGGGAATGGGGTAGTTATATCTTCTAGAGTTTGTGCTGACTGTCCAGTGGAACTTTGTGGGAAGACCTTGGCCATAGATATGCTCGTACTAGACACCAAAGGGTACGACGTAATCTTAGGCATGACCTGGCTCAGTCAGTACTATGCAGTGATTGACTGTAGAGGAAGGAAGATCAATTTCAGAATCCCGCATCAGCCGGAGTTCCAGTTTAGTGGAGAGGTGAAGCCTGCTAAGAAGGAGATTCAGATGACCACTTCGGAGGTTCTGAAGGGAGTGCCAGTGTGGGATGAGTTTCCAGAAGTCTTTGCTGAGGTCTCAGGGTTTCCACCGGAGAGGATAATTGAGTTCTCCATTGATACAATTCCAGGAGCAGCTCCTATATCCAAGGCTCCGTACAGGATGGCACCGACAGAGTTGGAGATCTTGAAGAAGCAACTACAGGAGTATTCGGACAAGGGATTGATTCGGCCAAGCACTTCACCATGGGGAGCTCCAGTGCTCTTGGCGAATAAGAAGGATGGTGGTAAGAGGCTTTGTATTGATTATAGGGAGTTGAACAAGGTCACCATCAAGAACAAGTATCCCTTGCCCCGGATTGATGATTTGTTTGATCAGCTCCATGGAGCCCGTGTATTTTCTAAGTTAGATTTGCAGTCGGGTTACCATCAGCTGAGGGTGAAGAAGGAGGATGTTCCGAAGACGGCATTCAGGACCCGTTATGGCCACTATGAATTTCTAGTTATGCCTTTCGGAGTCACCAATGCCCCTGCGGTTTTCATGGACTTGATGAATCGAGTGTTCTCCCCTTACCTAGATCAGTTTGTAGTTGTATTCATAGATGACATCCTGATCTATTCAAGGAATGAGAAGGAGCATGCAGAGCACTTGAGGATGGTGTTGCAGACTCTTCAGCATGAGCAGCTTCATGCAAGAGGAGCAAGTGTGAATTCTGGTTGGACAGCATAGCTTTCCTTGGACACATAGTTTCAGCAGAAGGAATTTCAGTTGATCCTAGTAAAGTCCAGGCAGTGCAGATTGGCCAGTTCCGAAGACGGTGACTGAGATAAAGAGCTTTCTTGGACTAGCCGGATATTACAGGCGCTTTGTCCAGGATTTCTCTAGGATTGCAGCTCCGTTGACCAGGCTCACCAGAAAAAGGGAGAGATACATATGGACAGAAGATTGTGATGCAGCATTTGAACAGTTGAAGCAGAGGCTTATCACAGCTCCAATCTTGAGGACTCCTTCAGGAAGAGGAGGGATGGTCATTTTCTGTGATGCATCAGGTAAAGGCCTGGGGTGTGTGCTTATGCAACATGATCATGTTATAGCATATGCATCTAGGCAGTTGAAGCCTCATGAGAGGAATTACCCAACTCATGACTTGGAGTTGGCAGCTGTGATATTTGCTTTGAAGATCTGGAGACACTACCTTCTGGGAGACAAAGTGTTGATATACACAGATCACAAGAGCCTCAAGTATATTTTCTCACAGAAGGAGTTGAATATGAGGCAGAGGAGGTGGTTGGAGCTTATGGCGGACTATGATATTGACTTGCAGTATCATCCAGGCAAGTCAATACCGTTCCTGATGCACTGAGCAGGATGCCAGAGAACAGAGTGCTAGTCCACCTCACGCAGCAGAGGGAGTTGATTCAGGAATCATCAGATTGGATTTGATGTTAGTGCAAGGAGGTGATAAGGCCGGGCAGTTCATGGCTTTACAGATCCAGTCATCATTGATAGAGGAGATCAAGGAAGCTCAGAAGGAGGACCCCAGATTGCAGACATTCAGAGCTCAGGTGGAGGCTGGATTGAGGACGGATATCTGCATTCATCCAGATGGTGCATTGTATTTTGGAGATAGACTTTGTGTTCCCCGAGGAGAAGTCAGACAGAAGATTTTGGAGGAAGCACACAGTTCAGCTTATTCTATACACCCTGGGGGGAACAAGATGTACCAGGACCTGAAGAAGCACTTTTGGTGGAATGCTATGAAGAGGGAGATAGCCCAGTTTGTTGCCAAGTGCTTGGTTTGCCAGCAGATAAAGATCGAGCATCAGAGACCAGCTGGACTTCTTCAACCTTTGCCGATACCCGAATGGAAGTGGAGCATATCACCATGGATTTTGTGACGGCATTACCTCGGAGTCCCAGGAGTAATAATGCTGTGTGGGTTATAGTTGATCGCCTCACCAAGTCAGCTCACTTCATACCATTCAGGGTAGCCAGTCGACAGAGGTTCTGGCAGATAAGTATATGAAGGAGGTGGTTCGTCTGCATGGAGTTCCAGTTAGTATTGTGTCAGATAGAGACACCAGATTCAGATCTCATTTCTGGGAGAGTCTCCAAGAAAGTCTGGGAACTCGTCTGAAATTCAGTACTTCTTATCATCCTCAGACAGACGGACAATCTGAGAGGACTATCCAGATCCTTGAAGATATGTTGAGGGCTTGCATGATTGACTTTGGAGGATCTTGGGAAGACCATCTTCACTTGGCCGAGTTTTCATATAACAACAGCTACCAGGCAAGTATTAAGATGGCACCCTTTGAGGCATTGTATGGTAGGAAGTGCTGATCACCGATTTTGTTGGGATGAAGTCGGTGAGAGGAGTCTTTTGGACCAGAGATTCTGATGCAGACTACAGAGAAAGTCAGGGTTATCAGAAATCATCTCAGGGCTGCTCAGAGTAGGCAGAAGAGTTGGGCAGACACTCGGAGAAGGCCATTGGAGTTCCAGTTGGAGATCATGTATCTTGAGGATATCACCTACCAAGGGAGTGATCGGTTCGGTGCTCGTGGGAAACTAAGTCAAAGGTATATTGGCCCATTCGAGATCCTGGATCGGTGGGGGATGTGTCCTATAGATTGGCATTACCGCCATCTTTGGACGGGGGCATAATGTCTTCCACGTGTCTCAGTTGAGGAAGTATGTCAGGGATGACAGCAATATTCTGGATCATCCGAGCTGGAGCTACAACCGGATTTATCATACCAAGACAGCCGTTGGCCATTCTGGATAGGAGTGTCAAGACACTGAAGAACAGAGCTATTCCA
>JAVJIF010031827.1:0-71543 GCA_038442645.1 Agave tequilana | reverse complement strand
CATGTAATACCCCTCTCCCGGAATACGTACTTAGTTACGTATTCAGTCTTCGATCGTATTTTCTGATTTACCACCGTATTTGACCAATTTCATTCCAAATATCATTTCCAATATTTAGATTTTATGTGATTTTCTGGATTTTCTGGAATTAAAATGAATTTCTCCGAAACCGGTGTCGGCCAGTACCGCTGGCCGATTTCCGATTTTTATCTTCCAAACTGTTAGGAATTTTTAGAAAGTCCTTTAGACTTTATTGCTTAGAATCATATTTCTTACTTATACACTTTTTCTGAGAATTTTATGAATTTATGAAAATTCTTTCGGAGTCGGTAAATAACTGATTCCGGGATTTTTAATTAAAAATCTATACAGTATTTCTTCAAACGAATTTCACCATGAGTCTTCAAATATTTTCTTGATTTTTGGTAAAATTTTCAGACCAATCCGAGATACTTGAAATTCGGACCTTTTTTCAAAAATTGCAAAAATTCCAATTCCACTTCATTTCCACCTCATTTCCCACTCACCACTTCACCTAACCCCACTCACTCTCTCCCTCTCCCACAGCGGCCAAGTGGCCAGGAGAGGACACACCTCACCTCACCCCCTTTTTACACAAACCCCCTCTCATTCCCTTTAATTCCACCCTCTTGCAAAATCCCAAATCCTATATAAGATTTCCCTTTCACTTTAAACCTTTTTCCTCCTCATTTCTTCACAAGAGAAGAGAAGCTCCACAATCTCCTTCTCCCCTAGCAAAAACCCTAGCTCCATGAACCCAATCTCTTCATCTCCACCTCAAGGCTTCAAGGACTTCCTCAAGGGCTTCATCTAGGGCTTCCTCAAGGACCTCAACTTCAACCATCATCCTCATCCTTGGATCAAGTCCCAATTAAACCTATCCAAGTGAGTATTTCACTCACCAAGACTTGTATTAGCCCTAGAATACTTGTATCTACACTTCTTGTACACCTAGGTCACCAAAACCACGAATTGAACCATCAAACACACTTCCAGAAATTCTGATCTGCTCACTGTTCTTCACAGTATTAGTCGACTCATCATAGGAACTAGTCGACTAGAACACTTAGCTGAAACTTAGTTTTTCCAGAAAACACAGTATTAGTCGACTTACCCCAATACCAGTCGACTAATCTTTTCTGGATGTAAATCTCAACTCTCTAGAAATCACTATTAGTCGACTCCTGAATCCCCTAGTCGACTAATCCTCCCTAGACCAGAAATCCAACTTTCTGTATCAACAGACTTAGTCGACTTAAGTGTCTGTTAGTCGACTAGAGACCCCTATTAGTCGACTAACCTTACTACTAGTCGACTAATTCTGGCTGTGTGTCATAGTTAATTTCCGTTCTGAATTTGGTTCTTATACTTGTTACATATGTATTATACCTTGCTTATTCATGCTTCAATACTGGCACAACATGACTTATTACTGAATGGATGTATCTCTTGTTACCTCATGACTTATTATTGCATATACTCGTTTCATGACATGTTAAACAGTAATATCACCACTTATCATGCCATCTCTTAAAACTAAGCATGATACACTTGACTTTTACATAAAAAGCACCAACTTACATATGGGTCGGGGGAAATATGCGGATATCGATACGTGTTCGTGTTTACAGTGGCTTTTAGGTATATTGTACAATTACTGTTCCGGTCTTACCTGTGGTACTCCAGGGGACCGAGGGGAGTGCTTTCTCCCTTTCCTGTTTACTGTCATGACAAGGGCATACATAAGTCCCTCCTGTTTAGCCTTGCGGCAGGTTCCGTCTTCAAGCAACGGAACAATCCTGGGCCGTGGTCCCGGTATGCACGGGACCCACTGTAAACATAGTTCGTCGATACAACCGCTGTTTCCATAACAACCTTGTTTCACTAGGATATGGATCTATGTGCTCTGGGACGCTGGGTCACATAGCTAGATATCACAGTAAGACAAGTAATAACAATAAGACGTTAATTGTAGATTTGTTGCATATGATCTTACCTTATTGAGTTTACATCGCTTGTTATTCATTGCTATTTATTGTAACTTCATTACCTTTATTCATGATCCTTATGTCACTTGACTATCTCTTATTTGTTATTATATGTCTTGACCCTTTGGATTTGCATATTCAGATTCCGAGGCCTGGGTCGAAGTGGAGCCATCCACCGAAGATCAGGCTTTCTTTAGTGAGCAGGCAGATTAGCTCCGGTCCTCGTGCCAGACTCTTCCTTTTGGTTCACGGGATCTCCATCCATTTCGTGAGCATTTTTGTATTTTTGGTTATATAGGATTCATTTTGGACTTGGGTTGTGATAAAGGACACTTGTAAAGTGATTTTGCTTATCATAACTTGTATAGCTTTGTATTTATCTTTTGTAAGTTGGCATATGAATATACCACGCTGTGTGTTGTACTCTGATACTTGTTGTACTTAATGCTTAGCGTATATACGTGGGGGCACCATCTGACCTACGTATATGCGTTGCAGTAACGTTCCCGTATCATTGGGATCGGGGCGTTACAGGTTGGTATCAGAGCCTAGGCTCTCAAACCTAAAAGTACAACCAGTGGCAAATTCTAGTGATTTGCTAATGCCAACTACAATGTACAAAGTTATATAGTCCTTCTTGACTTCGTCCTTGATTCGATCCTCGTATCCTAAACTCCTTCCCTTTGTTTCCAATTCCAGATCTTATCCCTTTCGGTATGGAGAGACGTTCGGGTCGCAACAATGTCGGGCAAGTACCGAATGGACCCGTAGGAGGAGAGGGTGCTGATATCCTGAGGATCATTCAGACTATGCTGGGAAACCAGCAACAGCAGATGGAGAATCAGCATCAGCAGACTGAGCTCCTCAGGCAGGAGTTGGCAGCCCCGAAGGAGCAGAAGCCGGGGAGCATCTCAGACTTCCGACGGCTACAGCCGGCCGTATTCACGGGAGTCGAGAGGCCATTGGAGGCTGAACAGTGGTTAACAGACACCACCGATCTGCTGAACGCCGCCAGGGTGCCTAAGGAGAACCAAGTGGAGGTTGCAAAGATCCAGCTGAAGGACATAGCCAGGACTTGGTGGCTTGCAGAGGAGGCTCGCTTGGAGAAACCTATCTCTTGGAATACGTTCTCCAAGAGCTTTTATAGCAGGTTCTTTCCCGCCACTGCTCAGAAGGACATGGAGGAGCAGTTCATCAAGCTTCAACAGGGGATAGATCCGTAGATGAGTATGCTGCAGAATTTCTCAGGTTGAGTCGCTTCGCCCCGTACATGATAGCAGATGAGGAGAAGAGGGCAAGCCGGTTCCAGCAAGGTCTGCAAATGGACATTCAGATGTTTCTAATGCCCCATCATCTGAAGACCTATGCAGAAGTTCTCACCAGCGCTCGAGAGGTGGAGCGTGGGTTTGAGAAGAAGCAAGGAGATCAGAGGAAGGACCAGGCCATGAAGAGGCCGTTTGTACCGGTGGGTAGAGGAGGACCGTCCAGGGCAGCGAAGGTTCAGGCCAGGCAACCATTCAGAGCAGTTCCTTACCAGATGGCTCGACCAGGTCTTATCTGCAACTTTTGCCAGAAACCAGGACACTCTCAGCAGAATTGCCGGAGGGCAAATGGATTGTGTTTGGTGTGTGGAGCACGAGACCATGTCGTAGAGACCTGTCCTCACAGGAGAATGGGGTTTGCTAACCAAACCTTGCCGGCACCTCAAGGGCAGAATGGACAGAGGGCACTACCAGGGCCAGTTGGGCAGAGGCACCAGGGACCAGTGATGAGGAGAGCTCTTCCCCTTCCTCCACCGCATGTTGCTCGCCCAGTGCAGAGAGGAGCCCGGACAGCAGCAGGGCGTGGCAGAGGTCAGGCCTACAACCTGACAGCAGAGGAGGCTGAGGCTTCAGAGGAGGTGATTACAGGTAACATCAGAGTTCATTCTATACCTGTTCTCGCTCTCTTCGATTCGGGTGCATCCCACTGTTATATCTCCGACCATTTTGTGGCTGTTCATTCCATACCTGTTAAGGCTTTAGACCACAAGTGGGAGATAAGTACCGGGAATGGGGTAGTTATATCTTCTAGAGTTTGTGCTGACTGTCCAGTGGAACTTTGTGGGAAGACCTTGGCCATAGATATGCTCGTACTAGACACCAAAGGGTACGACGTAATCTTAGGCATGACTTGGCTCAGTCAGCACTATGCAGTGATTGACTGTAGAGGAAGGAAGATCAATTTCAGAATCCCGCATCAGCCGGAGTTCCAGTTTAGTGGAGAGGTGAAGCCTGCTAAGAAGGAGATTCAGATGACCACTTCGGAGGTTCTGAAGGGAGTGCCAGTGTGGGATGAGTTTCCAGAAGTCTTTGCTGAGGTCTCAGGGTTTCCACCGGAGAGGATAATTGAGTTCTCCATTGATACAATTCCAGGAGCAGCTCCTATATCCAAGGCTCCGTACAGGATGGCACCGACAGAGTTGGAGATCTTGAAGAAGCAACTGCAGGAGTATTCGGACAAGGGATTGATTCGGCCAAGCACTTCACCATGGGGAGCTCCAGTGCTCTTGGCGAATAAGAAGGATGGTGGTAAGAGGCTTTATATTGATTATAGGGAGTTGAACAAGGTCACCATCAAGAACAAGTATCCCTTACCCCGGATTGATGACTTGTTTGATCAGCTCCATGGAGCCCGTGTATTTTCTAAGTTAGATTTGCAGTCGGGTTACCATCAGCTGAGGGTGAAGAAGGAGGATGTTCCGAAGACGGCATTCAGGACCCGTTATGGCCACTATGAATTTCTAGTTATGCCTTTCGGAGTCACCAATGCCCCTGCGGTTTTCATGGATTTGATGAACCGAGTGTTCTCGCCCTACTTGGATCAGTTCGTTGTTGTTTTCATTGATGACATCCTGATCTATTCAAGGAATGAGAAGGAGCATGCAGAGCACTTGAGGATGGTGTTGCAGACTCTTCAGCAGGAGCAGCTTCATGCCAAGAGGAGCAAGTGTGAATTCTGGTTGGATAGCATAGCTTTCCTTGGACACATAGTTTCAGCAGAAGGAATTTCAGTTGATCCTAGTAAAGTCCAGGCAGTGCAGAATTGGCCAGTTCCGAAGACGGTGACTGAGATAAAGAGCTTTCTTGGACTAGCCGGATATTACAGGCGCTTTGTCCAGGATTTCTCTAGACTTGCAGCTCCGTTGACCAGGCTCACCAGAAAAGGGGAGAGATACATATGGACAGAAGATTGTGATGCAGCATTTGAGCAGTTAAAGCAGAGGCTTATCACAGCTCCAATCTTGAGGACTCCTTCAGGAAGAGGAGGGATGGTCATTTTCTGTGATGCATCAGGTAAAGGCCTGGGGTGTGTGCTTATGCAACATGATCATGTTATAGCATATGCATCTAGGCAGTTGAAGCCTCATGAGAGGAATTACCCAACTCATGACTTGGAGTTGGCAGTTGTGATATTTGCTTTGAAGATCTGGAGACACTACCTTCTGGGAGACAAAGTGTTGATATACACAGATCACAAGAGCCTCAAGTATATTTTCTCACAGAAGGAGTTGAATATGAGGCAGAGGAGGTGGTTGGAGCTTATGGCGGACTATGATATTGACTTGCAGTATCATCCAGGCAAAGTCAATACCGTTCCTGATGCACTGAGCAGGATGCCAGAGAACAGAGTGCTAGTCCACCTCACGCAGCAGAGGGAGTTGATTCAGGAGTTCATCAGATTGGATTTGATGTTAGTGCAAGGAGGTGATAAGGCCGGGCAGTTCATGGCTTTACAGATCCAGTCATCATTGATAGAGGAGATCAAGGAAGCTCAGAAGGAGGACCCCAGATTGCAGACATTCAGAGCTCAGGTGGAGGCTGGATTGAGGTCGGATATCTGCATTCACCCAGATGGTGCATTGTATTTTGGAGGTAGACTTTGTGTTCCCCGAGGGGAAGTCAGACAGAAGATTTTGGAGGAAGCTCACAGTTCAGCTTATTCTATACACCCTGGGGGAAACAAGATGTACCAGGACCTGAAGAAGCACTTTTGGTGGAATGCTATGAAGAGGGAGATAGCCCAGTTTGTTGCCAAGTGCTTGGTTTGCCAGCAGATAAAGATCGAGCATCAGAGACCAGCTGGACTTCTTCAACCTTTGCCGATACCCGAATGGAAGTGGGAGCATATCACCATGGATTTTGTGACGGCATTACCTCGGAGTCCCAGGGGTAATAATGCTGTGTGGGTTATAGTTGATCGCCTCACCAAGTCAGCTCACTTCATACCATTCAGGGTAGGCCAGTCGACAGAGGTTCTGGCAGATAAGTATATGAAGGAGGTGGTTCGTCTGCATGGAGTTCCAGTTAGTATTGTGTCAGATAGAGACACCAGATTCAGATCTCATTTCTGGGAGAGTCTCCAAGAAAGTCTGGGAACTCGTCTGAAATTCAGTACTTCTTATCATCCTCAGACAGACGGACAATCTGAGAGGACTATCCAGATCCTTGAAGATATGTTGAGGGCTTGCATGATTGACTTTGGAGGATCTTGGGAAGACCATCTTCACTTGGCCGAGTTTTCATATAACAACAGCTACCAGGCAAGTTTTAAGATGGCACCCTTTGAGGCATTGTATGGTAGGAGGTGCCGATCACCGATTTGTTGGGATGGAGTCGGTGAGAGGAGTCTTTTGGGACCAGAGATTCTGATGCAGACTACAGAGAAAGTCAGGGTTATCAGAAATCATCTCAGGGCTGCTCAGAGTAGGCAGAAGAGTTGGGCAGACACTCGGAGAAGGCCATTGGAGTTCCAGGTTGGAGATCATGTATTCTTGAGGATATCACCTACCAAGGGAGTGATCCGGTTCGGTGCTCGTGGGAAACTAAGTCCAAGGTATATTGGCCCATTCGAGATCCTGGATCGTGTGGGAGATGTGTCCTATAGTTTGGCATTACCGCCATCTTTGGACGGGGTGCATAATGTCTTCCACGTGTCTCAGTTGAGGAAGTATGTCAGGGATGACAGCCATATTCTGGATCATTCCGAGCTAGAGCTACAACCGGATTTATCATACCAAGAACAGCCGTTGGCCATTCTGGATAGGAGTGTCAAGACACTGAAGAACAGAGCTATTCCATTGGTATTGGTGTCATGGAACAGGCATGCGCCAGGAGAGGCCACTTGGGAGCGTGAGGACGTTATCTGGGAGCGTTATCCTCAACTTTTCACATCTTGATTGGGTAAGACTCTTTTCTTCTACTCTTCTTTACCGTTATCTTTCCTTGTATCCATATCTATCTGTTGCTTTTCCTGTTATCTTTCACCTTATGAAATTTCGAGGACGAAATTTTTGTAAGGTGGGTAGATTGTAATACCCCTCTCCCGGAATACGTACTTAGTTACGTATTCAGTCTTTAGATCGTATTTTCCGATTTGCCACCCGTATTTGACCAATTTCAATTCCAAATATCATTTTCCAATATTTTAGATTTTATGTGATTTTCTGGAATTTTCTGGAATTAAAATGAATTTCTCCGAAACCGGTGTCGGCCAGTACCGCTGGCCGATTTCCGAATTTTTATCTTCCAAACTGTTAGGAATTTTTAGAAAGTCCTTTAGACTTTATTGCTTAGAATCATATTTCTTACTTATACACTTTTTCTGAGAATTTTATGAATTTATGAAAATTCTTTCGGAGTCGGTAAATAACTGATTCCGGGATTTTTAATTAAAAATCTATACAGTATTTCTTCAAACGAATTTCACCATGAGTCTTCAAATATTTTTCTTGATTTTTGGTAAAATTTTCAGACCAATCCGAGATACTTGAAATTCGGACCTTTTTTCAAAAATTGCAAAATTCCAATTCCACTTCATTTCCACCTCATTTCCCACTCACCACTTCACCTAACCCCACTCACTCTCTCCCTCTCCCACAGCCGGCCAAGTGGCCAAGGAGAGGACACTCACCTCACCCCCCTTTTTACACAAAACCCCCTCTCATTCCCTTTAATTCCACCCTCTTTGCAAAATCCCAAATCCTATATAAGATTTCCCTTTTCACTTTAAACCTTTTTCCTCCTCATTTCTTCACAAGAGAAGAGAAGCTCCACAATCTCCTTCTCCCTCTAGCAAAAATCCTAGCTCCATGAACCCAATCTCTTCATCTCCACCTCAAGGCTTCAAGGACTTCCTCAAGGGCTTCATCTAGGGCTTCCTCAAGGACCTCAACTTCAACCATCATCCTCATCCTTGGATCAAGTCCCAATTAAACCTATCCAAGTGAGTATTTCACTCACCAAGACTTGTATTAGCCCTAGAATACTTGTATCTACACTTCTTGTACACCTAGGTCACCAAAAACCACGAATTGAACCATCAAACACACTTCCAGAAATTCTGATCTGCTCACTGTTCTTCACAGTATTAGTCGACTCATCATAGGAACTAGTCGACTAGAACACTTAGCTGAAACTTAGTTTTTTCCGGAAAACACAGTATTAGTCGACTTACCCCAAATACCAGTCGACTAATCTTTTCTGGATGTAAATCTCAACTCTCTAGAAATCACTATTAGTCGACTCCTGAATCCCCCTAGTCGACTAATCCTCCCTAGACCAGAAATCCAACTTTCTGTATCAACAGACTTAGTCGACTTAAGTGTCTGTTAGTCGACTAGAGACCCCTATTAGTCGACTAACCCTTACTACTAGTCGACTAATTCTGGCTGTGTGTCATAGTTAATTTCCGTTCTGAATTTGGTTCTTATACTTGTTACATATGTATTATACCTTGCTTATTCATGCTTCAATACTGGCACAACATGACTTATTACTGAATGGATGTATCTCTTGTTACCTCATGACTTATTATTGCATATACTCGTTTCATGACATGTTAAACAGTAATATCACCACTTATCATGCCATCTCTTAAAACTAAGCATGATACACTTGACTTTTACATAAAAGCACCAACTTACATATGGGTCGGGGGAAATATGCGGATATCGATACGTGTTCGTGTTTACAGTGGCTTTTAGGTATATTGTACAATTACTGTTCCGGTCTTACCTGTGGTACTCCAGGGGACCGAGGGGAGTGCTTTCTCCCTTTCCTGTTTACTGTCATGACAAGGGCATACATAAGTCCCTCCTGTTTAGCCTTGCGGCAGGTTCCGTCTTCAAGCAACGGAACAATCCTGGGCCGTGGTCCCGGGTATGCACGGGACCCACTGTAAACATAGTTCGTCGATACAACCGCTGTTTCCAATAAAAACCTTGTTTCACTAGGATATGGATCTATGTGCTCTGGGACGCTGGGTCACATAGCTAGATATCACAGTAAGACAAGTAATAACAATAAGACGTTAATTGTAGATTTGTTGCATATGATCTTACCTTATTGAGTTTACATCGCTTGTTATTCATTGCTATTTATTGTAACTTCATTACCTTTATTCATGATCCTTATGTCACTTGACTATCTCTTATTTGTTATTATATGTCTTGACCCTTTGGATTTGCATATTCAGATTTCGAGGCCTGGGTCGAAGTGGAGCCATCCACCGAAGATCAGGCTTTCTTTAGTGAGCAGGCAGATAAGCTCCGGTCCTCGTGCCAGACTCTTCCTTTTGGTTCACGGGATCTCCATCCATTTCGTGAGCATTTTTGTATTTTGGTTATATAGGATTCATTTTGGACTTGGGTTGTGATAAAGGACACTTGTAAAGTGATTTTGCTTATCATAACTTGTATAGCTTTGTATTTATCTTTTGTAAGTTGGCATATGAATATACCACGCTGTGTGTTGTACTCTGATACTTGTTGTACTTAATGCTTAGCGTATATACGTGGGGGCACCATCTGACCTACGTATATGCGTTGCAGTAACGTTCCCGTATCATTGGGATCGGGGCGTTACAATCCATGGGCTAGGCAATGTGTGATCTTGAAGATTTGGCCCTGGATTCATCATGAAAAGCTTCTAAACTCCTTGTTGAAGCTAATCACCAACTAACATCTTGGTTAATGATCTGAAACTTAAACAACACAAGATTATTAGTAAACATAACTACATGAGTTAATCATCATCAAAACTAGGGTGGAAGGCCTTTGGGCCAACAATCTCCCCCTTTTTGATGATGACAAAACTCATGGAGTTATATATGCATGGATTAAAGTAAAGCTTCAAAGAAGCTCCCCCTTAACTCATGCATAAGCAAATAATAATATATGACAATGAAGCTCATAAACATGAATGCATAAATATGCATAAACAATAAAGGTTCTAGATGCCAATGCAATGTTCAAAAACAAAACATGCTCTAGATACCAATTAACATAACATACATTAAACTATATAAAACTTAATATATGCAAAAACATAACTATGCATATATAAATCTCAAACAAACTCAAAATCTTTCTCCCCCTTTTTGTCAATCATCAACAAAGGGGTAAACAATCAAAACAATAAATAAAATGAGGGGTAAAAATCTTTCATCCCCTTTTTGTCAATCAAAACAAAAAAAAATAATGTTCTCCCCCTTTTTGTCTAAAACAAAAACAAAGTCAATAAGGGGTGACTACAAACATGATATCAATTAAAAATATGTCAATGAAGCATCTTGATACCAAATAAAAATAAACAAAGATCAATAAATGTTATATGCTATATACATTCATGAAGAGGAAGACGCTAAGTTTGCTTCCCTACACATATGCATTACATGAAGGAGGGATGTTAAGCCCTAATTCACATAACACACATTATGTAATGAATAAGAGGAGATGTGAAGCTCCCCCTACACACGTGTACCACATAAAGAAGAGATGTTAAGCTCTTCAATACACAATACACTCAACATGAATCTATATGAAGAGATGTTAAGCTCTCCTTGCATATAGTCAATACAAATCAAAACTTTTGTTTTTTTTACTTTAAAATAAATTTTAGATACCAATTAAAAAAAAATTTTAGATACCAATATAAAACACAAGACATCTTGATATCAATTGAAATTAAACATAATACATTTTGAATGTCTAAACACAAATTTTGATATCAATTGTAAATGATTTACCAATTGAAAAAATTTTACATAGAAACATTGATACCAATTGTAAGAATTATTCATTTTAAACATATGATACCAAATTCGAATTTTCAATCATAAAGTATGGAGTATAAATACCAATTGAAAGACAAAATCAAATTTTCTCCCCCTTTATGAAATACAAACTAAAATAATGCATAGTCTTGATACCAATTTAAAAGTAATCAATTTAAACAAAATTGAAACTCAAGCACTAGCATAAACACAAAAATATATATGTATGGAAAATAGATACCAATTGAAATTGATATTCTTGGAATTGAAAGCATACATACATACAAAACATATATGAGTATACAAGAAGATCAAAATGATACCAATTGAAAGAGTTCAATGATACCAATTGACATAACAATAAGTTCAAGTGTATACATCATATTATCAATCCACCCATCTCATGCACAAGTTTAAAAAAAATTTCAATATAAACATACAAGGCATGGACTCCCATCCAACCTCCCGTAGATGGTAGGGGTTTTCAAAAATAGATTTGAAAATAAGCTTAGTTTGAAAAACTCTACCAAAATGAAGAATACCGTAGCTAGTTAAATGAAAAGTTTTGTTAACTAGTACGAAATCCTTCAAGTAAGGAATAAAACAAAATAATTTTCATAAAACACATGTAAATCTCATAGCACTTAAAACACTCTAATATCCATAAAGTCCATAAAATTTTCAAAAGAGGTGAGTGCACTAGTGTTATGTGGAACATGGTATCATGAAAATGTCAATAAAGCTCAATTATTCCTTAAATATTGAAGACACGAAAATCATCAAAACTATTTAATCTTCCATGCATATGTATGTCTAACACAAACTTAAGTATACATACATATCCAAAACTCAACGAGTCCACAAAATATATGCATTAAGGCACGTGGCTCAAAAGGATAAACATGTATATCTAATAGCTTGGACAAGATAGACATATACATGAAGTTAAACAATTTAAACACAAGATCAAGAAAAACTAAATCTTCACCAAAACAAATTTCATTTCAAGGTATATGTATGAGTTGTCAACACAATAAGTATACATACATATCCCTAAACACAATTGAGTCCATATATATAGATTTGCATGAAAGGCAAATGACTCAAGGGGTATACATGTATATCTTAAAGTTTGGCAATACAAATATATACATGAAGTGAAAACTCATAAAACAAATTCAAAAATGGAATACAAGTTTAAAATGTATGAATCATCAAAACTAGACTATACTAGCACATCTAATGGGAACAAATAAGCAATCAAGCCCAACATATATAGATTTATTTGTGGCCCACTATATGCACAAGTATATACCTAGTCTTAATGAAAACTAACACTTAAACAAATATTCAAGACATGAAGCATCAAAGACAAGTATAAAAACCATCATGATAAAACTAAAACATGATTACTATGTAAATTCACATGTATTAGATTCATGATGTACATTATAGTATAAACAAAAGTGAGAACACTAAGTATGGGTTCACATAAGCATGTGTGTCTCAAATACTATACATGTATGTCAAGGATCTAACAAACATGGTATATACATACTAATCCATAGACAATGAAACATGCTACAAAACATCAAAACATGCTATAAATTTTAATTTATGAAAGCATGTAAATAATAAGTGGGAGTAAAGGATTGTTACCAAAATCGAAGAAGCAACTCTCCTTTGTCTCCAAAACATGGTGGTTATCTCCACCAAATCTTCCCTTGAAAGTGATGCATCCAATTGATTTTCTTTAAGTCCGGAACGCATCCACTCCAAGGTGCCGCTACTCTCACGTCATGTGAGAGCCCACACCTACATCAAAAATAATAGGAGGGGTGGTCTTTGGTACCCACATCTTGTTGGGTCCATGGGGGTTAGTTCCTTCTCTAACCCAAACAAAATTCTTTGCTAAATTAGGAGTATGTAATCTATCATAGCAAAATTTAGCAAGGTGACCCTTACGTCCACAATGTGTACAAGTGTACACATGAGCATACGTGTGATGGTGTCCATGAGGAGCATGTGTATGCCGTGATGGGTGTGCATGCATAAAGGATGGAACTTGTTTCTTCGAACCAAGGTTTCCAATCGTGAGTGGTTCATGGCACATTGGCTCATAGTGGAGCTCAAACAATCAACCTTCTTCTTAAGCATAGATATATCATTGTTAATAGAAGAAGAGGTGTGGCATGCAATAGGTGAAGTGTGAGGTACTACCCTATCATGGCAAACATGTGTATCAATCTTATTTTACAAAACCATATTCTTATCTAAACAAGCTTTCAACTCATTTGAAATAGAAATAATTTTATTTTTCAAAACAACATTCTCCTTTAAAACAAAATCAACTTTTGAAGACAAGTTTTCATTTTCTTCAAAAGTGTTTCACAATCATTTTTAGATTTTAAAAATTTATTTTCTTTTAGTACAAGTTCTAATTGAGATCTCAATGAATCCCTTTCATTATAGACCTCAACCTTCTCTTGCAAAACATTGTTAAGTCTAGCATGCAAACTCTTATTTTCTTGTTCAATTCCTAGACTTTTCTTTTTCAACAAATTATATTTTTCTATTAATTTTTCACAAACAATGGAAAGTTCTTCATTCAAGGCATGAGGATCAACATAATCATTTGAAGAACTAGCACAATCATCATTATCTAAGTGGGGTTCCGAATGTACCTCAAGGGAGTCATTCCCTTGGACCATCAAGCATTGTGAGTCGGATTCTCCACTAGACTCCTCTTCTTGGATTTGTACTTGAAGCTCGGAAGTGGTGGTTGTTGTCAATTTGTTCCACACTACAAAAGCGGAATCAATGTTAGAAACACGTAAAAGATAATCTTTAGACAAAGTGCTTCTAATGGCCTCTAGGGCTTGTGCATTGGCCCCTATATGATTACCATTACCAAGATAGCATTTCTTGGTAGCGGCAAGAAAGACATGCAAACCTAGGGTCTTTAGGTACATGGACATCCTATACTTCCAAACAATAATGTTGGAAGGGTCAAAGCTAAGTGGGGTCATGAAGTCCATGGCAAATTATATGAGTGTGCAAACAAGCAAATGCAAACAAAAGATTAGCAACCAAATGGATCTCACTCCTAGGATGTTAAGCCTAATATCAGAGCACTACCTCTGATACCAATTGAAAAACACCTAGAGGGGGGGTGAATAGGTGTAAGTGCTAATCTAGAACTAAATGCAAAAATATGTGCGCTAAATGCGGAAGCTAATGCAAATCTTGCAACACACTTAGTTCAATCAACAAGTGTAGCCGAATTCCCCGTGAAGGGCTCTGGACTAACTCCTCTTGATTCCCCTTGAATGGGTTGAGGTGCTATGTGAAGCTCTTGTTGATTAGGTACAAGTGAGGCACACACAAGCAAGCCAAGCATATAATGGATATACAACAATATGAAAGATGCAAGGCAACAACACAAGCAAATAGATATGATATGACAATATGAATTATGCTCAACACAAGCAAATATGATATGATATGAAGTATGATGCTTTGCACAAATGTAAAGAGAGAGGGTTAGAGAGACAAGTGGATCAAACGCAAAGACCAAGATATGTTTCGAGGTTTGAGCACCTTGCTCTACATCCCCGCCTACACCACCGTGTAGGATTTCCAATCCACTATCTCCCACCGAGGGAACCTCTACCGAAGAGGATTTGTTACAACTCTAGGAGTACCAAACTCCTCTCTACAACCACTACCTCACAACCGAGGGGTACCCCGTAGCCAATACAACACACAACTAACACCTCTACCGAAGAGGGTTTACAAACACCAATCTCCACCTCTCACTAGAGGAGCAAACCAATCACCAACTCCACCTCACCAAGAGGGAGCAACCAAGAAATCAAGGGTTTACAATAAGTGGTCTCTTTCAACCACAAACCTCTTTCCTTTTTCTTTTTCCACAAAAACAAGATCCTAATAGATTAGGATAGTATGATAGCTCAAGTGTGAAAACTAGGTGTTTTTGGAAACAAGCAACAAAGAAAAACTACTTGGGAAATCTCTTGTATATGATAGAAATAGAAGATCAAATCAAAATCCCAAAACCTAATTCTCTTTGATTTTCCAAAAACCCAAAACAATAAAGATTGAAAGTTTTAAAGCCCAAAAACTCTTTTTAAAACTCTTTTAAACACTTCAGAAAACTAGAATTTTTCTCTTTGAAAAACTTGGGCAAAATCCCAAAGAGATGGGGTTTATATAGGCCCATCAGAAAACTAGCCGTTAGGCTGAGCTGGCAGCCTGACAGGCTGACGGTCGACCGGCCCGATCGACCGCCAACGGTCAGAAATATGACCGTTGGGCAACTGCGGTCGACCGGCCCGGTCGACCCAAACAAACAGAGAGCTCTGCTCTCAACGCGGTCGACCGTCCCGGTCGACCGTCCCAGTGACTCCAAACGTGCACAGATTTGTGCACGTCGGTCGACCGGCCCGGTCGACCGGCTTCACCTCAAGTCGACTAGTTCGGTTGACTAGTCGACTGATTGAAGTCTGGAACTGAAATCTGGGTCAGAAAAACAGTGTAAAATATTTTCTAAAAATCTTTTATCTTTTCTGAAAATTCTATAAAACTTGTTTTAACATTTTATATTCAAACACAAACAAGTGATAAAAATTTCAAGACATATATCAATCATATCAATTCATTATTGAGTCTTGCAAATTTTATCAAAAACAAAACTTGTATTTTTATCAAACTTGATTTTTCAACACATGAATAGGGATATCAAAATAAGTTTGTTTAGCAAGTTAAACCATGTATGTATATCTAGAATACATCTAATATACATAGAAATAAAGTAAACTTGTTTTGATCTACTATTCATGAAAACCAAATCCAGACATAAAATGTGTGTGTTTTGTGCACTTGAGCATATCAACTATAATAAGCTTTACAAATGGATCTAAACACACTATCTAAACTATGGATACCTAAGTCTTCTTGATGATCTTCATCTTCAAGTTGACTTGCTCCAAAACTCCATCCATGGGCTAGGCAATGTGTGATCTTGAAGCTTTGGCCCTGGATTCATCATGAAAAGCTTCTAAACTCCTTGTTGAAGCTAATCACCAACTAACATCTTGGTTAATGATCTGAAACTTAAACAACACAAGATTATTAGTAAACATAACTACATGAGTTAATCATCATCAAAACTAGGGTGGAAGGCCTTTGGGCCAACACACCAGTGCAGGCCCAGCAGCCGCCAGCCCAGGCCTGGCCAGCAGGATTCGAACCTGTAACCTTAACAATATTAGCATATATGCTCTAACTCACTGAGCTAATTGATTGGTTAATGAAAGTCTTCATTTCAAATATATATATACTCAATGTTCTAAAAAGCGGTTTCAGTACGTGAGCGGTCTGAGAGCGCATAATGCTTAAACGGTGATTAAACGGATTATACGTTTTATTATTATAATATATAATAATATTATAATACTTAAAACATGGAAATATGAGTTCTATAAACTCCAAAAAAGCATAAAAGATATAGTAAACATAACTTGAAAAATTAAATTGCTAGTATTAACAAGCATTTAAAAGTAATAATGACAATCAGTTTAAAGTACATCAATGTACCTCCACCTCCAACAACTATAGTTAAAAAATACTTATTAAATGAATAAATATATGTATTTCTTTCAAAAAAAACATACTTCCAACAACTTTGGTTCACTGCTAGATGCAGCTGCAAGTAATGTGCAACTCTATCCTTCTCACCCTTGAGGCACTCATCAACCTATTAAAAGAAATAAAGATCATTGGTAAAAACCTGGGCAAAATACATGCACGCGAGGGGGAGAGAGCTGACCAAAGAGAGGTCGCCGTCGACGCATGAGGAGGTCGTCGTCGACGCTTTGCTACTGACCAGAGAGCTAATCGCAGGGGGAGGTCTTTGTCGACAAAGAGGGAGGTCACAGTGGGAGGATCAACTGCAAGGGGAGGCTGTCGTCGAAGGGGGAGTTCGCCTCAGGAGGATCAGCGCTTTGTGAACTTCTTCGTCGTCGAGCTTCGGGAGCTCTAATCCCCAGGAGGATCGTCAACGCTGTGAGCTTCGATAGCTTCAGATAAAATCAGGAATTCGGGAGCTTCGTCATCTCATCGTCACGAGCATCGAGAGATTCTTCATGAGATTCAGGAGCTTCGTCGTCGCCACAGGAGGATCGAGGATGCGGATAAATTTAGGGCTCGCGAGTCCTAATTCTCTAACACGTGACAATTTATATCCTCAATTACTGGGTCAGGTTTGAGTTCAGTTAGTTTAATGGGCTCGAAATTCGAATACATTTAGAAAATGATTGAATAACGTTTAAAACGGACGCTAATTAATCACCGATTAGACGCTTAATCATCGCTTAAGCGAATTAATCGCCTGACCGAGTAATCAGACCGCTTTCTTCAAGTTCTGCTCGGTTTCAGGCCGAAAACATTTAAGCGGACGATTAATCGGCCGCTTAAACCTTTTTTAGAACACTGTATATACTAGTTATTCGGTTCCAGTTCTGGAACCGGAACCGGCCGGTGCTGGTCCGGTTTTGGTCCTCACATGGAGGAACGAGGGATCGGCGATTCCGGAACTGGAATCGGAGCCGTCGATTTCGGAACCGCAGTCGGGTCTAATCCCACCTAGGGTAACCGAAGGCTTGATTAATAGATTATTGGGCCGACCATGATGATGTAAACAGCGTTCCTGGTTTTGAACCCCTTAAAAAAACTAAAACTAGATTACTACTTGCGGTGGATCGAGCGACGAAGAGAAGGGGGGGGGGGTGTGGGAAAGTTCCTGGTTTTGAACCCTATTAAATACCTAAAACTAGATTACTGCTTGCGGTGGAATCGAGCGGCGAAGAGAAGAGGGGGGAAGGGGGGGAGAAGAGGGGGGAAGATGGGGGAGGGGGAGAGAGAGAGGGGGAAGAGAGGAGAGAAGGGGGGGAGGGGGGAGGTCATCTCAGTTCTCTGTGGCGCTCTTTTTTGGAGGACAGACAGACGGACAAAATAAAAGAAAGAGTCGCGAGAGAAATCTCACTTCGCTTGGTTTGATAAAAAAAAAAAAGTTATAGATGGATGGATGAACTGATAAATTTTACATTTGAGTCGCTGGAGAAAATCTCTTTTGCTCCCCTCGGTCAATTTTGATCAGGTCCGTCACAAATTCCGAGCCCGACCGGCTTACGTCTCTTCAAAGATTGACAGCACCGTTCACGCCATTATCGGAAAAGCCCGCAAGCAGCGCAAAAACACGGGCCAGGTTCAATGAATCGGATTCTTGACCAATTTAAAGTTTGGTCCATGTCTCTGGCCTTTTAATTTCAAAAACATTGCTTTCAAAGTTCTCATCTTCATTCTCTGTGCCTCATTTGCTAAGATCCCAACTTGAAGAAGAAGTAGAGAGCTCAAATGGAGGCGGCTCAAGGGTTTAGGGCTTTGGACGAGAAATCCCTAATCGAGTACATAAGGGCCACACCTGCGCTCTGCTCTCAGCTGGGCAACCAGTTGGAGGGGTTGACAATTAAAGAAGTTGGCGATGGGAACCTCAACTTTGTGTATATTGTTGTTGGCTCTAATGGTTCTCTTGTTATCAAGCGGGTAATTTGGTCTCTACCCTTCTATTATTTTATTTTATTAGATTTGATTGGAACTTATAGTTGTTGGGTTTTGTTATTGGATTATTATTGTTGATTTTGTCCTTTGCTATAACTTCATACAAGATTGGATTATTACAGTTCTTAGAAGTATATTGGCCTCAAGTTGAAAACTTTTACGATGTTGAGAGTACCAGCAGTGTGGAATTTTTCGGTTATTGATTTTGGTAGTTGCTAGTTTAACATAAAAGTTCAGCACAACTCTTTGAGACTCTTAAGCAGTAATAACAAGAAGAAAAAAGTGAGGTTGTCGAAACAAGAAAAAGCATGTGAGAAGCTCCGCAAAATGATTGATTAGGATTGAAATATATAAGTTGATAGTAATTTCATTTTAGCTTTAGCTATCATGGTGGAAAATTTAGCAAGTAGGGTTGGGCATGGAAAGTCATACTTGGATTCTCTTTGGTATGGGATACAAATGATTTAGGGAGTTTTTATTCGAAAATCTGTTAAGTAACGTTTACTCAAACGAAGTTTTACTCTAATTTCCTATGTTGTTGCAAGATGGAATAATTATAAAGTAGCCATTTGTTCTGTAAAACGATTGACAACCAAAATGGAATAAGATGACCAATGTAGAAAATCATTGTAAAAGGTCAAACGTAATAGTGATGCAGACATCTACTCGGGATGAAAGAGCCGAAGAGAAGGATCCAAGGAGTCTCAATCCAAGTTGAAGTAGTAGTAGGAATTTTTTTTATTTCTCTTTCTTTATTTTTGTATTTTTCAGTTTTTTATTTGGATTGTAATTCTATTTAGATTAGGAATTTGAGTTTGAGTTGGATTCAATTTTTGTAAAGCCTATATAAAGGCTATATTGTATCAACAATTATCAATGAAGAAATTTTGATAAATTAAACTGTGTGAGATATTTATTTCTCTTCAATTTGTGTTTAGAATTAGTCCTAATCTCCTCAAATAAACCCTAAGTCTATATTCCCTATCTTCTTCCCCTCCTCCAAACTCCACAACCATCACCTAATCTTCTTCTTACTTTGTTCACTGTAAGACACCAACAACAACAACAATTTCCTTCCCTCTTCTTTCTCACATCACAAATCACAAAACCCATAGATCACAATTCTTTCCTCTCCTCTCCACAACTCATCTAAACCCAACAGCTCCTCTCTCCACTTTGCTGTCGCCACCCAACAAGCAATTTAGAGCCAATCTATTTTTCGAAACAAAAACCCATCTGAATTGGGTTCAGAAGCATCACCTGCAAGCCAAGAAGAGGAAGAAGGAAGGAAATCAATTTGGGTTTCAAATCAAGTTCTATTTGGGTTTCAATATAACCAAATCTGAACCCGTTTCACAGAAATTGGGTTTAAGTTGTAAATCCGCGAGCAACCCGTACCCGCAATCAAATAAAGAGAGTTAAGTTAGGGTTTCAGATCCAAACCCGCTATCGAAAACAGACCCGTTAAGCGACTCCGCTTTGTTTTCGGGCATAACTTTTACATCCGGGCTCCGTTTCAAGGGATCTTGGTACCATTACGATCGTGACGACGAGCTCTATGCATCGATACCCACTACAGGTCAGTGAGATCTCTGTAATCCTCAGTAGATAATTTTTTTTACACGGTTTCTTTATTTATGGGTTGATAACTATCCTTTATTATTTTATCGATTTAAACTGCTGCCACTATATTGTGAGACTGAGATTTTGCTTACCCTATATTTGCTGATCATATATATTGAGTGTACAAGTTTTGCCGTCATAATTGGTAGTTGCATTAGTTTATTCAAATTGCGAACGATACAACTATACTTGCATGTTTTGTTAAATCCATTATCCTACATTATTTGTTTTAATTATTTTCCTACCCAAGATCGTAATAGTTGGTGAAACATAGCAAAAATTATCATATCACTGATTTCTGATTCACTCGCATACCCCGTTTCTCATCAATTTGGTATCAGAGCATGATTAGGGTAGGATTTGCATCTAGACATTTCTAGAAATTTTACCGCTTTTTTGCATTAAAAAAATAAAAATAAAAATAAAAAAATCATCTAGTCTAGACTTGCATCTCTTCATCCTTATTCAAGTTTGCAGTGTATGCCCACCCCGTAGTGGTGACCTATATCTGTTAGAAGAGTCTAGAGAATCTCACACCACCCCAATGGATCCCCAACAGATTGCCGCAATGTTCGCCGAGATAAATGCCAAGTTAGACCCCCTTAAGACTCTCGACGAAAGGTTGACCAAAGTGGAGTCCCCACTGAGAAACAACTGATGTAACAACACTGAGAACACATCCAATCTCGATGCTCAATATCTGAAAAGCATCAAGATTGATGTTCCCAATTTTGAGGGACGTCATGACCCACACCTTTTCATAAACTGGACACTCCAACTAGATAGATACTTTACGTGGTACGAACTTACTGAGTTTAGGAAAGTTAAGTACACTGCAATGACCAAACTAGTCAGTATTGGACCAACCTAGAAAACAGACGTGCAGCCCGAGGTCAACCACCGATTGACACATGTAATATGATGAAAGAAGAGTTAGAAGCAAAGTATGTGCTACCATCGTTTAGTATTGTCTCATGGACAACTGGCACCAACATACTCAGGGTAACAAATCTGCAGAGGAGTATGTCAAGAAATTCGATGAATTTCTCATCAGATGCAATACCCTCCATAAGGAAGGTGAAGCTCAAATTCTTTCTAGATTCAAAGTCGGCCTTAGAGATGACCTACAAATTGAACTGTTAGGTAGAGGAGTCAACGAGTTAGAGGCAGCGTATGCCTTAGTTCAAGATTTAGATTCCGTTAGGACCAGTCACGCTTCAAAGAATTACGATTATAGGACTTCAGTGCCTAGACCTTTTCCATCTTCCCAACCTCATAGGTCTAGTACCCAAACCCCTTCATATAGGGATGACATCAAGGGTAAGAGTCTTGAACTGGACAACAGAAACAATGGCCCTGATTCCTCCAGAGTTAGTTCCACAATCAAGTGCTACAAGTGTAAATCACCTAGAGGGGGGGTGAATAGGTGATGGCTAATCTAATGGTCACTTAATGCGGAATTAAAAACTTATTACACTAAACACCACGTATAACACAAGAGTGTAGCCGAATTCCCCGTGAAGGGCTCTGGACTAACTCCTCAAGATTCCTTTAAATAAGAGTTGAGGTGCCGCGTTGGCTCTCTTGGTTAAATACAAGTGTTAGCAAACAATCCCCAAGCATATAACAATTAAGCACACAATATATCAAGCATATAAAGATAAAGACAATATTAGCATGCAAGATATAAAGACAAGAGTAAGAGATAGAGAGTGAGCAATCGCAAACACGGGAGATTTGTTTCGAGGTTCGAGCACACTTGCTCTACTTCCCCGCCTTCAACACTTGAAGGATTTCCACTATAAACCGATCCCACCGGATCACTCGGTGCCGCAACACCTACAAGGAGTTCCCACTAGAACCCTTGGACTCTCTAGTCCCGTACACACCGCAAGCCCACAAGCTCGCCGAGGCCGCACCTCAAACACCGAGTTCACACGCGAACTCGAAACACCGCGAACCCGCAAGTCCGCCTCCTCAAAGTACAAAATGGAACTTTGGTGATCACAACACTTTAATCACCTAAAATCCTCTCACAACAAATCCCTATAGGTAGATATAGCAATGGATGGCTCAAGTGTTGTGTGAGAAAACAAGGATTGAAATGGTGGAGGAAAACTCAAGAAAATCACTTTAAAACACTCTTGATAAACTCCCCTTTTGATTGGAAATATTTGCTCTCAAAATAAGTGGAGATACCTCTTAAAAGATGTAGGAAAAACTGGTGCAAAATCACTTGTAAAAACTTGTGGAAAACAGCCCCAAATGTCCCAATTTATAGAGCTAGAAAAACTAGCCGTTGGGAGCCAGATTGGCCTGTCGGTCGACTGGCCGGTCGACCGGCCGGTCGACCGTGGCACTGGAACAGAGAGCAGAGCTCTCTGCCGGTCGACCAGCCCGGTCGACCGGGGCTTTCCAGAGAGCTTAGCTCTCTGCGGTCGACCGGGTCGGTCGACCGGCCCTCCAGCAATCCTGGCGTGCACGTTCTGTGCACGTCGGTCGACCGACTTCAAGCTCGGTCGACCGGCCCTGTCGACCGGCTTAAGCCAGACAGGTCATTTTTGGGATTGAAAAACTTGGTTTTTATTTCTTAAATAAATCCCATAAAATTATGAAAAATCTACAAAAATAGTTTTAACATTATACTTTGATAATCAAACATGCTTGAACAAAATCAAGACATGTTACAAACAATTTGAACTATTTTTGTAACTTGAAAATTTTGGCTAAAAATGAAAACTGTATTTTTTCAAAATTGGTTTTTCCAAAACTTCTCCAAATACAAAAATAAGATATTTTAAACACTTTTAAAGCATAGAGTGTATGGATATGATCCATTACACATACATGGTGAAATATCTATGTTTTTGACATTTAAGCTCTAAATTTGGTTTTGATAAAAACATATAAACTTTGAATTCCAAAAACCAAACCGGTATTTTTCAAAAAGAAAACTCTTTTGTATTTTTCCAAAATAAAAATTCTTTTATGAAAAACTTATCTAAATCAAGAGTGTGTGTGTGTAAGATATACTTGAGCAATCCAACTATTCTATCCTTTACATTTTATCTAAAAACAAAATCTTATAAAAACAAACCTAGACACAAGTCTTGGTCTTGAAGGTCTTCACTTGAAGTCTTCACATCTTCTTGACTTGGTCCAAACACGATCCATAGAGCTAGACTCCTCTTGAGTACTTGATGTGGTCTTGATGCACAAGCTCTTGAATCAAATCGTGCTAGCTCCAAAACTTGACTTTAAATCCTTTGTTGAAGCTACACACCTACTAAGATCTTGATCACAAATCTGAAACTAAATAAACATAAGATCATTAGTACTATAACTACATGAGTTGATCATCATCAAAACTAGAGTGATAGGCCTTTGGGCCAACAATCTCCCCCTTTTTGATGATGACAAAACTCATGAAGTTATATATGCATGGATTAAAGTAAAGCTTCAAGGAAGCTCCCCCTTAACTCATGCATAACAATAAACAAATAAATATGCAATGAAAGCTCATAAATATGTATGCAAATATAAGGAGATAAACATGCATAAACAAGCATGAAACACATCAAATTCTTTTTCTCCTATTTGCAAAACAAAACATATATGCATAAACATAAATCCTTCTCCCCCTTTATGAATAAAGCAAGGAAAACATGCATATATATCTAAAATACTTCTCCCCCTTTTTGTCAATCATCAACAAAGGGGTTAAAGTAAAGACAAAATGTTCTCCCCCTTTTTGTCAAAAGCAAAAATAAAAAAAGGGGTAACATTAAACAAATCAATAAAGGATATATGCGATATACATTCATGAAGAGGAAGACGCTAAGTTAGCTTTCCTACACATATACATTACATGAAAGAGGGATGACAAGCCCTAATTCACATAACGCATAATATGCAATGCATAAGAGGAGATGTGAAGCTCCCCCTACACACGTGTACCGCATAAAGAAGAGTTGTCAAGCTCCTCAATATAAAATACACTCAACATGAATCTATATGTAGAAGAGATGTTAAGCTCTCCTTGCATATAGGCAATACAAATCAAAACATTTTTAATTTTCTCATTTAAAAACAAAATTTGAGTTTCTCAATAAAACAAATTTTGAGATATCTTAGGAAACATTGTTTTGTTTTTACTTTCAAATTTTAAGATATCAATTGTAAATAAACATTACAAATTTTGAAATCAAAATAGAATCATATTGATACCAATTGACAATTATTGTAAATTATTTTGATACCAATTGCAATCAATAGATACCAATTGAAGATTATAGTACAAATAAATCATATATATGTATGAAAATGAAAATACCAATAAGAATTGATATTATGGAAATTATGAAGTATACATATATAGAAAACAAAACATGAGTATATACAAAATAAAAATACCAATTGAGATCAAGTATATAACTCATAACCTTCCACCCATTATATGCTCAAGATAAAAGATTTTTTAATTAAGCTTACAAGGCATACTCGCCCATCCATCCTCCCATTAGGGGATAGGTACGGGTTTTCAAAATAGGTTTTGAAAATATTTTTATTTAAAAACACTACCAAATGAATAATAATAACTAGTTAAAAATAATTTTTGAGAAACTAGTTAAAGATCCTTCAAAAACATGAAACCAAATATATATGTCCATGAAGCATACTAAATACACAAGAAGTGACACTCGAAATCTATAAGGCTCAAAAGTAATCATGAAACAAAGTCATGAATAAACAAATAAAGTGTGAGTGCACAAAAATTATGTAATTAGCATTTTCCATGAAGATAATCAATAAAGCTCAAAACATGAATATCATTTTATTAAACAAATCATGAAAATTCATTTTTCATATAAAGATGAAAATCATAAAAATTCATTTTTCATCTTAAAAACAAACTTCTAGGTATATGTATGTTTTTATTCAATCCTAACAATATGCATACATATCCCAAACATAAAAAGAGTCCATAATGTAAATTGCATGAAGGCAAATGACTCATGGGGTATACATGTATATTTATTAGATTTGAATACAAGATACATATACATGAAGTAAAACATGAAAATAGGCAAAACAAGTGTAAATGAGAGAATCATCAAAACTAGGCTATACATGTGCATATAGTGAGTACAAATGAACAATGAAGTGCAAACATATATGAATCAATTTGTTGCTCACTACTTGTACAAGTATATATCCAAGTTTTGATAAAAACTACATTTAAACTAGTATTTACCACATGAAGCACAAAACATGAACATGCTAAAGAAATCATCAATGAAAATCATATACATAAAGTAGGAGTTTTTAGAGATAGTTACCAACACATGAACTATACTCCAAATCTCCAAAACATAGTGGTTGTCCCACCAAACCTCCTTGATAGCGGTGCGTCAAAAGTATGTCCATCAAGTCCATGCATCCACCACTAAGGCACCATCCCTCTCACGTTTTGTGAGAACCCGCACCCACATCAAAAACACAAGGTGGGGATTTTGGTACCCATTTTCTTTTGGGTCCTTGTGGGTTAGTCTTGTAAGGAACCCAAACATTTTTCTTATTAGCAAAATTTAAAACATTTATCTTATCATAACAAAATCTTACTAAATGGCCTTTGCGGCCACAATGTGTACATTTGTACACTCTAGGATGCATATGTGTATGAGTGTGATCGTGACGTGTAAATAGTCAATATGCATGTGGGTGATGTGCATGAAAATGTGGAGTTTGTTTCTTTGAAAATAAGGACTCCAATCTCTTATGGTTAAATGCACATGTGCTCAAAGTTGAGCTCAAACAATTTATTTTATTTTTCAAAACTTTAATCTCATTTTGATTAATAGTGGCATGTAAAGCATGGTGAGATAGAGAATCATTTTTCTTATTCTTTTTAGAAACATTTTCCTTTTCTTTTTCAATCATTTTTTATTTTAAAGAAGTGTTTTTATTTAAAGCAACTTCTTTTTGTTTTTCCACCAAAATAATTTCATTTTTCAAAGTAGTGTTTCCTTCACAAAGATCATTTAATTTAGACATTAAGGAAACATTTTCATATTTCAAACTTTCATTTTCTTTTTCAATGCATGCAACTTTATTTTTAAAAGAATCATTTTCTTTTAACATGCAATCAAAATCCTTTTTCATTTTCTTATTATCTTTCTTAAGTAATTCATATTTTTCTAAGAGTTGTTGACAAAATGATGCTAGTTCATTATATGGCATTTCAACATCCTCTTCTACCTCGGATTCGGTAGTTACCTCAAGGGGGTTATCCCCTTGGACCATGTAGCACACGTTGGAAGCGTCACTTCCAACATCCGAGTCGCTCCCCGCATAGTTTTGTTCTTGTTCGCCAAGGGAGATCAAAGAGTTCCATACTACAAAAGCCGAATCAAAATTAGCAACCCTAGATAAATAAACATCATTTAGGATAGATCTTAAAGCATGTAGGGCTTTTGAGTTAGCCTCAATATACTTGCTATTATTAACATATGAATCTTTAGTGGTAGCAAGATAAACATGAATGCCTAGGCCTTTGAGGTACAAAGACATCTTAACCTTCCAAGTTTGGATGTTAAGAATGTCAAAGGTGGGAGGTGACATGAAATCCATGGTGTGTGTACAAATATTGTGATTAGCCTAAAAATGAGGATCTTTAACTCTAGGTTGTAAGACCCAAATCAAGAGCACTTGGCTCTGATACCAATTGTAAATCACCTAGAGGGGGGTGAATAGGTGATAGCAATCTAATGGTCACTTAATGCGGAATTAAAAACTTATTACACTAAACACTACGTATAACACAAGAGTGTAGCCGAATTCCCCGTGAAGGGCTCTGGACTAACTCCTCAAGATTCCTCTAAATAAGAGTTGAGGTGCCGCGTTGGCTCTCTTGGTTAAATACAAGTGTTAGCAAACAATCCCCAAGCATATAATAATTAAGCACACAATATATCAAGCATATAAAGATAAAGACAATATTAGCATGCAAGATATAAAGACAAGAGTAAGAGATAGAGAGTGAGCAATCGCAAACACGGGAGATTTGTTTCGAGGTTCGAGCACACTTGCTCTACGTCCCCACCTTCAACACTTGAAGGATTTCCACTATAAACCGATCCCACCGGATCACTCGGTGCCGCAACACCTACAAGGAGTTCCCACTAGAACTCTTGGACTCTCTAGTCCCGTACACACCGCAAGCCCACAAGCTCGCCGAGGCTGCACCTCAAACACCGAGTTCACACGCGAACTCGAAACACCGCGAACCCGCAAGTCCGCCTCCTCAAAGTACAAAATGGAACTTTGGTGATCACAACACTTTGATCACCTAAAATCCTCTCACAACAAATCCCTATAGGTAGATATAGCAATGGATGGCTCAAGTGTTGTGCGAGAAAACAAGGATTGAAATGGTGAAGGAAAACTCAAGAAAATCACTTTAAAACACTCTTGATAAACTCCCCCTTTGATTGAAAATATTTGCTCTCAAAACAAGTGGAGAAACCTCTTAAAAGATGTAGGAAAAACTGGTGCAAAACCACTTGTAAAAACTTGTGGAAAACAGCGCCCAAATGTCCCAATTTATAGAGCTAGAAAAACTAGCCGTTGGGAGCCAGATTGGCCTGTCGGTCGACCGGCCAACGGTCAGAATTCTGACCGTTGAGCCAGCGGTCGACCGGCCGGTCGACCGTGGCACTGGAACAGAGAGCAGAGCTCTCTGCTGGTCGACCAGCCCGGTCGATCGGGGCTTTCCAGAGAGCAGAAGCTCTCTGCGGTCGACCGGCCCTCCAGCAATCCTGGCGTGCACGTTCTGTACACGTCGGTCGACCGACTTCAAGCTCGGTCGACCGGCCCTGTCGACCGGCTTAAGCCAGACAGGTCATTTTTGGGATTGAAAAACTTGGTTTTTATTTCTTAAATAAATCCCATAAAATTATGAAAAATTTACAAAAATAGTTTTAACATTATAATTTGATAATCAAACATGCTTGAACAAAATCAAGACATGTTACAAACAATTTGAACTATTTTTGTAACTTGAAAATTTTGGCTAAAAACGAAAACTGTATTTTTCCAAAATTGGTTTTTTCAAAACTTCTCCAAATACAAAAACAAGATATTTTAAACACTTTTAAAGCATAGAGTGTATGGATATGATCCATTACACATACATGGTGAAATATCTATGTTTTTGACATTTAAGCTCTAAATTTGGTTTTGGTAAAAACATATAAACTTTGAATTCCAAAAATCAAACCGGTATTTTTCAAAAAGAAAACTCTTTTGTATTTTTCCAAAATAAAATTCTTTTATGAAAAACTTATCTAAATCAAGAGTGTGTGTGTAAGATATACTTGAGCAATCCACTAACTATTCTATCCTTTACATTTTATCTAAAAATAAAATCTTATAAAAACAAACCTAGACACAAGTCTTGATCTTGAAGGTCTTCACTTGAAGTCTTCACATCTTCTTGACTTGGTCCAAACACGATCCATAGAGCTAGACTCCTCTTGAGTACTTGATGTGGTCTTGATGCACAAGCTCTTGAATCAAACCGTGCTAGCTCCAAAACTTGACTTTAAATCCTTTGTTGAAGCTACACACCTACTAAGATCTTGATCACAAATCTGAAACTAAATAAACACAAGATCATTAGTACTATAACTACATGAGTTGATCATCATCAAAACTAGAGTGATAGGCCTTTGGGCCAACAACAAGTGCCAATGTTATGGACATTTAGCCGCCAGTTGCCCTAGTCTTGTCAAAATCACTAGAATAGATGGAACACCCACCAAAACTACTGAGCCAGATTCTGATGAGTATACTTATCACCCAGACGTTGAAACAGACGACGAGTCATCAAGCGATGATGTTGATCTCAACTGCATTAGGCCAATGTCGTTTACCCATTTGTTTGTCGTCAAGTGTGTTCCCTCTCCACCAACAGAAAAAGACGATTGGAAAAGAACTGCGACTTTTTAGACGTTCACCAAGATTGGAGACAAGAGTTGTAAGGTGATTGTGGACAGTGAAAATTGTATCAATGCAACATCGTCTCGACTGTGTGAAAATCTTGGATTAGAGATTATACCCCACCTTCACCCATTCAAAGTGTCTTGGATTGACTCCACAACAGTTGAGGTCAAACAACGATGTATTTTCCTAGTTAGTTTCAATCATTATGAAGACAAGATTTGGTGTGATGTGATCACCATGAATGTAGGTCAAGTTATACTAGGTAGACCATGGTTGTTTGACAAAAATGTCACAATTTACGGTCTATCCAACATGTGCCAATTTGAGCATGAGGGTAAACAGATTAAGCTACTACCCTTGAGACCTAAGGTTGGACAACCCTAATAAACGTCCACTTTGGCTTTGCTGTCAGCTCCACCCTCTCCACCTCTCATTGCTAATGTTCCTTCTCTATCTCCCACTAATCATGCATACTATGTTCGCAAATCACTTCCTCCCTTATATCGACACCATCTCACTATAAAGCATTCGAGTCTGCACCTGCATTTGCATCACATAAACATGTGCACAAACTGCACAATGAGATCAGTGATGAAAATAAATGGAGCAATGTGAAGCCTACTTTACGAGTTGACAGTAGAAAAATATTTAAAACTTTTTAATATAGGCGACTTTGTGATGGTTCGAATTTATCCGAAACAGTTTCCTTCGGGAGCTGTTAAAATGTTGCATGTCCGTAGTGCTGGGCCTTTCAAAATCTTAAATAAACTGAATTGCAATAATTATGTTATATATCTTAAAAATTATGACATTAGTTGTACTTTCAATGTTAATGATATAGTGGATTATAAGGGTTTTAATTGTAGCCCCTTGATTGTTGAGCCTTCCCCTAATCCATTATTTGAGAGACCCCCATTTACCCCTCCCAGATACTCATCCATTACAACAGAGACGGTTGATAAAGTTTTAGATGATAAAACTATCACTAGAAAAACTGGTGGAACTCACAGGTATTTAAACTGCTGTAAGAGAAAAACACCCACTGTTGATTCACAACTAGATCAAGGTGATTTGCAAAGGATTGATCCAGTGCAGCATGAGAGACCTAATCCATCTAAACTCGACGGAGTCGAGTTTTCTCCCACCCAGGGAGAATGATGCAAACATCCACTCGGGATGAAATAGCCGAAGAGAAGGATACAAGGAGTCCCATTCCAAGTTGAAGTAGTAGTAGGAATTTTTTTATTTTTTTATTTTATTTTTATATTTTTCAATTTTTTATTTGGATTGTAATTCTATTTAGATTAGGAATTTGAGTTTGAGTTAGATTCAATTTTTATAAAGCTTATATAAAGGCCATATTGTACCAACAATTATTATTGAGGAAATTCTGATAAATTAAACTGTATGAGATTTTTATTTCTCTTCAATTTGTGTTTAGGATTAGTCCTAATCTCCTCAAATAAACCCTAAGACTATTTTCCCAATCTTCTTTCCCTCTATACTCCACAGCCATCACCTGTTCTTCTTCTCTTTGTTCTCTGTAAGACACCACCGCCAACAATAATTTTCTTCCCTCCTTTTCTTCCTCACAACACAAATCAGAGAACCCATAGATCACAACTCTTTCCTCTCTCCATAACTCAACTAAACCCAACAGCTCCCCTCTCTCCACTTTACTGTCGCCACCCAGCAAGCAATTTAGAGCCAATCTGTTTTTCGAAACAGAAGCCTATCTGAATTGGGTTCAGAAGCATCACTTGCAAGCCAAGAAGAGGAAGAAGGAAATCAATTTGGGTTTCAAATCAAGTTCTATTTGGGTTTCAATATAACCAAATCTGAACCCGTTTCACAGAAATTGGGTTTAAGTTGAAAATTCACGAGCGAGCCGTACCCGCAATTAAATAAAGAGAGTTAAGTTCAGGTTTTAGATCTAGACCCGCTATTAAAAACTGACCCGTTAAGCAACTTCGCTTTTGTTTTCAGGCATAACTTGCACATCCGGGCTCCGTTTCAGGCGATTTTGGTACCGTTACGATCGTGGCGACGAGCTCTACACATCGGTAACCACTACAGGTCAGTGAGATCTCTGTAATCCTCAGTAGGTAATTTTCTTTAACACGGTTTCTTTATTTGTGGGTTAATAACTATCCTTTATCGATTTAAACTGCTGCCACTATATTATGAGACTGTGAGATTTTGCTTATCCTATATTTGCTGATCATATATATTGAGTGTACAAGCTTTGCTGTCATCATTGGTAGTTGCATTAGTTTATTCAAATTGCGAATGGTACAACTATACTTGCACATTTTGTTGAATCCATGATCCTACATTATTTGTTTTAATTATTTTCCTACCTAAGATCGTAACAGTTGGTGAAACGTAGCAAACTTTATCATATCACTGAGTTCTGATTCACACACATACGCGTTTCACATCAAATAGTTACATGACTAAACCACCTTCCCCACTTTGACTTCCTTAACTAATTGAGAAAGAACAAGAATAATCGGATAAAGTTTGTTTGATCGAAATAACCCTATCAACTAGTATTGAGATCATACCAACAATCACACCAATTGTTGTGCTTCCAAGATCGTGAGCGACAATGCGGAACCGTGACAGTATGTAATACTTGCAAAAGAAAACTAGTAAAACAAAATAGCAGTACCTAGAGAAAAAGAGAAATAACACAAGGACCGAACGGTCAAACCCGACCTACGTCCACGGGGAGAGAACTTGAGAGAGTTTGTTAATAAACTTGGTACAAGATATCTAATCTTCCCTTTGAAGTTCACAATAGTATTCACCTTCCCCTTAAATCTCTCTAGATTGCAAGAGTATTCCTTCTCCCTTTGCACCGTCACCTACTCCTTTCTTTGCATTGGCTTTCTTTCTTCTCTTTGTGTTGTTACAATATACTAGGTTACAACTTTTATTTATAGAGTTTTACAATACAAATTCTATTTGAACTATGAGATGATTTTGGCTGTCGGATGCTTGAAGAACTTGATCATTACTTGTAGGAGTTGATTTTCTTGATCTAGAACAATTCTAGACCTTCAATCTTTAGAAACATATCCTTCAATGAATAGAATTTGAGTTTTATTTGGAGTCTATCAGAAAAGAAATCTGAACGCGCCCAAAAAGAAAACCTTAATATGATTCTGGGGCTCTAACTATCGACAGGCCTCAGCGGCAAGGCCTATCGACAATGCCTACTGCCTGTCGAAAATCTGAGCAATGTTTCTTCTCTATTGAGTGCGGTCGACATTCACACTGTTTTCTTGATCTGCTTCTTTTTCAAGTTCTTTTTTTCCTCCAATTTCATTAGAACTTTTTTGACCACATCTCCTCTTGAAAACAAGACAATTTCACAACAATCTCCACCTTGACTTGCTTTTCAGGCCTTTAGCAAAATACGTTGAAAATTTTGAAATTTTACCTTGATTCTTTTCTTGATTGTAACCGTAGTGTGAAGTCTTTGTTCTTGCCCCTCTTCCTGGGGCGTTTGGCTGATTCCGCATGCCTTGAGCCATCTCGGGCTTTTCATGAATGCTCCCTTTCATTTTTTGCAACACTTTGATTTGGTTCACGTTCCGTCCCAGTCTTCCTTGAAGCTCCAGCTCGCGATGAGCTTCCTTCCAAGCTTATCATTGAAACTCCACAAACTCTACCTTGAACTGAGTTTCCTTCTTTCAGCTTGTATATCTCTCCATACTTCTTTTTTTAGGATTATCCTCTCTCCTCAGCTAATCGTGATGACTATGTGTTACATTTGGATCCGGCATCCCTCTGAGTTGAGCACCGCTATGGATATTAGATTGTACCGTGTCTCTGGGACATACTGAACTGCCTCAAGAGCATGCACCATCCCATTTGAGTTATCTTTACCTGTAAAATTGATTGTCCCAGTGCTGATGACCTCGCAAGCCGATCAATCCACCATTTTGACAGTCCATTCCTTCTTTGCAACCAAAGAGTTAAATCTCTTCTAAGAACATATATGAACCGCACTATCAGAATCTAATATCCAATATTTATCTGTAGAAGTCTTATCTATGGAAGCCGCTAACACATATGTGTCCAATACACTTTCTGCTACGCCTGCCTCTGCAATTTGCCTTTTTTCTTCAATCATTCTTGTCGATGCTTGTAGTCCTTCTTCTAATGATTTTCTTTGTGACAAAAGTGGCATGCCTTTGACGAATCTAGACTTTTTTCCTCCTTTCCTTCCCATAACCACCAAATCTGAACCTTCCTGCTCATATTGATTTGGCATTTTTCTGATCTCGTTTGATAACAGAGTTGTCGTGACCTCCTCCAAGATGAGAGTTTTCTTTCCTTACGGTATGGTGGTTATGATATGATCGTATGAATCTGGAAGCGAAATGAGAAGTATTAACGCTTTATCTTTCTTTGATATTTACATCAACAACCAATAACTCATTAATGATCTTGTTGAAGTACAGATGCCTCAAAATTGCTGCCCCTTCATTCGTGCGTAGCCCATGTAGTTGTTTCTTCAAGTACAGCTTGTTGGAGAGACTCTTTGTCATATACAATGTTTCTAATCTTGACCACAAACTCATAACCATTTTTTCATCCATCACGTTGTACATGATCTCGTCTGTGAGACATAATTGGATCGTGCTTGTCACTTTCATATCCAACTCCTCTCAATCCTCACCTGACATGCTCGCAGGTTTTGCTGATTTTTCATGCAGGGTTTTGTGAAGAATCTATTGCACCAACGCGTTCACCCTCTTTTACCATAATCTGAAGTTTTCTTTGCCATTAATTTTCTCGACCTCGAACTTGCTCACAGAAATTTCAATCTTCGGCATATCGCTTTATCGTCAACCTTAAGTTCTGATACTAATTATTGAGACCACACTGACAATCGGGCTATGACATCAACTATTGTGCGCCCAAAATCGTAATCGACGTTGCGGAACCGTGACAATATGTAATGCTTGCAAAAGAAAACTAGTAAAGAAAGTAGCAATACCAAGAAAAAAAGAGAAATAACACGAGGATTTAACGTGGTTCAACGGCTTCAGTCAAACCCGGACTACGTCCATGGGGAGAGAACTTGAGAGAGTTTTATGAATAAACTAGTACAAGAGATCTAACATTCTCCTTGATTCCCACAATAATATTCACCTTTCCCTTGAATCCCTCTATATTACAAGAATATTTCTTTTTTTTTTTTGCACAGTTACTTGCTCCTCCTTTTGCATTGGCTTCTTTTTTTTCTTTATGTTGTTACAATGTATTGGATTACAACCTTTATTTATAGAGTTTTACAATACAAACCTATTCGAACTATGAGATGATCTTGACCGCCGGATGCTTGAAGAACTTGATCAATCTTGTAGAAGTTGATTTTCTTGATTTAGAACAATTCTAGACCCTTCAATTTTTAGAATCACATTCTTCAATGAATAGTACTTGAGTTCTATTTGGAGTCTACCAGAAAAGAAACATGAACGCGCTCGAAAAGGACACCTAAATCAGATTTTGGGCCTCTGGTTGTCGCATGCCCGAGTTGTTGTCGACAGGCCTGCCGGCAGTGCCTGTTGCATGTCAAAAATCTGAGTGACGTTTCTTCTCTGTTGAGTGTGGTCGACAAGCCTGTCGACCGCCACACTCTTTTCTTGATTCGCTTCTTTTTCAAGTTTTTCTTCTCCAATTTGATTGGATCTTTTTTTAATATCATCTCCTCTTGAAAACAAGACAATTTCACAACAACAAGACCCATCCTTCTTCTAGTTGTTTTAAGAATAGAGCCATTTAAACCTATTAAACTGGCTTGATTCCAATTTCCCATAAAGACAAAAGGCTTGTTTTTTCCCATTACCAAACTGCAGCTGAGATCACCTTGGTGTCCTTTGGTGAAAACATTGACATGCACTTGTGTGTTGAGAGTTTAATTTTAGTCCTAGTGCAACTCTGATACACTTATTGTTTGAGAATCATAAGTGGCTTGAAGAAGAATTCTTTTACAATAATGAACATTAACAATGAAAATTCGAATGCTAAATTATATATTGTTTCTGTTGTATGTTATTCCCTCTCTTTTTTCATCCAAGGAAGAGAAGAAAGTAATTAGTGGATTGCATGCGGACCCAGTTCACTTCATTTGAGGCTCCGCTCATGGGGTTGGGTGGTAGGGAGGTTTCATGTTGCATTAGCTCGAGCGAAACAACCCCTTCGGGTTTCTCAATCACCAACTTGGGTATTAGATTTTAAATAAGCATGCTGCTTATTTTTTCTTGTCCTGGAATCACACATCAGCTGAGAAGGTTAATTGAAAGAGTAGCTGCTGATAAATTTGTCAACCTATTTTTGGTGCATTTCAACTTACCAACTACCACACACTCTTTTCTGCAAATTGTGTAGCTTCTTTGCCTTTCTTTCTAGTCTTTTCCATAGCGTCATGTTGACAAGCTATTGATGGATAACAGCATCACCAGTTTGGTTCACTTGAAAATTTGTGATGATTCTGACGGGTTTCTCAATCACCAACTTGGGTATTAGATTTTAAATAAGCATGCTGCTTATTTTTTTCTTGTCCTGGAATCACACATCAGCTCAGAAGGTTAATTGCAAGAGTAGCTGCTGATAAATTTGTCGGCCTATTTTTGGTGCATTTCAACTTACCAACTACCACACACTCTTTTCTGCAAATTGTGTAGCTTCTTTTCCTTTCTTTCTAGTCTTTTCCATAGCGTCATGTTGACAAGCTATTGATGGATAACAGCATCACCAGTTTGGTTCATCTTGAAAATTTGTGATGATTCTGATGGGAGTTGATGATCGCGGATCTATGCAAGCTGCTTGGGATGATAGTGGGCTCAGGGTAGGACCCGAGGCTTCCTCCTTGGGCCCATGCTGGACCTACTGGCATGTTGAGCTCGTTGACCGCCTTTGTGACGATTCTGACGCAGTGGGAGACGTGTCGTGATCTTGATGAACATCGGAAATTGACCACTACAATTTTCTTTCGAAATTTCTGCATGCATATGTTTAATCGCATCATTCTCTCATGTTTAAGGCAGACTATTGTTATCAGATGGACAGTTATTTCACACAGGTCAACTGTTGGTAAAAGGAGTTCCAAATATTTACAGTGTAAGATTAAAAATCAACATTCATAGAAAGATAAATATATCCTAACTTTCATTTATCTGAAAAGACAAAAGAATTACTTATTTATTGCATATGTTTCACACACACTTGCACCTTTGAGAATTCAGAGGGGAGGTTGGAGGTGAATTTTATGAAAGATATTACCATCTACATTTCATGCCTTTGTATTGGCTGATTGTTGCATTTTTTTCATCGCAAATATTTGATTTGCCTTTGATGTCTCTATTTCCTTCTGTGAGTCATTTACACTCTGTTATATACTGGCAAATGTCCACATCATTTACCTTTTATTATCATCACATGCTGCTTTTTTGCATTCCATTATATACTAGTGAGTCTGCCAAAATTTACCTTCTCATATCGTGCGATACTGATCAGAAGTATCTTGTCTGCATGATAAGACAGGCTCTTCCATACATTCGATGCATAGGAGAATCATGGCCAATTACAAAGGAGCGTGCATACTTTGAGACACTGGCCTTGAAAGAGCATGGTCGCTTGTGTCCAAACCATGTCCCTGAAGTTTACCATTTTGATCGGCCAATGTCCTTGATTGCCATGCGCTATTTGAAGCCTCCACATATTATTTTGAGGAAAGGATTGACTGCTGGCGTTGAATACCCACTTCTTGCAGAACACATGTCAGAATATATGGCAAAAACACTCTTCTTCACATCTCTTCTCTTCTGTTCTACACTAGAACATAAACGTTCAGGTATATGTTATATATCTGCTCCTATAACCTGCTAATGTAAGCCGTATGATATGTGTCAAGTATATAGTTAGCATTTTTCTTAGTTTGAGCTTGAATTAGATGCACAATATTCATCAGAGCTAGATTAAATTACCAACTATAAGAACACTCAAAGTTGTAAGAGCCACCATTTTCGATCATCATTCCGATGGAGGCCTTTCCAATGAATGTCAAGATTGCTTAATATGTATTGTTGGCTCAAAAACCACCAGCTTAAACTTTTTGGTAAAGTGGTTATGTGATAAGGTCATTTGTCAAATTACAACTGTGGTAGAAGCAGATGGTGTGCACTTATTATTATATAGTATTTACTTCCTCTCCAATCCCCACTTTGGACGACAGGCAAGAGGCAGCCAACTCTGTGGATTTCTTTCAAGAATTAAGCATTCATGTGATTCACAAAAAAGGAGAAAGAAAAGAAGAGGGAAAGAGAGAAAGAAATGAACTAGGATGAAGCATATGAGTATCACTGAAGGCATCTAGATATTTATGCGAATGCTATACACTTGGCTTAGTTTCTGCCTCCGAGATGTGTGATTCCTTAGCAATCATTTCATCTTCCCTTTTCATCCACACTTTTCTAGTCTAGGAAAATTTGGAGGTCTGCTCCTTGGTTGCATGAGCTTAACCTAGCGAAACCTACCTACCATTAACTATCAAGGTTATATCACATGGTCCTTTCTTGTTCATTCTTTCCTTAACTAGGAATTTTCCACCAATATATAGGGTTGATGTCAGGTTGAGAGCCCATCTTAAAACCTACCTACCATTAACTATCAAGGCTCTATCACATGTCCCTTTCTTGTTCACACTTTCCTTGACTAGGAATTTTCCTCCAATATATAGGGTTGATGTCTGGTTGAGAGCCCATCTTAAACACTTGGTCAAATTTTTTTTTGATGCTTTCTTGACAGGAGACGTGCTCTATGGCTGACCCCATTTTGATGCAAAAAGGCTTATGTGATGATATGATGATGATGAGAGTTCAATTAAATTAATACCTGAACCATGTGATAGTTGTGCATCAATTAATAGGCTGATAAGGTAACTTCTGATATTCAGTGTTCATTATGTCATGAAAATGATTTAGATTATTCTTTTATTCTAGATAGCTATTATAGACTTGTTTAAGTATGATTCAGTTTCAGGTTGGTACTATTACGTTCTAGTTTTATATTTTTCTTCTGTGACTTGTTGTTTAAAATTTTTGAATCCTTTCTCTATTGTTGCATTTTTTTTTTGTTCGCACTGGGAATTTAACTGAGGGCTGGCAAAAATAAGTAGATCCTGTCACTCTTCAAGATTGCAAGTACAATTTATGAATTCCATGCTATATGTATTCCATATCAAGTAAATTTTGATGCTAAATGTAAGGATAATCACCTGTAATATATTTTTCCTAGTTTTGAGCAACTTCACTGAGATCTAATTTTATGTGTTCTTATAAACATCTTGTTGAGATTCTTTGTTGCATTTGCAGTTGCTGAGTTTTGTGGGAATGTGGAACTTTGTAGACACACACAGCAGGTTGTTTTCTCGGACCCGTATAGAGATTCTCAGTATAATCATTGGACTTCTCCTTACCTTGATCATGATGCTGAGGCAATTCGTCATGACGACAATTTGAAGCTCGAGGTTGCTTGCTTGAAATCAATGTATAGTATTATCTTGGTATCTTTTCCTTTTTAGTTATAGTTGCTTGGAATCCTGCATGTCAATTACATTTTTAATTTGCAGGTTCTGTGAGAGAGCCCAAGCTCTAATCCATGGAGATCTTCATACTGGTTCTGTCATGGTGACCACTGACTCCACTCAGGTTATTGATCCAGAATTTGCTTTCTATGGACCTATGGGGTTTGATATAGGAGCCTTTCTGGGAAACTTGATTTTGGCTTTCTTTGCACAAGATGGACACGCTGATAAAGGAAATGATCGGGAAGTACGTATAACTTTTCTTTATACATGTATTTTTTTTCTAATGTGGATTCTACGCATATAGTTTGTAGGCATGTCTTGTAGGCAGAAACTTCATTGATGTTTATCATGAAGCTAGGCATGACCGGTCTCCAGCGTAAAAAAGTCTTTTAAGTAAATAAATGTTCTTTTGACAGTTTCTGATTTTCTATACATAGGTATTTCTGTACAGTTAGTGTTTTCTATACATAGGTATTTCTGTACAGTTAGCGTGCAGTGTTTTGCTATCACTTTAATCTGAGGTCCTTACTACCAAACTTAGTTTCATTATTTGACTGAAGGCTTCTAAATCTTTCTAATTGTAAGCTTCTATTGATTACGTCGAATTTCGAGTTATTTGCCATAACCCTGGTACTGTCATGTGATTGCAAGAGGCTTTAATCTCTGTGGAGGCAGTGACACTCTTTGTTTACAACAATAAAGTCTTTCTGTCGGTGAATTTATTATCTGAACACACAGATGCCCACTCTTATTCTCTCTTCAAGGACCTTCTATAAGGTACTTTGTACCTTTCATAATGAGCTCCATTCCTTCTACTCGGGTTACTCATTTAGCTTCATGGCCTATTTCACAGCAACATAGATTGACAGACACGGCTATATTTAAAGTACAATATGCAGTTGTTAGGGATTGCGAACCCCACGAATGATCTCAACACGCCATGAGTCGATAACCTCAACCACACAAGATAAGAAATCACACAAACAAAAGAAGACACCAGATTTAACGAGGTTCGGCCATCCAACCTTGGCTTACATCCACAGAGCATAGATCCACATGGCAGACATATAAGATCTACTATGAAAGATCCACATGTCAGAAATATGAGATCTACTATGAAAGAAGAATCATACATGATTTACAAGGGAACCAAACCTTTTTACCTCACTGTCCCTCTCTCATCCTGTTTCACATCTTTACCAAAGCCACCATCTTTCATCTCATACATAAGAGATTACATATAGTGTTCGATAGAAACCCTAACACTGCCAATTATTTAGTAATAGCCTACATTACTAAACAATATCGGCCCAAAGGCCCATTGGGCATAAAGCCCGCCTGAATATTAATCCGAATGCGAGACATAACCCAACAATCTTCACCTTGGCTCTTGATGAGCCACACATGTGAATATATATCATCTACGGGAAACCATGGGCCTTGATAATCAGAGTTAGGGTTAGGGTTAGAGATGAATTGGGGAGAATTAGATGGATTGTTCTTTTCCATCTCATCTCCTTTTCATTATTATAATATATATGAACTTTTACACAAAAGTCCTTAAACTGATTTATTACTTAGCACCCTCTCAAGCTGGAGCATATACACCGCACATGCCCAGCTTGTTACAAATGAACTGCACTCGAGATCTCCCGAGTGGCTTAATCAATAAATCTGCAAACTGATTGGCAGAAGACATATGCTTTGGCCCAATAATACCAACATCATATTTTTTCTGTACCACATGATAATATACTTCAATATGCTTTGTCCTCTTATGAAACATTGGGTTTTCTACAATGTAAATAGCCGACCTGTTATCACAATATAGCCTCATCGAAGTCTTGGGGTACAAAACCCATATTGGCCAGAATGTCTTGTATCTACACAAGCTCACATGTAAGATTAGTCATGGCCTTATATTTTGACTTCACACTTGATCTAGAGACAATAGCCTGCTTCTTACTCTTCCACTACAAAAGATTCTTTTCAACAAAGACACAATACCATGTAGTAGAACTCATGTCGATTAGACAACCTGCCCAGTCTGCGTCTGAGAAGCGAGCTATGCGCTTATGCCAAATACATAAGTTCTCTTCTTGGAGCACTCTTCAGATATTTATCCTGACCATAATATCCCAATGACTCGTTCGTGGGGCTGAAATGAACTGGTTTACAACACTAACCAGATATGCAATATCTGACCGAGTCACTGTAAAATAGTTTAGCTTCCTGACTGGTCTCCTATATATTCTTTAGTCTTCCAAGAGCTCCCCCGATCAAGCAATAGATTCAAGTTTGGATCCATCGGTGTATCCACAGCTTTACACCTGAGCATACATGCTTCTGACAATATTCCAACACATACTTTCGCTGAGAAATTGAGATCCCCTTCTTAGTCTAGTTACCTCAATTTCTAGAAATTACCGTAGTGGTTTCAGATCTTTGGTCAGGAACTGCTTTTATAAATGTGACTTTAAGTCTTTAATTCCCTAGATGTCATCTCCTGTAGTCACAATATCATCCATGTAGATCATTAAGAGAATACGTTTTTCCTGATGGATGCGAAAGAAAACTGAGTGTCCTTCTGAAAATGATGAAGACCAAACTTCTGAACAACGTAACCAAATCTCCCAAACCAGGCTTGAGGGTATTGTTTTAAGCCATAAAGTGATTTTTGCAGACGACAGAGTTTGCCATACTCCCCTTAGCAACAAACTTAAGTGGTTGTTTCATATAAATTTTCTCATCAAGAATACTATAGAGGAATGCATTCTTAATATTTAACCGGTGTAGAGTCCAGTGATATGTAGCAGGAAGTGAAATAGGCAATTAGACTAACGACATCTTTACTACTAGAGAGAATTGTGTCCTGATAATCTACACCATATGTCTGGTAGTATCCTTTCGCTACTAAACGAGCCTTAAGATGAGTTAAAGTTTCATCTGAGTTCAGTTTGACACTATATGCTCACCGATGTCCAATTGCATTCTTCCCAGCTGAAAGTGAAACTAGTTCCCATGTCTCATTTTGCTGTAAGGCATGTATATCATCTTTCATCGCTACCCGCCAACTTGGATTTGGCATGGCATCTGAAACAAACTTAGGTTTAGGATGAGTCAACAGAAAAAATAAAAGCACAATATTGTGTGGAAAGATATGCATAAAATAAGAAGTTATGCATGGAATGTAGAGTGCAAACCCTTTTTTTTACGTGAGCAATAAGAATATCAAGATCAAATTGGGAATAAATATCAACAGAAGAATCAATATCGACAGAAGAAGTAATAACAACATTCTCACCTGATATCATGTCAATGATCGGAGATACAAGGATAAGTGGCACATCGGTAGTGAATTTTGCACATCTAGTATACACCTGTCCATATCTTTGAGGCATCGGATCCACATTGAAATATGAAGATGAGTTTTCTAAGGATATGAAATCATCTTCTGGTTCTAACGATGTACTCTTGGAGGTCTCTTTATCAAAGTATGGTGTGGACTTGAAAAATATTACATTTGCAGAGATCACAAACTTATGCAAAGTGGGACAATAGCATCTATATCCTCTTTGACTACTAGAATACCCCCAAAAACACATTTGAAAGCTTTAGGATCCAGTTTGGTGTGATTGGTACTATGATTATGAACAAAATATACACAACCGAAAATTCTAATCGGTAAAGAAAACATGTGATGTTTGGTATAAAAAAAAGAATATGGTATTTGACCATCAAGAACCGTAGAAGACATGCGGTTAATCAGATAGTAAGTTGTAAGCAGCCCCAGAAGTATTTGAGAACATTTATGTCAATTAATAAAGTGATGCGGACATCCGACAACACAAGAGGCCCCACGAGTTTATTGATGAGAGTATGTATTTTTTATTTATATGAGTCGAGTATGTTTTCTTTGTTTTTAGCTTTTGTGTTTCTCTTTTTTTAGTCCCACATAGACTATGTGGAGAAAGTCCTCATTTGTAGGCCTATTTAAGGCAAGGTGTTGTATTAAAAAACTAATGAAGTTTTGATAAATGAAAAATATTTGAGTGTTTTCAAAATGAAAATCTCTCTTGGATTTTAAGTGTGAAACCCACGTCCAAATTATCCCCTCCAAATCTTAACTCCACTTCTCTATTCTTATCCCATCTTAAATCCTTAGTTTCAAACCGTTATCTCCACCAGAAAATTCAAATAAAAAAAGATTACAAAGCACTGGTCATCTCTTTCCTTTCTCTTCCTCTCTCCCGTGAGCAGAGCCCATTTCTCTTCCTCTCCTCGACAATGCCCGCCGCCACCGATGACGACCGCGTCCTCCCAACAGTTACCCTATCATCTCTCCCTCAAGATCCCTCTGTTGGCAACCTCACCAACATCACCAGTCACCAAGGCCCTCGATCTGCTCCTCCACCTCCTTGCGCTTCTCCCACTCGCATAGCCACTTCAGCGACTTCAAAGCCGTCGCCTTTTGTGTGCGAGCTCCGATGTCTTGCTATCCGAATTCTGTGCCCGAGCACCATGCCCAGCGTCGACGCTCGTTGTCATCATCTTCCTCTGACCCTCGTCCTCGCAACAGAGCCAACATCCTCTTCCTCTTCGTGTGGTCGTTCTCTTCGCTACTGCTGTACAGAGCAAAGCATCATTCTCAAGTGTTGTTACCGTGTGCGTCATCTTCAAGTACTGTTGTTGTGCATCATCCTGAAGTGCTATCCTGTCCTTATTCACCTTCTGCCTCTGCGTCCCATGTTGGTGTTCCTTGGCTGCGACAAGTCACAACCACAACAACTACATCAGCAAAAGTCAGCATAAATTCAGTTCCAAGGATCAACAACAGGGACTCAACAACATTAAAATTTCAGCAATAAAGATCAGCAAGTCAAACAGAGGATCAACAGTAGCTAGAAAACATGTCATCAACACAAGGCCAACAAGGTATCGGGTACCTGAGAACGAACTTCTCAGTAGATAGAACTTTCTTATTTTAGCAGTTGGATGACACTGAAAATTTACATGTTGATATGCAGTCCAATATAATCGTGTACTTTTCTGTTATGTTATCTGTTGAACTCGATATTGCAATTAGGACTTTGATTAAATTGATTGAGTTATGTCTTTGCTTTCTCAAGACTGAAATTATTTGAGCTACATTTGCAACTACTTATTAAAATCCATCTTGCAATATTATCAGTTTTAGATACTTTTCCTATCAAGATCGTAAATTTTGGTGAAACATTGAGGAATTTGGATTTATTACTGATCAACTGTTTCACATAATAAAGTTTGTGTCACCTCAAGCAAGTCATGGTTCTTACATTCAGCCACCCCGTTATATCATGGAGTATAAGGACAAGATTTTTGGTGACTAATTTCAGTATCAAATATGAAATGCATAAAAGATGAACTGAGAAATTCTTTCACATTATCAATTCGCAAAGTATGAACAAACATACCAAATTGATTTTTGATTTCATTACAGAAAGTTTGAAAAATGGAGTCTCTGTACAATTTTTCATTAAATATAACCATGTCACACGAGAAAAGTCATCCACTAAGATAATGAAAAATTTAAAATCAAGTGTTGAACTAACAAGGCAAGGTCTCCAAATACCAAAATGAACAAGTTTAAATGTGTGATCTACCTTATTATTGACTCTCAATGAATAAGACACACGATGATGTTTAACCATTTGACATGACTCACATTCAAGAGACGACACTTGACTAACTCAGAAGCTAATTTCTTTAAAACTTGCAAAGTAAGGTGATCAAACCAATGATGTAAATCCCACAAAGAAGTAAAGCTAACACATGCAACTGAACTGGCACCAGTCTCTAGGTGATACAGACCTTCATATTCACGTGGTGATACAGACCTTCATATTCACGTCCCGTGCCAATCGTCCTCTTTGTCCAAATCTCCTAAAATACATATGATCAGGGAAGAACATCACCGAACAATTCAAGGGTTGTGTAAGTTTACTGATAAATAATAGATTAAACGAAAACTTGGGTATGTAAAAGACAAATGACAAAGAAAATGGAGCCGTAACCTTAGGGGTAGGGGTGCCTACACTCTAACTCGAGACGTATTACTATATGCTAAAGTTACTATAGGAAGTGATAAAAGTGAAGATAAGTCATGCAGAATACTTTTGCTTCCTGTTATGTGATCAGATGCACCAGTGTCAATGATCCAAGTATTAAGAGCTCTGAATGTGAAATATGTAGTAGTGTTACCTGACTGTTCCAAGGTAGCAGTGGTGTGATCTGTGTAACGTGAAACTGTTAGAACATCTTGTATTTTTTTAACTCTTTATCTGGCATAAGTACATTTCTGAAACATGAGGGAAGCTGTTCCTCTGTTGTATAGGCCATATGAACAGAATGACCAACTTGGGAGGTCTTGCTATACAATTTAGGGCACATGTTTCTCGTGTGTGCAATGATTGTACTCTAAAATTGTATTTTTATCATCACTTTTACACATATATTCTTGATCATTCCTTTATTAATTAATGCTATTAACCCTTTTTTTTATTATAGTGTGTAGTTACTTAAATGAGAGGGTAAAGATACAAGAAGCTTCATTTTTATCCCCAATCCTATCTAAAGTTGGATTTTAAATTAAATTGAATCCAAAGGAAAAAAGGATTAATTTTCATCTCCTAAATTCAAGTTCAAATTCAGAAGATAAAATCTTAGAAGATGAAGGGGATAAGCTAATCCTAATAGAGACAAGGAGGATAATTCAAATTAAATGGAGTTTAAAATCAATTCAGATTTGGATTCAGAATGTACACGTTTTAGTATTCGGATCATAACTTTTTCTACAGATATTCAAATCCGATGATTCAAGATGCTACAGAAAGAAGATTTGAAGAACTACAATTCTTATGTTTATCACTCTGTCCAATTCAGCCGTTTGATGAGTCATATTCAGCGATTAACATGCCAACTTGCTGCAGATCAGAATTGAATTCCCTATTGAATTAGGAAACCTTCTAATTTGTATCCTAGTGTGATTAGCTTTGAGGTCTATTTAAAGAGCTGAAGTCTCTGATAATCTCTCATCTCCACATCAGAGATCATAATTTAAGATTTTTCTTTTAGTCTCTTCTTCAAATTTCTTTTGTAATTTTTATATTTTAGATTCTACTTCTACTTCTGATTCAAGATTTGTGAGAAGGAGAAGCCATTGTAATTCGAGGTGACAGATCAATGCAAGGTGCTTTCGTTCTTTTTATATCTCTTTTGTTATTTACTTTATTTTTACTTTTTCTTGTTTTTTTATTTCTTACTTTTTTTATTTGTCATGTTTACCATGAGTAGCTAGATTTTTCTCATGACTTGCCAAGACATCACCACCATCACATCTAATGTCTAGTAGATAATCAGATTAGATCATATGCATCTCTACTATAATTTTTATTCCTTTATACTCATTAAGATAAGAACTAGGTCAAATACTTGTTAATACTCCTTAACTGTTTTTCTTAATCTATGCTTGATGAAAATCTTGATATTTTAATGTTAAACTTTGATTAGTGTTATTTCATATAGAGTTAAGATTTGCTAAATACTTTCTAATGATTTTTTCTTACTTACACTTGATTGACAACCTTGATATTGTAACGTTAAAACTTGGATGGTGTTATTTCAAATCATAACCTAGTTTCTATCCTATGTATCTTGCTTGATTTTGTGGTAGGATATCATGTTTAGGATTTGAAGTGTAGTAATCTATCTAGTATTAGCATGTATTGTGGTTGATTATTAGTAAATTGTGAATCTTTCTTTTAGTTTGATTCTTTATTCACATACAATTCATCTTTTCTTTTTTAAGTTCTTTAAACAAAGAAGATAACAAGAAGACAATATTACCGATAAGCTTCCATCACATCTCTCCCAAAGGTTCGACCCGTTTAGCTTAGCTCTTGCTACAACGTTTAAATTGCAAAGATTCAGAGTTAAAACCAATCACATACACTTTTTATATTTTCTGTACTCTGTTTTGTGCAATCATCCAACTTCCCCGCAATTGTAGCAGGTCTTCATATCTTGTTGTTGATTCTCTGCTCCATTTTCTCTGCGACAAAATCTTCCCCTCTGCCACCACCAAAACGGTCTCGACTAAAATCTCTAGTGCTACCACCAAAATGATCTCTTCGGCCAAAATCTCTTCTGCCACTGCCAAAACAGCCTCCTCGACCACCACTCAGAGCTGTAAACTGCCCTATTCGATGGCTAGAGCTGACCGTTTATGGGACTCATTAGGGTTAGGGTTAGAGTTAGGGTTAAGGTTAGAGATGAATTGAGGATAATTAGATGGATTGTTCTTTTCCATCTCATCTCCTTTTTATTATTATAATATATATAGACTTTTACACAAAATACTTATACTGATTTATTACGTAACAGGCTTCATCTCCGGGCACCATACAAATCATCTGTAAAGGAGAATTTCTCGGGGAACCATGGGCCTCATCTTCGGGTACCATACAAACCATCCACAGTTATACTGACCTCGATCTGAACTGGCGCTTATTCATCCATAGATCTCCACCATTTATGAGAAACAAAACACCAAATTATCCATGAATCTCTACCATCCATGAAAACACCATCCATAAATTTTCATTATCTATGGGAACACGATTTTGGTCACGAACCTCTCGATACATCGAGCTTCACGCAATTTGGAGACGCTGTTGTTCTCACCTCCCCCTTCGCAGACAAACCCCGCACATGCACCGTGCTCCATCTCTGAGAACAACTTGCAAAATCATCAGTGTCTTCAACCTGAGCACTCCTGATCACTTCTCCTTTCTCACCCGTGATCACTACACCATGCTCCACCTCGATCAAAACACGTTGAAGACAACCCCGTCGATTTTGGACCGATCTTCAAAACCTGCTATATACAATGGAAACCACCCAATCCGCATCCACCATTGCATCCCTAACACTGAAAAACATAGGGTTCGACTCCTGAATTGCCTGAATCCGCTTTCAAGTCATTGATCCACGCTCTGATCAATCTCATCACCAATTCATGTTTTCAACTGGTGTTTCGTGTTTTGGCTGAGCACAAGATCCGAACACCAAGTATCACTCTCTTTCCACATGAAGAAGCCCTCAACTGAGGAATAATTTCTTCCTTTGGTGGTCGGTGTTCTGGTCACACACGGGATCCAACGAGTAATCTTTTCCCTTCTTCATGTGACAACAACAACCTCACATTTTCCCTCCAAACCCAAATCCAACCTTGGCTTACGGGTGTGCCGCGTGATTGAACCTGACCCGGGTTGCAGTTCCCGGTTCCTCCATATGATGAACCGGAGCCGGACGGGGTCGGTCGTTCCAGTACGGTTCCGGTTCCGATTTGGTTTCTTTTTTATCAGTTTTGATTCTTGAATCGTTTCTACTCCGTCAAATACTAATTTTTATGTATAAGAAAAATTAACAAAATAATTAAAAAAATAAAAAAAAGCTTGAACTTAATCCTTACCATAATTAAGTTGCCTACATATCCTCTTGGAGTTTAGAGGAATCAAAACCCACGTCTGTTACCTCAATCCCCGACGAACTTCCACTTGGCATGGTGATGGAGAGCAAAAAAATTGGATAGTGTAAGAAAATTGAAGAGGAGAGAACTTAAAAATTAGAATATAGTAGAGAATTTTGTGGAGAGATTTTGTAGAGAAATTTTGTAAGGAATCTTGTAGAGAGCTTTGTAGAGAATTTTGGTGTGGAGAATGGGAGAAATGGGGTGTTATTTATAAATGACAAAATTCATTAAAAAGTCTAATTTTTAAACTTTAAAAAAAATAAAAAAATAACCCCAAGGTCCAAAATTGGATCGTTGGAGGCCAACTGTCCAAATTTGGCCCGTTGGAGCAGGCCAGGCCAGGCCTCTAGGCCCAAAAAAAATCTAGTTCAAGAACCGGAACCACCGGCTCCGGCTCTTAAAAAAAGAAACCAGAACCGGACCAGCTAGGGCCCGGTTCTGATTCGGTTTGGAGCCAGGGAATTGGCGGCCCGACCCAGTTTCGGTTTTCGTTCCACGGTTCCGGTTCGGTTCGCCGGTTCGAACCGGAACCGTGGTCGGGTCTACACTTGATCACATGGGCTATAACGATCTTTGCACAATCGTTGCACACACTCACTTGAGAATTATCTGATATGAATACAGATCTCTATCAAACAGATCTGATCTCCTCGAGCTTTAACGCTCCACCTTGATCGATCACCGGGAACCACCAATCCAGTTCCCACAAACTAGATTTCAAATTTTCTTCTCCTTTCTCGGCGTGCCATTGTCGGTACCGATCTTTGACTGTGCACAAACATCACCTCCATCTTGATTATTCAAACACGTATCCATCACCGCTACTCTGATACCACTTGTTAGGGATTACAAACCCCAGTGACGATCTCAACACGCCATGATATCGATAACCTCGAGCACACAAGATAGGAAATCACAAACACAAGAAAAAGACACCGGATTTAACGTTGTTCTCACAAACTAGATTTCAAATTTTCTTCTCCTTTCTCGGCGTGCCATTGTCGGTACCGATCTTTGACTGTGCACAAACATCACCTCCATCTTGATTATTCAAACACGTATCCATCACCGCTACTCTGATACCACTTGTTAGGGATTACAAACCCCAGTGACGATCTCAACACGCCATGATATCGATAACCTCGAGCACACAAGATAGGAAATCACAAACACAAGAAAAAGACACCGGATTTAACGTTGTTCGGCCAGCCAACCTTGGCCTACGTTCACGGGGTAGAAATATGAGATCTACCATGAAAGATGAATCATACATGGTTTACAAAAGAACCAAATCTCTCTACCTCACTGCCTCTCTCTCATCATATCTCACATCTTTTCCAAAGCCACCATCTCTCATTTCACACATAAGAGATTGTATATAATGTTAAAGGGAAACCCTAACACTTGCCCATTATTAAGTAATAACCCACATCACTAAATATCCCGGCCCAAGGGGCCCACTGGGCACAAAGCCCACCTGGATGCTAATCCGGCTGCGAAACACAACCCAACAATAAATAGGAAACATACCATACGATACAATTGGTTGCAACAGATACTTTGCCCGTTGCATGAGATGGTTTGAAAATTTTGTTTTCCCTCTTCCTCCTAAACACACTTTTTGCTGAGTTACACAACATTTTTGTAGCTGAAGCAGGCTTCTCCCTTTTGTGCAATTCACATGATTTTCTCTTCATATTAAATTGGTTACCGTAATTGTTGGTTTTTTTTTCTTTTTAATATTTTAATCAATAACATTGTTGAATAGTTTACATTTTGTTGTTACCACTTTCTGTTAATTCTTGCTTGCTTTTTTTTTATCTATGAATCGTGCATTTTCTGAATGAGTTGTTCAAATGTGTAACTATGCAGAAATATAAACAATGGATCCTGAGAACCATACATGAAACATGGAATCTTTTTGAGAATAGGTTCACTTCAATCTGGGACGAACACAAGAATGGGAATGGTGAGGCGTATCTTGCATCTATATATGATACCCCCGAGCTGTGGATACTGGTCCGAAAGAAGTATATGAAAGATTTATTTCACGATGCTCTTGGATTTGGTGCTGCCAAAATGATAAGGTGATTCTTCTTTTATATTTTCTTTCCATGTTATTAATGTTGGTTTTCTACATTGACGAATCTAGTTACCCATTCATCATTATGTTTACTTGGCACATTTTGAACAACACAGTTATTATTAACAGCATAGTCTTTCATTACTAATTCATGAATAAGTACTTGGAAGGTTTTTAGTGTCTCCAAGATTACTGGAAGAGTGGAAGGACTCATTAGTATATAAGAAATTATATGCAAGTGGCACTTGAAGAATGACATATAATGATAGCTCACGAGTCAATAATTATGTTTTTATATACCAATGTTTTACTTGCATGAAAATTTGTACCCCGAGTATTCTTACTTTCTATTTTCTCTTTCACTTTCTTTGACTCAATTCATTTACTTCCGTTTACCTAAAGAGTCACCAATGCTTAGATACATACTCTCTCCTTTCACTATTTCCTTCTGGATGAATGCAAGCTGGTTTCCATAATGTCAAGGTTGTGCCAGCGACACAGGTCTACCTCTATATTAGATCATATCATACAGTGTTTTTTTATGACTACTCATATTCTACCTCATAATCTGCCGTTTCTTCCTCTGGTCAAAGTTCAATTCTAGAAGAAGAAGGAAAACAGCAATTCTGTGTGTCTTTATTTGGGTACAAATTTGAGCTATGTATCACATTCTTTTTTTCTCTTAAAAATTAACCCCTTAAGATTTGTTATATTGCAGGAGAATCGTAGGTGTAGCTCATGTTGAAGATTTTGAGTCAATAGCTGATCCTAGCAAGCGAGCATATTGTGAGCGTCGTGCTCTCAACCTTGCAAAAATGCTTCTCAAAGATAGACGTCAATTTGATTCAATCGGTCAGGTCATTTCAGCAATTCAGGATGTTTCATCAAGCTGAGTCTTCTTTAGTGAGGAATGTTTGCTGCGATGCCACTAATATGTCACTGTTAGAACTTAGAACAGTAATAAATTGTGCTCGGAGTTGCCAATATCTTCTTGTATCATTCAACTTTATGATTCTGAGGCTTGTGAGGCCAAATTACATACCATATCGCCTTTCGTGAAGAAAATTTGGCAGCCTCGCTTACCTGATAGAATCAAATAGTGACTGATGTTGTGCAAAAGACCATGTTAAGTTTCAAAATGGTGTGGATGAAGAGGGAAAGATGATGAACTTTGCAAATTGCAGTAGATAATGACATTGAGAGCTTCTATTGTTCTTCTGTTGATTCACACTTCCCTACTTTCTGTAACTAATCCTTGCTCTGCTACCAATAGTCTCCACATGAGCATTTCCCATCTTTGAAGGAATGAAACCGTCTCGAATCTCTCAAGACGATCTCTCTTCCTTCAACCTGCGAAGCGAACTTCATCCAGTTATGACAATCCCCACATACTCTCAAGTTCTTGATCACCCGAACCACGCCTCGTGCATTTCCTGTCTTCAGTATCGCGAGGGAGACGGCCAGTTTCTCGCTGTGCCAGCTGAGAATCTCTTCCTTCTGTGCCTCATCAACATCATGAAGCACGAGCTGAGTCATTGGCACATATCCAATTCCCCTGCATCTCCCATCCAACTCCCCCAGCTTCTCGTAGATCTCCTCCCGATCTGAATGGCAAACATCTCCGGCCACAAAGACGTGCCTTTTGTTTGCGATCTCGACCCAGCTGCATCCAGCTTCCTTCTTCAGTCCTTTGTCTCTCATCTTCCTCCTCACTTCCACTGCTTCTGTCCACAAGTCAAAATAAGCGTACAGATTGGATAAAAGAACATGAGTGGTTTCGTCCTTAGGCTCGAGCTCCAGAATCCTTGCTGCTGCTCTCTTGCCCAGCTCAAGTTGCTTGTGTGCATGGCAAGCTCCCAGCAGTACTTTCCACAAGGGCAAGCTGCAGCTCTGTTTCAGCCCCAGATGTGAAATTCCGGCCTCAACCATGGCTTTAGCTTTCGCTAGTTGGCCTGAACGGCCGAACAAATCAACCATACAAGCATAATGCTCAATGCTCGGGTCTGTATTCTTGTCTTTGCTCATCGTACTGAAATAGTGAGCTCCTTCTTCGACGAGACCAGCATGAGCACAAGCAGTGAGCAAGCCGAGATAGGTGATTGAGTTCGGCTTGATGCCATTACTTCTCATCTTGTGAAAGAGGTGGAGGGACTCGCGCGCCATGCCTTGATGCGCACATCCTGTGATCATCGCAGTCCACGAGAACACGTCCCTGTGTCTCATCCGTTGAAACACTCTGGCTGCATCGCTTATGGTTCCACATTTCGAGTACATTGACACCAACGAATTGTTGGTTGATAAGAGAGAAGCTTTAGAATTACAAAGATTATGTTGGTGTTTCAGAGTAAAACTATGAATCTGCTTCCCTAATTCGACCGAGACCAACCTCCCACAGGTCGTAAGAACAATTGAAAGGGCCAAGTGATCGAATTGCAAGCCTTGGTCGAGCAAATCAATGAAAAGCTCAATAGCATCATCGTAGCAACCATTCGTGGAATAACCATCCATCATTGCATTCCAAGAGTAGGAATCTCGCTCTCCCATCCCCTCGAAGATCCTCTCTGCATCGCCTAACCTCTTGCTCTTCGCATACATCGTTACAATTGCATTAGAAACCGATACTCGCAGTCCTTTCCATGCCATTCTTCGCAACATATAGCCATGAATCTCTCTACCCAGCTTGCAAGAAGGCAATTCAGACGAATTCGCGCTAAGAAGAACGGTCAACGTGTGATCATCCGGTTCGATGCCTGCCAACCTCATTTCTCTGAACAACGCGTAACAGTTCTCCGATTGCTCATTCTGTGCATACCCTGCAAGCATCGAGTTCCAACTGATAACATCTCGTACAGGCAATCTATCAAACACCGTCCTTGCTTTCTCCACACAGCCGCATTTCCCATACATAGTGATCAAAGAGTTCCCAATGCTCGTCTCGCATTCAAGCCCTGATCGAATAAGCTGAGCATGAACTTCCTCCCCCAATCTCAAATCCAAAACAGCAGAAACAGCACTGAGAACGCTCAAAAACGTAATCTTATTGGGCTTGACAACCACTTGATCTCTATTCATACTACTGAACAAGCTCAGTGCTTGCTCACATCCCCCATTCTGCTCGTACCCTGCAATCATTGCATTCCAAGAAACCACATTCACCCCTTTAGTTGCGTCGAAAACTCTCCTGGCTTCTCTCAAAGCACCGCACTTCGAGTAGAGCGTGATAAGAGAATTGAGCATTCTCACATCATGCAACATCCTATCCTTGATCATCCTTGCATGCAGCATTCTTCCAATCTCAACATCCCTAATTGCCGCACAAGCACTGATCAGGACAATGTATGCGGCGGCCGTGGGCGCCAACTGTTCGACACTGATCATAGTCGACAACAACTTGAAGGACTCGGTGTACCGGCCATGGGCAACATAGGCGGAAATAATAGAATTCCACAACGGCGCATCAGGGCTCTGAACTGAGCTGGGCATTTCATCAAACACCTTGCGCGAAGAGCTCGGGCAGCCGGAGGAGGAATACATTGTGACGAGGGAAGCGCGAACGCCCGGGTCGGCGGCGAGCCCGGCACGCACGGACATCGCGTGCAGCTGCTGGCCGAGGGCTGGGTCGGAGAGGACGGAGCTTGCCTTGAGGAGGCAAGAGAGGGTGAACTCGTTTGGTCTGCGGGCAGAGGTCGAGAGCTGGGTGAAGAGACTGAAAGCTTGGGAGAAGTTGCCATGCTTTGTGTGGGCGAGGATGAGGGAGTTGTAGTCTTGGAGTGTTGGGGTGGTTGTTGACAGAGGAATCATTCAGAGAGCAAGAGTGAAAATAGTTTTGAGGGGAAGGATCAAGGAAGTTAGCTTATCTGCATATCTTTTTTAGTCCCTTTTTCTCTGTCCAGTTCCATTGGAGTGCAGAGAGCCACATGAGAGAAGATGTGGTGGAATCTGGATCAAATAAAAATATCTCTAGAAGGGAAATTTATGTAGGGTCCAACTTTGGGATTTTTTATGATAAATAAACACTTTCTCAGTTAACTAGCATCATTTTTTCCTTTTTTTTTTTTAAGAGATTGCATGGCTATGGAAATAATTTTCCTATAGGCCAAATTTCAATAGTTTTTTTTGAGATTTTAAAGAACTAGTGTATTATTTTTATATACTTTTCCAATTGCTATTGTTAAACTTTATATTGTATGGGCTCTGACTACACCTGACCAAAAGTTGAAGTGATACTCATAATATTGTAAAACAAGTAATCATAAATCTCAAAATCGAATAATTAATTTTGTTATCTGTAAATTTTTAATTACATATACAACAAATTTTAGTATCTTAAGCTGTCCATCTCAAATATTGTTTTTCATGCATTAAGCACTTGATGGGCCTTAATGGATCGTGCTTGCTCTCCCGTCCACACATTTCGGCCTGGTTGAGCCTAAGAGGTCAAGACCCAGCTCAAAGTCCGCGGCCCATGGGTGACTTCTTCTCACCCAGTAACCAGTGACATTGCCGCGCGGTAACCCGCTGCAGCCGGTCAGATCCTGCTTCGCGTGGCGATTAGAGATAGGGCACACTCTTTTCCCTGTCTCTCGCTGCCAAACCCTTCAACCGTTTCCTCTTTTATTTCTCTCGAGGCGATCAGATCGGCTGACCCTCGTCGGAGATCGCCGAAGCCTTCAGGTCTAAAAAATTTCATCTTTTTCTCCATTTTTTTGGATTTTATTTCCCTTGTTTGATCTATTTTGCAAAGGATCTAGTTTGTGAATCCCTTGAGATGAGATATCTAGTCCTAAATCTATCTAGTCCTAAATCTCTCATCAAAATTTGATTTTTTTTCGTTTAATCTGAGAAATTTGGATCGAAGTAATGGAAGAAAATGAAAACCTAAATACAAATCAAGATTCAGTTTTGATTAAATTGCGCCTTTTTTTTGTTGGTGTAGGTTGAATCAAATGGCTGCTGGAAGAGGAATCAACCAGCTCTTGAGAAAGAAATTTAATTTTCTGCCTTCAGTGAGTATTGCGGCATTTTTTTTCTCTTTATTTCTGTTGGGACTGTTTTTATTTACCCTTTGGATTGCAAAGTTCCACTCTTTTAACAAGACTTCAGATGTTGGTTATTGAGGTGTTTCTAAAAATGGGAAATTTAGTGAGCTGTATTCAAGTTTATATTATAATTGAAAATTAAGTTTTCTTTTTCCTAGTAAAATAACTTTCTCTGTTAGAATGGTTGTATCTCAGCCTTTCGTGTCTTAATTGTTTTGCTGAAGTATATCTAAGAGACATAGATATATGTAGAGCTGGATTTTTGTTTGGAACTCATGCTAGATGTACTCTGTTATGCTTCCATAATAGCTTTTCAATTTCTGGATGTATGATACCTTAACAAAAGATCCTCTATATATGTGATTTGTTGAAGCGATTTGTGGTTATCCTATGTACTATGTTTTAAATACTATAGAAATATATTTTACTGGATACTAGTCACTACTTATTAAGCCTCTCGTATAGTTGGGGTAAGCCGTCTCTTGCTCATAGACCTGAGGCTAGGAAATTGGCAAGCTCAGGGTTGATGTCAGGTTTTCTTTCATCTTCCCTTGACAGTAATAGTGAATCTATCCCTCAAAATTAACAATTTAATGTTCATTATCGTGATTCTCTAGTGTCCTATTTTGGAAATGGAAGTAATCTTACTAGTTCATATGTTACGGTGGTTGTTTCTGTTATTTTCTTCATTTTAGCAAATGACCGATAATGTGACCCATTTTATTCCTTTGTCATTTTGGAGGTAAAAATATTTGGTTGGTTATTCCATGGAGATTTCCATGTATATTAATAAGTTTCTTGACATTGCTGAACCTTTGAGATCATATTTTCATCAACTATATCACATTACGCAACAAATTCTTCCTAACCTATCATAAGGAATTATTATTGTTGCTAACATTTGTGGCACAATGCTTCAGTTGGGAAAATTCAAGTTAAATGCAAAGTGGATGTTGGGTTGCAACAAATTTTAAACAGTTGCATATGATACAGATATATCCGTACTCAAAGAAACAATAGGCTCTATTAGCCACTAGTTTTGCCTATATTGATGTTGACATAGTTATAAAAGAGGCATGGTACAAATTTGGATGCCTGCACGAGTAAAAAAATTTATAAATTCTTGTTTATATTCTTCCATTATGGTTACTTTCCAGATTTTACTCTTTTCAATACAATGACACCCAATTCCTCTTCTACATGGTGCATGAGTGTCCAAGTGTCTTGTCGTGTCCGCGTGTCAGAGACGGCAAGATTTTGTAAAATGGACTGCCCAGGTAATGCTGAACAAGGATAAGTAGACTGCCCAGGTAATGCTGAACAAGGATAAGTAATGGGTGCTCTGGTGGTTTGAGAGAGAGAGAGAGAGAGAGAGAGAGAGAGAGAGAGAGACTAGTTTTTTTTTGGGTTGGAGGAAGTGGGGGAGCCTGTAGGATACTTGATTTACTTCTCAAGTCCACTAACTAGAGAGCTCCATGCAAGACACACTTCTTAGGATACCATCACTGTAAGATGTTTCCCTCAAGAAATTCTTCTACTCTGTAGAAGATTTTGGAAATTTATTTCTATTGGCATGACACAGGACACACTTCTTAGGATCTTTGATCTATATAATTCTTTATGGAAATCAGATATTTAAACATAAAGGAGAAACTAAAGCAGATTCACAGTTCTTTCTGAACAATTCTTTTCTTTCTACTGGATTGAGAAACTCCTGTTAAGGCATATGTGGTGGTTCATTGGAACGGTGTCAAACTCAAACATAAAGTTATTGGGGTATATTAGGTACCCTTCCTGTTAATTCATTCTACTATTCTTTCATGTACAATAAGTGATGCTATTCTGATTGGATGAGAGGTGAAGAACTTCTGGTTCTTGTAAATTTTATAGATGATACTTTGAATATGGCAAGAGGTGCTCTTTTCTTGATACGTCTGAGCATACATTTAAAAAGTGAAATTCCTTATAACCTAAGATTACATGTAAATATATTGTTGGAGTACTTGCCTAAGATAATATGTCATATTTTCTTAATATGGACCAAAAGATTTGATGCCAAATGTTATTTAGGACATGGTCAAGAAATAATCTAATATAGCCGAACTCTAAATTATAAGTTATAGCATTAAGGTAGTAGAAATGAAGGTTTCTTTGTATATGAACTTAAGGAACAAAATTTATTTATAAATTTTGACTTGCAAGCAGGAATGTCAATAACTTCTATGCAATTTTTTGGTTATTGCGTAAGTCGGGGTGAAATGTCCAAAATATAAATTTTGAATGGTATGGGTGGCATGAAGTTATCTAGACTAGTAACTGCAATTGGAATTATGTGCCCCTGAATTTATTACAGTTATCACACAACTTATTTTTGATTTAGTGTAAGGTTGGAGTCTTGGGATGTTGGGCATTTTCAGAGAACAGCTATGTGCTGGAATCTGTTGCTTACATTGTTTTATGGGGATGGTGATGATGATATGAGGGGGTTAGTAGTAGTAATACTAATCAATCGTTGACATCCTGAAGGCGAGTTTTAGTGGTGATTCTGTCGAACAAGTGAACCTGAAATCTCAATCGGGTCCGGGAATTATGTATCGGAACAGATACTTGGCTTGATGATTTGGTCATATGTATTTTGTTGTGTGTGCGCGTGTGTTTTCTATATTTATTTGTGTGGCATGTTTTTTAAAAGCAGTGTTCTAAATATCCCCGATATTGCGCCGATATTGCGTTTACGGCACCTAGCCGCAATGATTTGGCACATTCAAACCGATATAGCGTTTTTCATCCAAAATCGCCGATAAATAGGCATGGACCCGATATCTCGGCCGTAATTTTGGTGATTTTGGACCCGATATAGCGTTTTACTTACAATTTCTAGGTTAGGTATTTGGGTAATTCGAGTGATGTGGCAATGTGGTATTTTTGAAGATTCTACACTTGGATAGTGATTATGGATTCATAGGCTTAATGCAAGTTATCGAGTTAAGTATATCTTAAACATATAAGTATGATGTTTTATGTAGCTTTATATAATTTATGCATATATTGTCTTATTGAGATGTGATTTATGACAAGAAGATATGTATATTTACAGTCCAATTTTGACATTCAATTTTTGAAAATATCCCCGATATATCCCTGATATATCCCCATCCTCGATAAATTTTCCTGGCCGATGTAGCCACTGTGGCCGCCATTTAGAACGCTGTTTAAAAGTATACCTTCTTAATTATGTGGCATGATTTATTTATTTTTTCAATTTAATCTTTTATATATAATGCAAACTAGTTTGTAGCCGGCCGTGGTGACCGACCTCTCCAATTTTTTGGTTTTTCAATGTGGGCCCCACACCCTATAGAACTATAGGCTAGACTCTCGAGAGTTCCCCTGCTCTCATTTGAGAACTGCGACATTGGGCCCGTCATTGTTTAAAATAGTTGTCAAGATGTTAGCCCATAGATGGAAACTTACAAAAAGATTCATTTACAAAAACTTTTTGCATAATCTATGAAATTAAAGAAAAAAGTGTCACTTTTGCACGCAAAACATGTATAATTGCAAATTTAATTTCATAGCCACAATGAATCTTGCAGTTTTGGCATAACCATCTATGAGTTTTAATTTATAATTTTCAGAAATATTATCATTTCGAATGTCAATGCGCTTATTGGCTTCTTGCAAAAGATGCATCAAAATTATTTATTTGTATAAACCAATAATTTAAACCTAAAATTTACATGTTTACGCAGATAATTTGAAATTTTGAATCTCATGGAGCACTTTGTACGTAACTTTTTTTAGGTCATAAATTGAGAGGTGGGAAGTTCATATGCGTTCATTGGTAAAATAGAGAGAAACATATAAAGGTCCTGTGTAAATTGAGTCAAAACACAAAGAAGTGATTATCCATGTCATTGTATATGCATGTCACATAAATTTCAAAATTGTTGTTTAATTTAAAATTTAAAAAATATTAATGTCGTTGTATATAAAATTTTGTGAACTATTTATAACAATAATAGTAATCTTTACAGGAACTTCTCCATTTTGCCCAACTTTCTTAACTCCTTGTGCATCACACATGCGAAAAATTTAGTATATATAATGTAAACTCTTGGGGGGCCTTGCAGTTGGATTGCTGGTCTCATGTTTCCCTTGCTAACATTCATCCTCAATTATCTTTACAATTTTATCCTACTTACATTTAATCCTCTGGCTCTAGCTATTTTAGTTCTCCCATTTAAAATATTTGCTTCATATTCTGTATGCTTCTCAACTGGAAAGGAGAAATAAAACGTTGCCTCTATTTTATTATACTATTCCTCCCTTTTGGGGTTGGTAGCAGGCCATTTCGTGTACTACCTAGCCAAGCTTAGGCACGACCCACGTAATATAGCTAGGTTTAGGCACGACTCAGAGTACTATATGGGCCTAGACCTATACGCTTATGTACCAGGCTATCGAATTGTGGGCACCCATGTGCCGATCCGTTTGTGCTTGAATCGTGTCGACTCGTTCGTGTCTCATTTGGGCCTTCTACTTTGTGTCCACTTTTATATAATCATACCTTCTTCACACTACCACTCACTTTGTCGTTTGGCTTGGGAATTAGAGTGATGATGAAATGACAAATGACTCAGATGAGAGGTTGAGACCTAATGTAGATGATTAATAAACGAATGGTTCGTTAACTAGTAACATGTAACCGTACTTCACACGCTCTCACTCTATCGTTTAGCGTGGGATTGGAGTGAAGATAAGATGTCAAATGATTAAAATGAGGGGTTAAAATCTAATCTAAATGACTAATAGACTAATAGTTCATTAAATCGTGCCTCCAATTGGAGGCTCAATCAGAGCTCCATTTGTGCCCTGAATGGGCTGTGCCAAGGCGAGTCCAGACACGACACAAAAATAAACCGAGTCGTAAATTTCAGACCCATGCACTAACAGGAGTTCCGTTTTCATTACTCATGCCTAAAGATTTTTTGCCGGCCCATTGTGCCTTGGGCCAGCCTAGGCCAATACTTTTGAGGGGAAAACAAGCAGGCTCCACAACTTAGCATTCTGATGTAGCTTTTAAAATTGATTTTCTTTACTAATGGGAAAACAACCATGCAAACTCTTTCAGATAATATTTTCTGCAAAAATATCCAAGTGTGCAGCATGCCTAAAGGATGAAACATAGCGTTACTTTGTATGTTATTTTGTATATGTAGCATGTCATGAACCCCTATGAATTTCTTCATTGTTCATTTTAATCCTATGTGCATTGCACATGCCAAAAGACCTTGTCTGTGTCTGTTTGTTTGTCTAGTACTGCACTTAGATGACTTGATGAGATATTAAGATGCTTGAGAAGCATCCTTTGACTTATAAATAAACCATTGGGACCTTTGAGCATATTCCATATTCAAATATAATTATTTGTTACCTAAGGCTGGCTAAAAAATCTCTAGTTAGATCTTCATTTTTGGGCTAATCACCATATTTTCCAAGTTATAGTTATTTTATAATGAGTTGGTTCTATACATTTTGTGTATAGGAATTGGTTGTATGTAAATCATGCTTGAAAACCAATCAATCATAACTATTATGTATAAGATTTAACATATTCGCCTCAAAGTTGTTTGTTAATGTTGGAGGTAGTTATGGTGTTTGTTTTGGAGCTTGGTTGTCTACGTCCATTGTCGTCCGATTTTGGGTAAATGTCCACGTCTAATGTAAAGGAAAAAAGGCATAAAAGCGTTAGGGCGCCGAAAGAAGCATTAAGATTACACATACCTGTACTATTCAATGTGATGGAAAGTTAGAAACTAACAAACTTAACATAAAATTGGGGCTAAAGGTTTTTATTTAAACTCTGGATTTCTACCTGAACAGATTAATTTCTGAAGGTGAGTTAACTAATCTTGTGATTTGAGGGTTGTGCTTTTACCATTGTTTATTAATGACCATTGGGTTTCATATGGAACAGAAATAATTAAGTAAATTTGAAGAAATGATACAAATCCTTCTTGAAATGATTCTGAAGACCAGTACCGCTACAACCTTTGAGTGAAAATCATAAACTTAGATGTAAAAAAATATATTTAACTACGATAGAAGCCCTTCCTAATTTCTATGCACAAAATGGCTAGCCAGCTAAGCTGCTGAAGCTGGGTAAAAGTATCAGGTCAATGTGCTGGTTGCCATGTTCTAACAAATGGATGTCACCAAATTTTAGTAGGATTATCATTTATTTTAAACCTTCCCTGACTTTAAAATTATGAGTAGATGGGAAGTGATTAGTAGATTATCTCTCACCATGTCACAATCTTTTCAGCAGCAATTGTCCAATCGCTAATTCTGTCTTTAATATGCAGGCATCATTGCTCTCTAAGCAGGAACAAGAGGCTACTGCATCTGCTGGTGTGAAGTCTCTAAGAGCATTGGCACTTCTTGGAGCTGGTGTTTCTGGAATTTTAAGCTTCTCTACTATTGTATCTGCTGACGAAGCAGAACATGGTCTCGCCTGCCCCAGCTATCCTTGGCCTCATAAAGGCATCCTCAGTTCCTATGATCATGCATCGTGAGTACAAGTCTATATTATCTTTAACAAAATTTTTTCTAAGATTATCATACTAATCTACTAATCTAGATATCAAACAATCATCAATTGTACAGAACAAATTAATTTTCACAAATGAACCATATTAATAATTCTAGACTAAAACACTTCTTATTTATAGTATGCATTTAGTCAATTAACTTATTCTTATGGGGTCTTAAGTGTATAATTTAGGGGCCATACCATAAAAGGTTGCAAAGTGTTAAATGGGTTTGCTTCCAAAAGGCTTCAGATATTATTGCATGCTCATAAAGCATGACGGCAATTGCCAGTTGCGAGCTAACTATAAATTTCATTAAAGAGTAATTCTCATTTATGAATTAACTCGTTTTCAATATTACCAAAAAAAAATTTAAATTGTCTGACACTTCTTATAACTGATGTGAGCAGCATTCGGCGCGGTCACCAAGTTTACCAACAAGTTTGTGCTTCTTGCCATTCCATGTCTCTGATCTCTTATCGAGATCTTGTTGGTGTGGCATACACTGAAGAAGAAACAAAGGCTATGGCTGCTGAAATTGAGGTAGTTGACGGTCCTAATGATGAAGGCGAGATGTTCACTCGTCCTGGTAAATTAAGTGACCGGTTCCCTCAGCCATATACAAATGAACAAGCGGCAAGGTTTGCAAATGGTGGGGCATATCCTCCAGACCTAAGCCTGATAACCAAGGTAACACCACCATCAGGTTGCCTGCATCTTCGCTTGGCTTATTAGCAATGCCTGGTATAACTTCTTTGCTTCTGTCTTTTTTCCATAGGCACGACATAATGGACAGAACTATGTATTTGCTCTTCTCACTGGCTACCGCGATCCTCCTGCTGGTGTTTCGGTAAAATTCTGTCTCAGATTCAAATATCTTTTACTTCTTTCGTCTGTTGACATCAATCTGTTACAACATTCAATTGACACATGCAACTTTGAGAAGAATGATCATGCCTTCTAAATGCAAAAGAAAATAAGAATAAAAAACTCAAATCATTCATGATGTAATTCAATGTATGTAACCTCAACTTGGATGTTGTGTGTTCATGATCACAATTTGCATTCTTTAATCTTAGTAAAGATCTAATAAGAGGAATTCCTGATTCCATTACTGCATGATACTTCTTGTACTAGGACACTGGTATCTTCATTTATGGGCATTGATTAGTTGTTGCTTCAGCACTTAATTCTATCCATTTTGGAAAGATATAATTGTTTGTGTTAATTCATGGAAAATAATTCTAACAGTGGATTGGCATTAATATAATGCATTTTTTTAACTACATAGTTTTATGAAACAATCAAACAACTTTGTGTTGTAACTGCGTAATTCATTTTTTTAAACAACTTCATCTAGGGGCTGTTTGGTTGGCTGCTACCAGACAAGCCTTTTACCTCGACTGCAATGATAGACCTACTCTATGCAACGTAATCAATCACTGTTTTCTTCAGTTGGAGCTACTCGAGGAACATTGTTTGGTTGGACCTCATTTGTTGAGGCACCATTATATTATTATCGTTTTCTTCTTTACCATGTACAATCGGCATTGCTCCATTGGCTTGCTAGAAGTCTAGAACTGATCCAAAGTCCACTGAACTTTCTCGAATCCCCCAATCTATCACCATTTAGTTGCACAGACACAGCTACACCGATACAGACATATACGTCAACACATGGCAAATTCTTATAAATACACATGATATGCGTGTCCGACACGTGTGTCGGATACGTTTTCGACACGACATAGTTTCATGATAGAAGTGTTCGTGCTACATAAATCACCGTCAGTGTTCCAACTTTGAGCTTGTGACAACCCTTCATGTTCATCTTCATCTCCTTTGCACTGACGTAGTCTCTCTTCCTTGTGTTTATATTCAATTCTACATGTCCATTCTTTCCTTCGATGCCATCTGATACCTCAAGAATTTATTTAAATTTTGCAATGAAGCCTGATAGAAGGTCCCCCCAAGTTATTTGTACTTAGCTAAGTACTCTTTCTTATCTGCCCTTACCAGGATGGAGAGTTTAATCTTTAACAAATTTGGTAATAGAAATTAATCTGTTAACCTTTATAAATTTCTGTATGTCCATATTTTTATTTCATATTTATGCATGTAAATTTGCTAGGTGTAATTTTAGGTCACAGTTTACAAATCTAAACCGACAAGTTACTGGGTTTAATTGTACGGCCCAAACCAGTCACTATTTGTTGATCAGAATCATCAGGTTTGGTTTATCTGGCTTTTGGGTGTGATAGCCATGCCCCTGATACTTAAATTGTTGTTTAGATCTCTTAATGCAGATAAGTGTAAGTATCGGTAACCCGCTATCTATGTTTATATTTTCTTTTCTGCGCCAAGGCACGTTTTGCCCCAGGTGTATGATGGCTTCTGGTCAAAACTGATTGTAAATGGCTCAATCAGTGTGGTTTGCTTATTAAAAAAAGAAAACCTTAGTCTAGGAAATCATCTTATTTCTATCTTATAAGTCCCTGCCTTTGTGTATAAGTTATGGTGAGCTTTGTGGGGAGTTGAGGGATATATTTTTATATTCTAATACTTCCCCGCAGGTTGAGTACCTTTTTCGTGGCGGAAACCTCGTTCTTTTTAATGGTACTATTTTTTCAAAAAAAATTCATTTTAATGTGTACTTGGTCTGATTTGAATCCGGTGGCTCTGGTATTAGTTCATATATTATGGTCCTACTTAAATATAATGAAGGGCTAATATGGTAAGAAGCCATGGGGAAAAAAGGGGAAACTCCTATTGGATTTTGGGTCTAAACTTATTTAACAATTTGTCTATCGTATCAATAAATCTCCACAGTTGGCTTGTATTTGATCGAGCTCATGAATCATATACACTACAAGCTTCCACATTAAGCCTACATTGTTTATGATCCAAGTCCTCACTGCAACACCTCAAGGAGGCATCATCTAGTTCGTCTTTTGGTCCCCAAACTAGACAAATTTTCTATCATGTGCACAACCCCTCCAAGCACACCTCACATTTTGTTACCTTAAATATCTTGTAGTATTATGCATCCATAAACACGGCCACTCCATCTTTAGTCCTGATACCATCTTCAAGTCGTTGCCACTACACTATAATGCTCTAGTTATTTTGATGATTGAGGGGGTATACTATTATATTCCATCACTTTATGTATAACTATTCTGGGCTTCCAACTTTAGAGTTGTTTCCACGGGAAACTTTGAGATGTTGAGGTCAAAGGGTTCCATGCATCAGTGATATATGTGATGGCCCAAAAGTGGTACTTGTCCAAAAGAAGCAGCTTTCTCTAGAAAAATGGAAACTGTCATTCTGTGTCTGGATGGGCCTGCCAGGTCCTTTAAACGGCTAATTCTGCGAGCAATGTACATGATTACGTTTGATACTGAACTGTGTATGGCATGCGGTATATTCTAAATGTCTTATCTGAAAATCTATTGTGGGAGATTTTGCATAACTTTATAAATGGTTCCTGTTGCAAGCTTGGGCGTCAGTTGTAGATTGTCTATCAGTATGTCCTGTTGTTTGCCCCTTACATCAAGTCCATTGTCATTGTCTTCTCTACAACATTGAACCTGGAGTTCCTTTTCCTCCAGTGTTTTCTATGCAAGTTCAGTTAGGTTTGCATTTCCACTCCCAATTTTCATACTTTAGGAATTTGACTTTGGTACTGACTAAGAACTTCCCAACTCCTACCTTGCAATTATTGAAAAACTAGTTATCTTGTAAAAGCGAGAGCTTCAGTAGCATACTTGCTTCTCAGCCAACAAATATGTGAGTATGAAATGGCTTTGCTATCTCTGACTTGGTGTTTGCACTTTTGTTGACACGACTTACAATAGTGAGCAGGATTTCAGGAACCTGTTTAATCTCTTCTGGGTTTAAAAGTTTTGCAAATACCTAAGATAAGATGCCACTTATGGCTTTGTGAGCAACCCCAGTAGCTTGCTCGTATCAATTACTATAATACACTGTACTTATACTCAATGACAAATTGATTTGACAATCCCAGTATATCAAATTCTCTGTTCTTTTTCTTTTGAATATCCCTTCCACTTTCTCCCGATATTAGAGGAGAAAGTTCCTCCCTATGTTGGTTGTGGCATATATTCAACTTGTGACCTCTGTATTATCACGAGTCCTATTGCCTCGTGAACTCTCATTAGGTTCCTCAGCAAAGCAGGTTTGGTGTTGCTTCATACACACAACATATGCATGGCATTCATTAGTTTTCTTCTTGGTCTCACTTATACATGAATATTGTGAAATATCTGTCTTGGTATGTTCTAAGAGATATTTGTTGTCAGATATTTTCTGAGAATTCATGTAAGCGACTGCATGCAATTAACTCCCTGATTAATGAATGGATACCAATGAATGTTAATAATCTCTTCAATTTCATCCTCTTTTTCTTCCCCTTTTTGATGTTATCCATCATCATTGAGGAGATGGTGTTCCAAAATAATCTTATGTGATCCCCACATGTAAGAGTTAGTGCATGAAATTGGTAAAATGTTCATTTATGCCTGTCATTTTATATGTATTTACTTTTCTGTCCCCTACACATCTAGGAGCCAATATCTACTCATAACTATTCGTTTTGTTTCCTTTAAAGTCTCGCCATCAGCTTATGTCTTGTACTTATTAGAGCAGTCTGTTCTATTGCATGTAATTACTTTTACTCGTTGCTCTTCTAACTTGTTCGGGGTACTCTTTGATTGGAAAATTGTAGATTCGAGAAGGGCTACACTACAATCCATACTTCCCTGGTGGTGCAATAGCTATGCCCAAAATGCTTATTGATGGTGCTGTCGAGTACGAAGATGGCACCCCAGCAACTGAAGCTCAGGTACTCTCTATTGAAAGTTTAATTTATTATATAGCATGTTGTCATCTCCATATGATTTCTTTATCACCATCTAAGACCTTTTCCATGTAAGGGGATTGGCCTTTCCCCCCTATGACTTTAAGAAGATGACCAAATTCTGTGAGCACATGTCAGTCTCATGTCATCCTTCTATCTCTCCTCACCAAGTTCCTGGATTAGGTTAAACACTGAGGCTTTGCCATAAAGTCTACAGGACCAGTTGGCAGGTCAATACCTAGCTTTATTGGTTCCACAGTTTAATCTCAGATAGTGAGTCAGCCAAGATTCATATTAACTAGGAGCCTAGGATGGTTAGCAAAGTTCCTTGACACCTGGCAAAGTCTAGAGCTACAACCCTGAGGCCATGTGAAAAGCCGAGTTAAAAGGGAAAACAATGGACCATGTAGACATTTTCATTTTGGCACGATTCTGTGGTTGATACTTTGTTTCATTGTCAATGTAGATGGGGAAGGATGTTGTTTCATTTTTATCATGGGCTGCTGAGCCTGAGATGGAAGAGCGCAAACTGGTAAGAGAAATAAACCTTGCATTAGTCATTATCCTAACCGTGTTATTTATGGATCTTTCATTTGAATCGCAACTGAATTTTTCTAGTTTTATTTCATTGATATTTTACCTCTATCCTGTGTTCAGATGGGATTCAAATGGATTTTCGTACTGTCACTGGCTCTCCTCCAAGCTGCTTATTACCGTCGCATGAAGTGGTCCGTTTTCAAATCGCGCAAGCTTATAGTCGATGTTGTTAACTGATGTCTCCTCCTCTGCTGTAGCCTTGGAAACTTTTACTTTATTTAATCTCAAAAGGATGACAATAATGAGTTTGGATGATGTACATTGCCGTAGACATGGACCTTGGTCCATCCTCAACTTTTCTTCTATTTTTTGTTTGATTTTTTTTTTTTTTTTTGGAAGCCTGATTCCGTTTGAGTACAATTTTGACACACTAAGGCTAATGTTAGCCTTCAACAGACTTGTTTCCCTGTTGTGTAATAATTCTTTTTGGCAGACGCTTGTTTTTGTGATTTGGAATCACAGTGATTGGGCTTTTGTTATAGTTAGTGAAGTTTTCTATCAAAGATTGGATGCAGGCTTGTTGGTGACATTCGCATTTGGATATCAGAACTTCATTGTTTGCTGCTGTAGCTATTGAATTTTTCAGCGCTTGAAAATCGATTAGGTATACTACAATTATCTTATGAGTCGTCGGATTAGAAACTGTTGTGTGTGTTACATCGTAACAGGGTAAATCTAACCTAATTTGTGCAATTATTATCAGAATCTCATGAGAAAGCGAAAGATGTTGGTGTTTTTTAATTGCGCTTTCACGGTAAGCTTTATGTGAAAAGAAACAATGGCTCGTCTGGGCTGTTTGGCTTTAAGGAAGTGGACGGAAGTGAGGAAGCCGAATTAATTTTTTTTTTTTTTTTCTTTTGGGAAATGAGAATTTGTGTGTATTTTTTTTGGTGTTTAATGGTAGTTGGGAAGTGAAAGTGAAAAAGAATATTTGTGTTTTTTGTTGTTGTTTGGTTAGTAATGTGAAAATTGAAGTGAAAAGATTGATTACAAATTAATCACAAATTAACTGTAAAATAATATTAAAATAAAATTAATTATGATAAAAATTAGATTGTAATTAGAATGCAACTAAGATTTGTATGATTACAAATTAATTGTTTTAAGGTATAACTTTTACAAATGAGATTTACATGATCACAAAATTAACCGTAGCAACCTTAGAAATGAAAAAATAGTTATGTAAAAAAAAAATAGAAAAATAATTTATTTTTTGATATTTGAATAAAAGGAAAAAATGACACTTCCCACTTTCTCAGTTCCTTGAAACCAAATTTCCAATAGTGAAACTTTTGACTTGTAAAATTCTTGACAGTTGACGCACTCGAAAGAAGAGGAAACAAAGCTGAAGAAGTGATTGAAGCACAATCTCATGACCAGTAATTTTCAGACAGCAATTTCCTTGCTGTATTGGATGCGTGTACTTAGATTTTTCTTGTGATTTTCTGATAAAGACCAGAGTACTTTCATCATCTCCATTGGCTTTTAAGCCGTGAAGACCTCCATTACATAAAATTCTGTGAACCTGCTTCACTTTCAAGATTTTTACCACTCAAATTAAGTGCGGCCGCCACGTCTCCCTTCCTTATCAATGGTCAAATCAATTTTTTTTGAAAAAAAAAATTCGGTGAACACGCTGGGGTTCCTATGCTTTATTAAAAAATTTTTAGTGAAAATATCTCAAAAATACATCAGCAAAAAAACATAAATTCTCTCAACTCAAAGCACACACACGCATTACGTAGATGTAAAGGAGAGAAAATCAAAGAACTCCCAAACAAGCAAAACAAAATATCATTCCAATTAGGGATCTCAGACGTATAATACCGATGTATCCTGAAGAAAGCAACATAAAACACCGGAGGAACCAAATTTAAGGTCCCCACACCGACACCTCTCACATGAGATTTCAGTATCATGTCCCCTATCCAGCATGGTCAACTGAAAATAAAAAGTTGCAATTTTAAGTTCACTCTCACCTAGAACTAATTAAAAAAAGTTCAATTTTTCATTCTCTAGAGTCAGCAGTCAATATACTACGAGCGGTACACACAATTTTTGAGACTCTTCCACCAATTCAGCAAAAATATAATAATAATAATAAAAAACAAAAGAGTAGATTCAGTTTGTTCCGAAAAATAAACAAATAATTAGTTCGTTGTGTTTACAACTTTAGATGTTTGACTTCTACTCGGTCGTCTGAAAATACGAGAGTTGATTTTTTTTTTTTTTATTTGTTTTCTTTTGTTACGGGCTTTTGATTTACTCTTTCAATCTCGATCTCATATGTCCATTCAGAGTGCGTGTGTTGGGATCTAACATAACTGACGGATTTAAGCTGCGGGTTGGTCTGTTGGTAACACCCCTCTCTCTCAAGGAGGAGGCTACAGTTTCGATCGTCACAGCTGTCGAACAAGATTTAATTAATTATTAGTGATGAGTATGTGTGTATAGACTGGAGGGTGACCTCCATCCATCCAGTTTCTCAAAAAAAAAAAAAAAAAATATAAACATATTGATGGATCTCTGATTCTCTGCACAATCTCAAAGTGCAGGGAGATCATCACCTAAAGAATTACAAGTGTGCCATTAGCACTTTGGTTATAAGGTATAGCTTCAATAGCAGTGTCTAAATTATGTTTCAGTAATAATTATTTTTTGAATCATTGATTGGAATACTATTATTAACATTGTTGATTATTATTATTATTACTCAAATCCTCCATAATAATTATTATTATTATTATAATTTGAGCCAAAATTTCTCACCTAACAGCCAATGCGTGCCAAATCATTTATAAAATATGCATATAGAGAATTTAAGCTTCTTTTCAACAAAATTTCTGCGTCAATAAGAGTGTGCATATATTTAAATATTTGTATATTTGCTTTTTTACTTTCGTGGACCGCGGCGCCGTCCATAGCTGTGCATCTCGTGACAGTTAATTAATACTTAGATTTTTTTTTCTTTTCTCTCAACAATTTAAAAATTAAAATAATAGTGAATTCCCTTCCTGATTTTTTTTTTTAGATAAAACTGTGAGGTAACTACTCTCCAGCGTTTCATTAATAAAAATTTAACGAAAGGTCTCCAAAATAAAAGAGTACAAATTTGTATAAAAACACTAATATACAATTTGCTCTTTTCAAAAGAAAAGAAAACAGAAAAACGAAACCACTGAAATGCCTTCCGCTCAGTCGCGACTTCTCCTTTTCACCGTAGATGTGTCATCTGCTGCTGCATGAACCCATCCGACTCTTGACCGGATTTCTCGCCGGGCCAATATTTACAGCTCAAATCTGATCATCCGGTAATCGAGCCCTTTACCCACGGAGACGTGACATCACCCTTCCCCTCGCGGAATCTTAGACTATGGGATGCATAGATAAATGGTTCATAGTTTTGTGGAGAACACACTTTTCTGAATTCGAATTAGACATTTCCTCCTACACACACACACACACACAACATCCTAATAAGACAAACTTATTTGAACAAAATTATACGAGTACAATATTTAACAATTTAATCTAAAGTCTAATAGATTATTGGTATGATCAGGTTTTTTTTCAATATATTTCATAGACTAATTTTTTTTAAATATAGCCAAGAATTATTTTTTGAATCTACAAAATATAAGTGGGATTGTGTGTTCTTAGGTTGCAAAAAACTTGATTATGCACCAACCAATCTAGTTAGTTGCAAGTCAAAGTTAGAGTCTAAATAATTAGGAAAAACTTTACGACTTTTTCCTAATGACATAATTTGAATAAATTAAGTAGTTTGATTACAGTTGGAGAATAA